>OX104112.1:58497639-58942464 GCA_944474755.1 Limnoperna fortunei | reverse complement strand
AAAACGGATTGTGTGGGACCCCCCCAAAAAGCGTTGAATAGCAGAGGATTCCCTGACAAATTCCGAGTACTGCAAGAAATCGCAGACACATTTTAAATTTGTTTACTTATGACACGCGGGGCACTTCAGTAGATAAGTTGATGGGTTATACTATGTGGAGACCGCGTCTATCAAATGTTAAATTGAACACTCATTGCCTGCAGAGCTTTTCACCTTTGTTCAATAATTGTTCGCGAAACCCTTTTCTCTCGAGTTATACAATTAATTCTAATGCCTTTTGTTAATAAACTGAATTTGTTTTGTAAAATGAAAATAAGATTTTAATAAAACACGACAGATGGATCTTCTTAAATCATCACTTCTAACTGACAATAAAATGTTCCTTACCCAGTGATTATCCCATGAATTCTTAACGACAGCTGGTCCAAAACTTCTGGCAGGATTCAAACTGCAACCCGTGTAGGACACCTGCAAAAATTAAAATAATTTAAATGTTGTAGTGGATAAATCGTGGTCACATATTATGATATCTAAAAATAAAATTAAAAAGAATTACAATTGCTTACAATATATTACTGTAATTATATTTTTAATATCCTCACTCTGACCTTTTACAAAATCTATCGTTCGAATTCTACCCATGCAGATCATTTCAGTGTAGTAAAGTTTAGCCGATATTTGTGCAATATTTTTAAAACGTGTCTTAATTTTATACGATATTTAGTATTTATCTCATATATTATTATGCAAAACTGTTGAAATGCAGAGAACTTACGGCAAATAAATGTCCAAGTGCAACAGCAAGCCCAATAGTCAGTGGTGCGGAACCGTGCAAATCCGTACGTTTCTCATCAAGTGATGCAAGAACGGTCAATACTACAACGAACGTAATCATCAATTCTACTCCAAATCCTTGTGCATCGGTAACATTTCCTCTTAATTTGTTGACTCCTAACATTCCTTGCTGGTTTTCTGGTGTTAATCCGAGTAAAATTCCTGCTCCAATCATTGCACCCAGTAATTGTGCAGCCATGTAAAAGAAGGCGCGGACTACACTGACCCGACGTGTAATAAGGGCCGCAAGGGTAACAGCAGGATTGATATGACCGCCACTTATATGAGCTATACACCATACCATTGTTCCAATTACTAGTCCAAAAGTAAGCGATATTTGAACAACGCTTGGTTCGAATGTGGTAATTGCAGTTCCTTTAGTAACATTCATTTGGCCAAGCTGTAAGGTATGAGCACCACATCCCAAAAAGACCAAGAAGATGGTCCCCACCATTTCGGCGGCCACGGCACGCCATAGGTTTGGGCTGGTGAGATCCTCCAAATTCTCCTGCATGATCTTGAACATGTTCTGGAACAACACCGCTATTATAAAGGACGCTATCTGGGGAAACGCTTTAAATTGAGTGTTCCTATAGATTAATGAAGCTAATATAAAATAGCAAGTTTATGCGCATGTCCCGATTTCAAAATTGAAAACGCCCAACCCAGTCGATAAGGTTAATGGCATAGAAGTGACGCTGGGGGAGGGACAACGTACTAATATGGAACACCATTTTATCAATATGTTATGTGTATGTCAAGGTTACAACCACGTGTTTTCACCGATTTATTTAATTAAGATTTTACTAATGAAATATTAAAGTTTTATAAGGCGTATTTGCGTATATTTCACATCCGAATGTCCTTAGAAAGGACCACAAATCAAACAAATACTTATCCTATTATTCTTAATAGTACGCTTTGAACGAGATAATTGGTAGCTATTTTATCTGACATTTGTGAAACGATATTTTGTGTAATGCACAATTTAGTTTGATATTTTATGAGAAAACGTACATTATAAACATTATAAAACTTTACTTTAAATGTGCAGAACAGTTATTAAAAAAATTTCTGTTTGTTTTCAAATTTTCTATTAAAATTAGATTTATATCATTATTATTGCTATGGTAACCATTATCCCACTCAAAACGTTGGAAAATTTATCAACGAAATCTTTGAGAAAATAAAGATGTATTGTGCTAACAAGAAAGACTGCATTGGGGAGCATATGTTAAAGGTCTTGATAAAACCTACTATTTATCATCAACGTACAAATCTCAATAGATACACCTCTGATACAGCATGACTTCTGTTACCAATAGATAAAAACATCCTCACACATTTTCTCACCCGCTAATTGTATTTTTTCAAGTTTTATTTAGCCACGTGCATCAAACGTTCGCAAGGCTCAAAATTGTGTTTTGAACTGCCACAAAGAAAAATTCATTGACTCATGACGACACCTGCCAGTAATGCCGTGTAATGATGGTTTTAAGAGGTCAGAGCGCGGCAGGGAATTGTGCATGGTCGTAACAATAATAATTATAACAAATCAAACATCTCTCTTCATTTTACACAAATAAACCGACATTATTTATAATAATAAGCGAAAGTAACGTCAGTTATTAGTTCCTAACCTTTGCTGAGAAAATAGTTTACATTTTGTCTGATATTTTATAAACAAAGTAGCCCATATGGTCAATTTTTGAGGTTTCTCAAGTTTATACTGGCGCCCACTATAATTACTTTTAATTATTTTCAATAATAAAACTAATAAAATATATTTGAGTTTTTAGCTTTTATGATACCATTTCGGACATGTTGTGCAGATTTATAGTTATTTGAGCGTTTATTTAATTGTTATTAATGTATCATAAATAAAATTATTCAGGTATGCCAAGGCACATTTCATAAAAGTACAAAAATATTTTATGTATCCTTACTGCGTTTTTAACAATGGTTATCAACATAACAAAAAAAAGTTTCATCAACGTGTTTTTGTATGTTAGTAGGTTAATTTGTGCCTTTAACCTGACTATAATGTAGGAAAGAATATTTGTTTGTTTACTCCACCGTGACAATACTGCATTCCAGTATCAGGCAGATCACATAAATGACAAGTGATGGATGTCCGTCAAGCATCTGTTTGTCCATTTCATCACAATCGGAAATATCAACATATGGCCGGAGATAAACATTTGCCCCGTTTTTACGACCATTCGATGCTACTTAAGATCCTACTATTAACTGTTGAATCTAAGATGACTGTACATTAATTTTTTTTTCTTTTCTGATTGAAAGTTCGGTATTCGCTATCAATTGCATTTTCTCGGAAATGTCTAGTGTTAAAAAATTAAAACGTTGTAAAGGTCATAAAGATAACCATCTAAATTTGTTTTAATTACTTGTTTTAATTAATAAACATAACGAACATGAAAACGATAGCAAGTTGCAGGAATTTGACCATTTTCCTGTTTTTCACACAGCACTGCGTCGCGTCAGACACAAATTCTACTTCACATGTCCGTTGAAGTTTGCACTAAGATATAAACATCTGTGACCATTTCGTCCCAAGTGGAAACAATTTAACAGATGTAGTCGGTTGTTTACAATATGAAATCAGCATGATATTACAATTACATAGCGTTTCCCAGATTATTTATTAATGTACATGATACAAATGATACGTTTCCGTGGTGTAACATTCTCTGAGCAAAAATATTGTTTCTTGTACGAGCAAAAAAGTCTACTCTTTCAAAATATCCCGTACCCCGTATGCTCTTTGTGAAGAATTCTTCAGAAAAATACTTTTTTCCGAAATACCCCCCCCCCTTTTTTTTTACTTTCCTTATACAAAAATGTTTGGTCCCTGTATCTATATCTGCATTTAACTTTTCAGTGAACTACGCTAATTTGGTTTGACTTCCAGATTCATTTTTTTGCAGCTAACATTTTGAAAAAAAATCAAACTATGTAGGCTATCTGTTATATTTTACTACAAAGAAGGGGTCAAGCACATTAGAAATTCCAAAGAGCATCTGGTTATGGTGAACAATTGATTACGTCTCGAGCTCTAATGAGATGCGATGATACAGACATTCTTTCAACAGATAACCTTATTTTTTCATACTCAGTAAAATTGTTTACTTTTTTTGCTGTTGTACTCGTTGTTATTGTTTTATACATGTTGTTACATGCACGCCCTTTTCGCAAAATAAAATATATTCTTACGCGTCTCATTTATTAAAAGAGATCAGGTCACATGTACATGTAGAAAAATCGGGTACATAGAAATGTTATTTTGTCACGCCCTCAGTCATTCTAAACTAATTAAATTTACTTGTGTTAAAAAAGAAAATCACGTGTTTTTGTCAGTATACTATGCTTTAAAAGGAAAGAACAAAAGTAGCTTCAATAGCCTGCTATGACGTGTTATACTTATTAAGACCTATGACATGCCTATATATAAAACACATTTACTCGGTCAGTAAGACACTTTAAGTATGAAAAAAAATAATGTTCAGTGTATATAAAAAAACATAGTGGAAAAATAGTATAAAACAAAGAATGTTTTATCTATTATTTTGTAAACGAGCCAAAAAGGAGTAGATAGATCATACCTTTCTCTAAAACAGTTACATCAAAAACTGTAGACTTGTTTTTTCCACAAAATATCCTTTTTTAAAATTTTCGTTACATTTATTTTTTTTCCTTCATTTTTAATGAAATATTTAATTTTACATGTACTGTAAGTTAACAAGTATGTACAACATGATATATGTGATACATATGAGTCAAAGATTTAAATTTCAAATTCATTTTTTGTAAATGTGCATGATAATTTGGTATACTTATATATAATATGTAGAATATATTTTTTTGGAACAAAAGCAAATATTCAACGTAATAAATTGTAAATTGTATAAGGACAATTGGGAACTGTTTCCCTTTGAGCTCAAATTGAGAACAAAAATAACCTTGATTTCAAACGATTTCTAATGAATATATCATTAAAAAATATTCACAAGGTTGACCTTTGACCTTTTAACCCTTATCACAGTCAATCCTATTAATTAAGCTATGTCAAGAGCCGCCTCAATGGCCGAGTGGGAAGAGCAGTAAGCAATCTACTATTAAACACAGGCCTATCAACACTAAAGTTGCAACTTCGAATCTTAGTCAACTTGAGCTTTAGCTAGTTGATGAGAATTTACAATGTTTCTTCCAGGTGGGTCTCGGTGGCCGAGTGGTTAAGGTAGTTCGTCCAGTATGGATCACGTGGTCTCACTGCGGCGGCAGCGCTCGACTCCAATCGTAATTGACAGGGATTGCCAGTTTTCCTACCGAAGTTCGGGATTTTCTCCGGGTACTCTCGCCAAATAAAACCTGGACACCACATAGCTGAAAAAATGCTGAATGTGGCATTAAACACCATTCAAACAAATAAACAAATAAACAATCCTATAAAGGTCGGAAATTTTTACTGGGTACTCACCACAGGAAAACCTGGACACCATGAAAAAGCTAAGCAATAACTTAAAGGTGTTAAATCACATTTAACCAATCAAACAAATCTATGATATATTTTAACGAATAATGTTTGCAGGTACTTTTTAGTTCCCATATCTTGACTTCTTTTTAGTTCTACTAGTAGGATTAACGTCATAAAAGACATGTATTCGCGCGTGCTTATTATTTTACTGTCGATTTTTTAATGATTTGTAAATTTCTGATTTCGACAAATGTTGTTCTGTCTTTCGGTTTCTTGCTTTATGCCTCCATTTAATAGCATTTAAGTTTTTTATAAAGACTATCATATAACTCCAGATGTGCATTGGTTAAAATAATTGTAGCAGCGCGGTTACTTACAACAACTGAATGCTTTCCTTTGATGTTTTTTTTCGCAAGAATTAACCAATAAAATTTTCTTATTAAGACAAACCTACGTTGTTGCTATTTGAATATTTTACACTTACCGGATATCTTAAAACAGCAAAGGTTATTAATTTTTAAAAATGTTCATATTTTTTTCTGAATACCAATGGCGCCTGGTAAATTTCTCTGCTTGATACCTTTCAACGCAGTTTTAGCATGGCGTTTTTGACTATATAACCATGCATAGAGACAATAATTCTTTTCATACGTTAGGGTTATGTACAAAGGTTCTTTGACTCTACTTTTATTACTGATACAGGAATTTTGATTAAACAGATTGGCTAATTTTACAACCATTATAGATTGTTAACAATTATCCGAAATATTTATTAAAAGGTCAGAGATATATTATATACTGTATCAAATTATGTGAGTTTACCACCGAAATTAAACACAACAGAAGCTTGTAGATAGTTAAAGCTTCGCGGCGTTATTCCCATAAAAGCGAGTGACGAACTATCCAACAATTTTTCCGTATTATGGGTGATGGTGATTGGGCATTTTTTCATATTTTACTACGTATCTGATAAACAAATACATTTCTACTGCTTGTGAATCCCACTTTTCCCTATGTGAGCTTAACTTTAGAAACACAATGAACGTGTCTTCTTAGCAACTAGAATAGTGTGGACCCAATCAAATATTCAACCGCTTACGTCTTTGCAGTCTTTAAGTTTACAGAGGATGTCAGAATGTCAGAATTCAATGCAATTCGTTTATAAATGTCTTCTGAGTAATGTCAGCAGTTGGTGTATCTGCTGAACTTGTGTCAGCCGTTTGTGTATCTGTTGAAGTAATGTCAAACGTTGGTGTATCTGTTGAAGTAATGTCAAACGTTGGTGTATCTGTTGAAGTAATGTCAGCAGTTGGTGTATCTGCTGAACTTGTGGCAGCCGTTTGTGTATCTGTTGAAGTAATGTCAAACGTTGGTGTATCTGTTGAAGTAATGTCAAACGTTGGTGTATCTGTTGAAGTAATGTCAGCAGTTGGTGTAGCTGAACTTGTGTCAGCTGTTTGTGTATCTGTTGAAGTAATGTCAAACGTTGGTGTATCTGTTTAAGTAATGTCAAAGTTGGTGTATCTGTTGAAGTAATGTCAGCAGTTGGTGTATCTGCTGAACTTGTGTCAGCCGTTTGTGTATCTGTTGAAGTAATGTCAAACGTTGGTGTATCTGTTGAAGTAATGTCAGACGTTAGTGTATCTGCTGAACTAATGTCAGACGTTAGTATATCTGCTGGAATTATGTCAGCCGTTGGTGTATCTGTTGAAGTAATGTCAAACGTTGGTGTATCTGTTGAAGTAATGTCAGACGTTAGTGTATCTGCTGAACTAATGTCAGCCGTTGGTGTATCTGCTGAACTTATGTCAGCCGCGCGTTGGTGTATCTGTTGAAGTAATGTCAGACGTTAGTGTATCTGCTGAACTTATGTCAGCCGTTGGTGTATCTGTTGAAGTAATGTCAAACGTTGGTGTTTCTGTTGAAGTAATGTCAGACGTTAGTGTATCTGCTGAACTAATGTCAGCCGTTGGTGTATCTGCTGAACTTATGTCAGCCGTTGGTGTATCTGTTGAAGTAATTTCAAACGTTGGTGTATCTGTTGAAGTAATGTCAGACGTTAGTGTATCTGCTGAACTAATGTCAGCCGTTGGTGTATCTGCTGGACTTATGTCAGCCGTTGGTGTATCTGTTGAAGTAATGTCAAACGTTGGTGTATCTGTTGAAGTAATGTCAGACGTTAGTGTATCTGCTGAACTAATGTCAGCCGTTGGTGTATCTGTTGAAGTAATGTCAGACGTTGGTGTATCTGTTGAAGTAATGTCAAACGTTGGTGTATCTGTTGAAGTAATGTCAGACGTTGGTGTATCTGTTGAAGTAATGTCAGACGTTAGTGTATCTGCTGAACTAATGTCAGCCGTTGGTGTATCTGTTGAAGTAATGTCAGACGTTGGTGTATCTGTTGAAGTAATGTCAAAGTTGGTGTATCTGTTGAAGTAATGTCAAACGTTGGTGTATCTGTTGAAGTAATGTCAGACGTTGGTGTAAGTGCTGAAGTCATGTCAGACGTTGGTTTGCTCAAGTAATGACAGCCGTTGGAGTATCTGCTGAATGAACGTCAGCCATTGCTGTATCTGCTGATGTAATGTCAGCCGTTGGTGTATCTGTTGAAGTAATGTCAGACGTTGGTGTATCTGCTGAAGTAATGACGCCGTTGGAGTATCTGAAGTCATGTCAGACGTTGGTTTGCTCAAGTAATGGCAGACGTCTGTGTTTCTGAAGAAGTAATGTCAGCCGTTGGTGTATCTGTCGAAGTAATGTCAGCTGTTTGTGTATCTGTTGAAGTAATATTAACCGTTATCTGCTGAATTAATTTCAGCCGTTTTCTGATGTTTGTGTATCTGCTGACGTAATACCAGCCGCTGAAATAATGTCAGCCTTTGGTGTATCTGTTGAAGTAATATCAGTCGTTGATGTATCTGATTAAGTAATGTCCGCCGTTGGTGTATCTGCTGACAAAATGGCACCCGTTATTGTACCTTCTTAAGAAATGTCAGCCGTTGGTGTATCAGCTGAAGTAAGGTCAGCCGTTCTTTTATCTGCTTAAGAACTGCCAGTCGTTGTTGTATCTGCTTCGACTCTTTCGATTAATATCTATTTTTTTTAAATTCGAAAATTCCGTATGCATACGTTGGTTTTACTCTTATACCGTATCCCCATTAATATATATATATTTGAGTGTCAGATTATTCCTTTAAATTTATGTGTAAATTCTCTCGGAGCAAGAACAACTATTGTCGCAGATGACATTACTTTAGAAAAAAAGTACATCTACATGAATTACAGTAATAATACTTTTTTCACTAATTTAAAAAAGACAACAGTTTTTTTATTGCTTCCCACATTTGTACATATGCCTAACGTAACGTTTCGTCACATCATCATGCACACAAGTGAGAGCACACACCTTATGTTTCTAATGTAATTGACATGCTTAGACTTTAGACATTGACTCGTGTGAACTGCTCCTATTGCTGGGTGTCTATAGTCATCGCCGCGGCGGCCTGGAATACATTTCATATTTTAGTCTATTCTTCAAAACCGCTTGGAAAAGTCGCAGAAAAAAATATTTTATTGGGTGATACCAAACAAAGTTCTAGTTTTTGATTGAATATTCAACTTTGATGTCAAAGCTATTAATGCATTTTTAAGTGCAAAATTATAAACTGTTCTGAGAAACCAATGGGTACATTAAATTGTGATATTGTAAAGAGACGTAAGGGGAGCTGATAGCTTTAAATTGGATTAAAAATCCGTCGTTACGACGTTGGGAGTTTATGGCAACGAAGCCCACCGCGGATAGACCCAAAAGCTTTGATTTTGACACGGAAGCTGAATAGTTCCCAATCAACATCAACTAGCTAGCTTGATGTCTTTTTCCTTGTCTTTTTTCATTTCTAACGTAATACACTTACTGTCGTTTTTCCATGTTTTTCTTTCTTTTCCTCGCTTTTCATTAACAATAAGTATTTCATGTGTAACATTGTATATATTGTATTGCCTACTGTCATGATGTGTAAATATTGTAACGAGCGGACTTAAGTTGGTATAACTTGTGTCCAATCCTGTTGCCTTTATGCAATAAAATAGTGTTAAACTAACTTTGATACCGTTTAGTTGAATTATTTTAGCTTCTGCATTCGCTGTGAATGTTTTTATTGGTTTTGAGGAATGTTTTGTTCCTATGTAATATCCCACCGACAAAATTTGTATTACGCATATGCAACATTTTGAAAAAGGCGTTGCTGCAAGACTTGCGAGGACATGAAATTAACATGATGCCCGGATGAAATTAACATGATGCCCGGATGAAATTAACATGAAGCCCAGATGAAATTAACATGATTCCCGGACAGGTTTTAAAACTTATAATTCAACAAGCCTTGGAACCCAAGATTCCAGAGCCATGGAGATGTATAAAATCACAAAAACCTTTGTTACGGATAGCTGTGAAACCAAAAAGCATGTCACTACCGGGATCGAACCTGGAATCTCTGTATAACTGGGAGCCGGGTGGTTAACAAAGTTGGCGTATAAAATACGCCACAAGCTCAGTCGGATATAACTGGCTACATATCTAACACCTGCCAGAACCTACTGTAACACCGATATCCGAACACAACAAAAGAAAAATATAGAAAACGAAACAGTGGCATCGGTGGCAGAGTGGTTAAGGTAGTAAGTCATCTAGCATTGATCAAGTGCATGTGCTTGTTAACACTTAGGATACTGGTTTGAATACGCTTACTGCGGGCATGATGTGCTCGACTCCAATCTTAATTAACATGTATTGCCAGTTTCTTCCGAAGGTCGGGGTTTCCTCCAGGTACTCCGGAGAACATTTTAAGACTTTAAGATTTTTTTTGAATGTCGGAAAAAAATTGCATCTCTTCTTTAAAACTAAACCTAAATTTAAAAAAAAGCATTATAATATCATGTTATACATTATTTATTGTCACAGTATATTTTTGAAATTCTATAATAAAATTAAAATCCAAAAATATCGGCATGCAGCCCCTAACCATGCATGCTTTTACGCAAATGGTTGGTTTCCAAACGAAAGAATATTTATGTTTTAAAACAAATAAATTGGGGCTACACTACTGTTTACTTGTCAATTACTGACTGTTTGTGTAAATTATTTGCATGGGAGTAAACAACAAGATTACGTTTCAAAGCTTCAAACTGCTCACATTCCACTTTTCAGTTAATCGAGGAAAGCATATAGTAGGCTCTTTGTATCTAAAATTTCGTTTTAAAATATGTGCTTGTCTATTAAATAGATCTTCTAAACGAGAACTCTCTCCAAGTGATTAATGATCATGACTGTAATAGTTAATGAAGGTAGAGTAATTGGAAAAAATAATATCAGGTTATCAGTGTTAAGATGCAATTATAACAACTGTCAGTTAAAGTAGTAATTAAAAGAAGTATCTATACAGTTATAACATCTCTCGAAATAGGTCTTATAGCTGCATTCTAGCATGTAGTTGCTCTGGTCAGAAGCTGTTCTTGGCTAGTGTAGTCGCTCTAAACTTCTAGGGTAGAGTCAGCTCCTGGTGTAAAGCTTTACTAAACTGTTGTTGGTTAGAGATAGTCTACAATATATAGAGCGGATATAAACTGTTATAGGGTAGAGTTGCCTCCTGTTGTAAAGCTGTACTAAACTGTTGTTGTTTAGAGTAATAGAGATAGTCTACAATATATAGAGCGGATATAAACTGTTCTAGGGTAGAGTCAGCTCCTGGTGTAGAGCTGTACTAAACTGTTGTTGGTTATAGTCTACAATATATGGAGCGGATATAAACTGTTCTAGGGTAGAGTCAGCTTCTGGTGTAGAGCTGTACTAAACTTTTTGTTGGTTAGAGTTATAGAGATAGTCTACAATATATAGAGCAGATATCAACTGTTCTAGGTTAGAGATGCGCTAAATATAGCTGCGCTAAACGGTTCCAGGGCTGAGTCACTCTGGTAAGCTTCTGGTGTAGAGCTGTGATAAACTGTTGGTTGTTAGAGAAGGTACAAAATAGAGCGGCTGTAAACTGTTCTAGGCTAAAGATGCTCTAGGATTTGTCTTGGGCTAGTCTCAGTCACTAAAATCATTACCTTTTTATGGGCATTATATGGCAGATTAACAGATTACCTCCATAAGTAAAAGAGATGGTAACAGACGTATCGTTTATCTAAACTGTTCTAGGGTAGTCAGCTTCTGGTATAAAGCTGTAATCTGCTCTTTTGTAGCGTCAGTTTGTTGAGTTGGTCTAAACCGCTCTAGGGTAGAAATGGTCTAAATGGAGCTACTCTAAACGGTTCTAATTTTGAGTCTCTCCGGTCAGCTTCTAGTGTTGAGCTGCTATAAACTGTTATGGTGTTTAGTGAGCTGCCCTAACTGTTCATGGTAAGAGATGGTATATAATAGAGTTTCTCAAAACTGTTCTAGGATAAAGATGCTCTTTGGTGAAAAGTTCTGGCGTGGAGCTGGTCTGAGTCACTAACCTCATATCCTCCTAAGGTCAGCATATCGCTGGATAAAGTTAACAGATTACCTTCATACGTATAGAAAAGGTAGCAACGGACATATCGTTTAAATTTAACATTTTATCATAAATGACTTCCTTCAACTTTTTAATACGTATACGCTGTGTATGGTGTGTATTTTGAATAAGTGAGGTTGTATGTGTGTATATGCGCTTGTGCAAAATTGAGTTATGAATACTCTGATTGATGATGATTGATGAATGGTGTTTAACGCCCGAGCAGCAATATTTCATCTATATCCAGGCGATGAACATGAAATGGATGATAAAGTGAACATGAATCCCTACTCATAGCGAATACTACAGCAGCGTTCTTTAACGTGCGAGGAACGTGGCATTTTTCCCAACACGGTGCACTAATATGGTTTGCGGTCAGGTTTTCCGTATTATTGCCTGACAACCCCAGCTTGCCAGGGGTACCCCATTCAACCACCTGGGGCACACATCCCAGTCGGTCTTTAGGCAAACAGACCTGACACGCCGGTCAGGGTACTGGGCGCTATTTAGTCGCCTTTTACGACAAATTTAATCCTCGAAAATATTAAACTAATTGAAGAAGTTTGGAAGCATAAGGTATCTGAAGTCTGCGTATATCAGGTTCTGAAATCAGATATCTGAAGTCTGCATATATCAGATTCCGTCACCATTTTTACGATATTGGTATACTGCAAGATTATTGCCTCTCAAAGGCAGAAGATTTAGTTCCAACTAAAAGCGTAGATTGAGTCACAATTATTAAGATTAGATTTTAAAAAGTCTGAAAAAATCAAATGGTACGGCGTGATTTTACAAAGCTGCTGACAGCTTATATTTATAGTATCATTTACAATGGCATTGCTGAGAAAAATGTGACGGAAAATTTCAATACCATTTTAATAAGGCAAAAGATTTGACCAACTCGGTAAACGGGAAGTAGGAGTCGGAGAGGTCTGAAAATGGATCCCACAATACCGGTATGGCATGATCATGCAAAGCTACTGACAAAATTTCAGTACGTATCACTACTACACTTACAATAATACACACACACATACACAGAGACGGATCGAAAACAGTATCCCAGCTATTTCCAATGAGAGCATGGTAATGTTTCAAATAGTTTCTGTAAAGCAATCAAATAGTGGTTGTAGTGGTACTATAAGTTTACTGCACTTTAAGAAATGAGTAGTGCAAAATATCATCGTAGGCATACGTTAATTTATTGCAGTAATATATTATAAACCAAACAATGTTTATATATGTCGTTAATTATGTGTAGCACCTGTTTAAATGCTTATTATAACCAGAACACAATAAATACTGTCGTTACAGCTTCTTTCTCTAAAATTGCTTGCACTGACCTATCATAATTCGTTGATAAAAACTAAAATTGAAACGGATTATGCGTGTTTATTTCATTACGCTTGAAAGATTGACGGCCACGATTGATATATCTCCCAGCAACTTAACTGAAAATACATCTGGACATTTTTTGAGTTGCTGATGATTGTAAAAGAAACTATAACAACAATGATTTTAAGGGTGTATGCGAGTAAGCTTACTGTGAAAATAATGTGTTCTGTGATCCTAGTACATAAAAGATATAATGAGTATTTCGGCTGTACACTTAGTGTATAAACATTCGTAAAAATGATAAAGAAATACCTTGTCTACAAATCAGATATTAAACCATTCTAGATGAAATAGTATGATGCTCCAAATGATGCTTATAAAGTTTTTACAGATACATCATGTCTGTGAGGGGTATCTGTGAAAAATACCAGTCAAGAAAAATTTGATTTTCGAGACTGATATTTTTATCTATTCGCCTACCAGACATGATCTATCTGTTTAATACATCCAAAATCCGAACCATGGTGACGATATTATACTACTGTTTCTTTGGATCACAGCTGTCTGTAGCCGCGTTGTCCTGGGATAGATATTTATTTACTTATAAAATTACTGGTTTTCAAAACTTATTTATCGTGTCACGTTTACTTTGAGATAAAAGTAGAAAAGGACATCCAATAGCATTTTTGTGGGAGTAATATATGCTAGAGAAATTTTTTAGCTCACCTGTTTGCGTCCGTCGTCGTCACCGTCTGTAAACTTTTTATATTTTATTTCTCTTCTCTGAAACCATTTGGTCAACTGAAACCAAACTTAGTCAGAATGTTCATTAGATGGACCTTTACAAAGTTTGTGTTTTTACTCTGACTGGAAAACTAATATGTACGCAAACGCGGGACTTAAACATGGGGCCTTATGGGGAAAATGTTAGAAAGGCTTCACTGAAACTAGTTAACCAATCGAAATAAAACTTACTACCAATATTGTTTTTATGGTTCTCTATAATGTTTGTTTTTAATAACAATCGGAAATTCTAAATTGCCACAGTTTAACATAGGGAAGTCTTCTTCTCTAAAACCGCCAAACCATTGAAACAAAACACCAGTATTCATCGGATGGTCCTCTATACGGTTTATGTTTTTATGCTAATTGGAAATTGGCCGCCACAACATAACTTAGTTTCTGAATCTGAATAAACACGATGCAGGACCAATACTGGTATAGACGCATCGGAAGAGAGCTGCTGCTTTAGTAGCAGGTCAGGAGAGCTTCCTTGAAGTTATCAATTGTCTTTCTGCGCACTGTGTCTTAACACATGATGTAACATTATTTCATTTACTGTGTTTACATCACAATCTTTTATTTGTGAGTTATCACTCTTGTTTGTATCCGGTCCCTGTTTTTGTAATATTAGATTTTGTGGAACACACCCACGTGAACACACCACGTGAACACACCCACGTGACCACACCACGTTGTTTGTGTCTATCTTCAGCTGAATAGCAAGCATGACCACTAACACTACACATTACAAATCTTTTCTAAAATTGCAAAGCTAATTGAAACCATATATTGTTTATGAATGTTAATCGGATGGTTCTCTTAAAAGTTTATTTTTGTTTATTTGATAAAATAAAATCCTTGATATCTCCAATTGTTGGAACTAACTTAGGGACAGACCATTTAACTCGAAGTGGGATGGCCTTGGTTTTTTGTTTTGGTCAGAAAATATTTATAATTGAAGGCGTCTCGACAGAATATTTTTTTTTCATTATTAGCATTATTTTATATAGCAGAAATCCTTCAGAATATTTTGTTTTCTTAACCTCTGCTTCCAAAATATTGTTTTCATCAAAAATCATTTTCAAAATATTTTTTTAGGAAAAAACCAAGCCCCCCCCCCCCCCTTGCAAGTTAAATGGTCAGTCCCTTTATATAGAAACCTACAGGATAATGTTAAAATAGCTTCCTCTGGTTCGCAAATACAACGGCCCGAAGGTAATTTTTGCCGAATAACCGGTTATGCCAAAACCAATGCAAACTTCCATGCAAGCGGTAGAAATAAAAAAAAATTGTGAAAAATACATTGTCTATTTACCAATCAAAAGCCAGTATTTTAATATTAGGTGTAATTAATATGCAGCGTGTAAAGTAACAGGGTCAATGCACCTTATTTGAATTTCTGCTGAACAGAAAACTGCTTAAACAGGGTTTAATGGAAGTTCGATTTAACTGTTTAACTCGTAAGTTCTGCGGTCGCCATTATGAATTGATAGCTACAGAATGCCTGCCTCACTAAGAGTTGGTATGCATTATGGTAATACGTAATAGAATTTTTTTTTACTTTTGTTCTCGTTTTACGTTCCAACAGGAGGTCGGGAGGTTTCTTTTGGTATCCTCCAACTTCTACCTGGTGTAAAAACTGAACGCCTTGATATAGATGAAAAATTGCTGAGTGGCGTTAAACACAATTCAAATAAACAAACAAACCAAATTGGTTTAACAACTATTTTACAGGACTTTGACAATTACTTTGAGTTACATTTCGAACGCCACGTGTAGAGCAGCTAACTCTTCCAGAGCACTTTAAATAGTCCCAACACCCCCCATGCAGTTTTAGTACTGTTCATTTTGTTTGTCTTTGGTTTTTGTGTGAGTATGTTCCAATAGTTGTTTGTTAACCAATTTGTACTTTCTGGTGTCGTGCTTTGTATTTTCCATGTTGAGTTCTTTGTAATACGTCTAGGTATCTTTTCCACAGACCTTTTTAATACATTTATTTGAGTGGATATTCTAGATGGATAAAAGGCTCAATTTTCCCTGATGTACTCATTGAAATAAAGATTTGTTTGAGACTAACTATAAATATCTCCCAATTATTGTTTTCATGAAAAGTTGCCATATTAAACTATATTGGATTATTTAAATTATTACGTGGCATAAATGACCTGAAATCTTAGTAGCTATGAAAGCTTACAAGTTATGTCAGCACTAAAGGAAACTAGCGAACCTTGTAACCTTCTACAGTCTTACTTTTCTTAAGTAAACTCAAACATTACATATTTAAAATCAATATTGTTTACATTTTTTTATTTTACAATTTTCGGTAGCCTCACATTGCATGCTTATATGAATTTTTAAAAATCTTGTACATGTATATACCATTTCTATTTGATGTTCTTGCTTAATTTTATTGAACGGTGATATAAAATAACAAACGAAGTTGTTTGTAATCTTCTCGAAGTTCATTTTAATTATAGAGCTGTTGGACAAAGCGGCATAACTCCATTTTACATTTATACATTTTTTTTTATGTTTTTAAACAATATTTTAGTTACAGGATTTAAATTTTGTTTTTAAATAATTATGCATATTTTAAATAATAATGCATATTTACCGCAAGCAAAACAATTAGGAAACATTGTTTTCGTGTACTATTCAACAGTTTCACTGTCGTCCAAACCTCATCCATAAGACTAGCACTTCAACATTCATTCAAACGCGATCAAACTCTTTTACTGGTTTCCTAACTTTGTTTGTAGGAATACCCATTTATCCTGCAATCATTTATATTATATTAGCTGTACAATAAGAAGAATAGAAATTTAGCTTTATTCGGCAGTATCCTCACTTCTTACGACATTTAGTATTCTATTCTGGTTAAATAACGACATCTTGTCCAATACGATATTTTTTTTGTGACGTCAGGATATCACTAAAATATGCGGCGAAACTTTCACGTCAGATTTGGCTAGAAGTTCACTTTTTCATGTTTTTCATTAGGTATAATATTTATTTTAGGGTTAAAACAATATTCGTACATTGTCAGAAAATATATAATTTATTTATACTCGCCGCGAAACAGGCGAGAAATGCTCGGCAGCTAGAGCCTCTCATTTCTACCTGTTTCTATGGCTTGTACACATGACAATGTACAAATATTGTATATGTATTTAGTCACACAAGCACAACTGTTAATTTTGTTTGAATCCTTCTCAGCAGAATATTTTAATATTTTTTATTCAAAATAAATTTCAGCATGCTTATATGACGTTCTATAATACACTGCAAGGTATATATCCAATTAAAAATACACAATACAACATCATGTTTTATTTAAAACAATAGTACAATGTAACAATAACAATAGGTTGATTTGGTTAGGACCTTTGCAATTCATAACATTTCTTGTTCATAATGGTTTGTAAATAACAAATAATCTCTTAATTTGCAGTAGCCAAGACAACAATAATGATAAAATTATTGTACAGAAAGACAACCGTATAAAGTATCAATAATAAATACAGATTGGAGTCATGATCATCAGAATCAGAGTATAAAGTGGCCTCTAAATGGGAAGGTTTAAAAAAAATATTAGTAATGAACAGGTTTTGTATCTGCAGCACATTTACTACAGATTACCATTGTGACACATATTTTACTACAGTACTCTTTAGAAGATAATATATTTTTTTATTATACCATAAAGTACAACGGAGCAACAATTCTTGCTCGTTCTTCATACTCTATAAAAACCTGATTAAAGTTTCAGAATAAAAACTTCTTTACGTCATCTTATTAAAACATGCTGTACAATGTCTTCTGCTATTGAACAGGATCTACAGTCTTTTTAAGATGCCACTGTGCTTTTCAAAAATGTATTTTTACAAAAATTCACATTCAATTTGTAAAACATGTTTTGATTCAATTACTCAAGCGGCCTTTATTCTAATATAAAGTCCTGATAACGTCAAACATCATAATATAATAAATACTCGATATATCCATACTTTCCAACGCGCATGCGACATAACGTAACAATGTTAATGGCTGAATTCAAAAGTTCGGATTTAAATAAAATGTAATAAATAAGACATAGCAGGGGCACATCATGGTAGAATATGTTTGATGTGTTCCTTTTGTTTTAAATTTTATTTTGTCCACCTTACATTGCAGCCTTTGCATGATATCTAGGCCTGAAATTTTTCATCATGATAACGACGGCTAGAAAATCACAGCTTATAGGGCTAAATTAAAATTGCTTCATATCATTCGATGCATATCATGTCGTAAAAATTATTGGACAAACCTTAAGACCTACATGTACTTACAAAACTAACAATACGATTGGCTAATTTGAGCAAACGTCCAACGTCAATGGATAATTACAATGTACCTGGGTATTAATTAAATTGCAAATGAATTTCACATAAAATTCGACTGCATACAACCATAGAATACGGACAGATTTAACAATACAAAAAATTTATTTTCGGCCATAAAACGTTCTTTAATACTATTAGTTTATCCAGCATAGCTTTTTATTTCGAATTAGCTTTTAAAAAGGATTTTAAATCCTCATCAAATATTCTTTTCAAGTATCTCCTTATAATGACTTATTATCTCAAAACTATGCGATATTTGTACGCGGTCACCACGCTTCTGTAGATTTCTAGTGTAAATTTACAGGTTTATGTTTTTCAGATTGTGGTGAAAAACAAAACCGGCGGAATACGTCATACAGTAAGTAAATATAACTATGAAAGTTTACTGTAAAACGCACACATCTGTAATAAGGTTTTTGCTGACGAATGTTTTCTGTAAGTTACCCAGAAATTTTCAATAAAAACACGAATTACTCTGACACTAACAATTTCAACGAATTTATTTTGATTTTTTTAAAAGTATTTTGCAAACAACAAAAAACAATCAGAAAACATCATTTAGGTAGGTACATTGACAGATTTTGATTTTTGTTTACAACTCAAAAACAAGATTTCTTTCTGAAATCTTTCAATGACAGCTACCACTTGTTATATCATGGTCAGTTTATTCAGAACAAGATATAATATTTTTATAGCTACCTTCTCTAATTATTCTGATAGTGCTATTTCATCAAGTAAAACAAATATTTCTTGTTGGGGAATTCATTATAATTACTGATTGATTCAATTGTTGATTGATTGATTGATTGATTGATTGATTGATTGATTGATAACATCAAGCCCTCAGTGAGGAAAATCAAACATTACTAAACTACATTCAGGACGGAACAGACAAGGCAATATATACATAATGATACAATAATGGAACATTAAATGTTTACTCCTTGTTGATATATTTTGTTAGCACTAAGAACAATGGAATAGCATCTCTATTTCAAGGGTTATTGATGAAGACAATAACAGTCTATATATAACACTACAGTCTCAAAGGACGTATATTCCTTTCAATTTTCATCAGTATAAAACTTTGGTTTTGGCGTTCTTTTACATTATAGAGTTTTTGTTTGTGAACATACACTCCAATATGACCTCTTGATTTTCCTTATGTAAACAAATCAGTATAAAAAATCAATAAATTAAACATGTGTAAGTTGTATACACATTACCGTATTTGTCGGTATCGAGATCGAAATAATTCATGCATACCATACGTCATTGCTATCGCTGTTGTAAAATATCCACAAAACGTTAAAACAAGATTCAACATGGCATGCATAAATTATGTCTTAAATAAAACGTCGGAATATTTATAGTATTGTTCAAAGATTTACATTGCACGTTTTTACTCATTATTTGGTGCAGGTTCAAATATTGAGCATGTTTAGGTTCTGTAATGTGTTCAGAATACTGAACAAGTAGCATACGCTTCTGTAACTGTTTTTTAGATGACATATATACAAAACACCATGAACATGTCACTTGTTTATCCAAACACTTTCTTTCCTGTCTTTTTTGTCCATTTTCCCTTCCAGCCAGTAAGTCGTCATTTCACCCTTGCCCTACAAGTTAAAACACAAAATAACGTTTCAGATTATAAAATTGTAGTCTTTTAATGAGGTGGATACTTGTTTTTAAATGAAAGGACAGTCTAAGGTCTATGTACTTTAATCAAGCTGATAAAAATATTGACCGAAACTTAAAATTCAAATTAAATATTATAAATCAGTATTTTTTCTTTTGATATTTTACCAAGATCTTACAAAAATACATTTAAAAATAAACAATATCAGTAATAAACAGCAAAAACATGGTTCACATATATAGCACTCAAAACTGGACTGCAGATCAACCTGGAGACATGGCTTTGTT
This sequence comes from Limnoperna fortunei, assembly GCA_944474755.1. NCBI lineage: Eukaryota > Metazoa > Mollusca > Bivalvia > Mytilida > Modiolidae > Limnoperna > Limnoperna fortunei. The sequence goes on along the minus strand of OX104112.1, from coordinate 58,922,173 downwards.
TACGAACAGAAGCATAACACCTATTGTGACAGCAAGCTACCTAGGCAGCAATGGTCATTCTCAACAGGCGGATCTGATGAAGGCATCAAAATCAATATAGGGTAAAGCAAGATACGCTTTCACTACCTTGAAACCAGTCTGAAGGTCAACATCCCTGTCTGTCCGCACAGCAATGTAAAGTCCATTCTCCTCTATAGCTCAGAGACGTGGAAAGTCAACACCACCGTGACCAATAAGCTCCAAGTTACAGTTAATGGCTGCCTTTGCAACATCTTGAAGATCAGGTAGACAGACAAAACAAGCAGGAACACTGAACTGTGATAGCAAACAAACTAAGCCCACATTCACCAGACGAAAACTAGGCGGAAATGCAAATTGGTCGGACACAGCCTGCAGAAACCCACACAAGGTATCATTCGGCAGGCTGTGCAATGGACTCCCCAGGAGAAAAAGACTTTTAGGTAGTCCCAAGACTAACTGTTGATGGTGGTGCGAGGAGATGACGAGCTGCAACCTGTCGTGGGGTTAATTTAAAAAGGCTGCCCAGACCCGAGTGCGCTAGAGACCTGTTATGGAGGCCTTTTTACCAAGAGTAATCCAAGGAAATAAGTAGGCAAAATATAACAGTGATTATGATTGACCATGCCAAGAATATACGACTAAAACTACCAAAGACCACATATAGTCCTCATTATTAGTGTAATTATATGTTAAAAAATTGATATGGTCAACGAATACAGATACAATTACAATGTAAAACACCGTTATCTCTCGGTAAAACTAACACCAGAGAGAAATAATGAAAAGTGTAATAGGCTCTACGGGAGCTCTTTCTCTTTTGAGTTCCTTGGTAGTATATTTTGGCATGCGTAGGATACAAAGAATCCTTTACGTGGAGCTTGCAAAGAAAATATTAGATTAACTGAAACAGTCATTCTGGGCCCAGCGCCATAAAAAAAATTTTTGCTGAGAATTTTTTAATTTTCAATTTCATCCAATCAAATCTTTCCTTTTCCCTTGTTGTCATGGTAATTGAGTAAATTCTCATGCTGAGCAAAATATTTTTACTCAGAAAGGTTTTATGGCGCCCAGGCCAGATTGGCCAATTGCAATATAGAAAACTAATGAAAACAAAGATATGGAAAATTGGAAATAAAAAATATTTATTTTTAAAAGTGGTTAGTCTGTCAACTGTTTTACAGGTTAATCATGTGACATTAAATAAAATCTTTTAAATTATACAAGATGAATTTGAAGAATATTTCAGATTCTGATCTTGTATACTTCTCATGTTTATCTAAAAAAGTCTGAAATGTCACAATAGTCTGAAATGTCGCAACGGTAAAATCTTAGTCTAATTAAACCACCTAGATATGGACAGACAGTATTTTCGGGACAACGGAAATTTCAAGGTAAAATACCGGTTCTTGTAACGACCAAGGTCACTATAGTATCAACAAAGAATAAAACAGCATTGCACAAATTGCACAACTGAATACCTTCGGACAAATTTATTTATTTACTTAACTGGTTTTTGGTGTGCGTGCACCAGCAAGTTAGACGTCAAAGCATGGTCCAGTTTTGAGATTTTCATTTCAAATATTTTATTGTTCAAACTATATCAACTTTGTATTAACATTAGCAACCTTATGTTTATTCTCAAGTTTACTGTATTGTAGAGGGAATAATTTTTATATGTTGAATGTTTTTCGCAGCGTTTAGAATTAACACTAACCTTTACTTGTATAACACCACGTGTTTCGGTTTGATACCACTTGTGATTGTCCAGTTTTTCTTTAGCCGTTTGTGACATCTGTATTTTCATTGCTGTAAATTGTTCAAAATAAATATATACGTCAACATAAAAACACACCATAGCATTAAAATTGTTCACGTGTAACGCAATATTGCCATTTTGTAGTTTGGAATGCTTGGATTACAGCGAAATTGCAAACATTTATTGGGACCTCGGTGGACAAGAGCTTAAGGTCGTTAGTCATTGGCTATTCATCGCGTGTCTTTCAACACGAGGTTGCGGGTTCGAGCCTAACTGCTGGCAGAGTGTTCAACTTTAACCTTAAATTACAAGGATTTCAGTATGCATTCCGACCGAAGGTCTGAGGTTTTCTCCAGGTACTCCCTTTTCCTCCCTCAAACAGAAGCTATGATAAAGCTGAAAATTGCCAACAGTGGCGACAACACCCTTCAAACAAACAAACCAACAGATCATACATTGTTCATAAAAAAGAAAATGCATAACATAAACTTATCATGATTTTGGAAACTTAAACAAATGCGGACTTTTAATCTGAATTTTTTATGAAAATGGAACAAAACAAACATGATAAAAAACCATCAGAATTAATATGCATAATAATTTGGAGAAAAATTAATGTTTGTTAGAACCGCACTGGGTGTGGTCTCAGCTGTCCCCAAAAGGTAAAAAGTTTCTGCTCTTTTCGCGTGTTACTCATGATGATAGGCCAATAAATAATGCAAACGAAGTAAAACGATGCCCGAAGAGATTAAGACATTGCAGAGTAAGACACTTCTGAACCATTAATACAGTGATTAGGGCTGAAGTAGAACTTCTAGTATAGGGATTAACCCCTGTTTGCAGTTTTTATCGGGAGCAATCCTTTTTTAATAACCGGTAGACAGAGTATCTAAATGAGATTCATAATTATCGCAAGAAGTTGCGACCTGAAGTGTTGAAAAGTTATGCTCATCTCGCAAATTCTGGTTTAAGGTCAAGGTAAAGGTAGAAGAATTGTAAGTCGAAGCCTATGTTTTAAGCTCGTCAGGATAGATACGATCATGAAAATTTCTGTTTATTGTAGATTTAACGTCATCTGTAAAGTGGAAGATGAAATAAGAGTGTCTTCCTTTTTCTTTGGAGTGACCAGTACTTATATTTAGAAAATATGAATTAGTCTTCTCGAGTACATACTTTTAAAGTAAATGTGTATGCACAGTCCTGACTTGATACTTTAAAAAATTTAAAATGTTAGAAAGCAAATTTCCAAGAAGAAAATATTAACCAAATCTGTTGTCGGTTTTAAAATTGCCAATATAAGATCAGAATCTACCATTTATTTTAACCCTTTTGTCTCAGAAAACATTATGTTTAGTTATATATGGAAAACATTCACAGCCTAAATTAATATGTCACAAACGCCTAATGTTTGCGAAAAATTACTCATAATATGACCACAATTAATGATTTAGATTGGAGGCGGCATCGATCATTGACACTCAGTAGTATACCGCTGTTTGGACATTTTTTGTAAGGGCTTTTGTGTATTTCCTGTTTTCAATACAGATATGGAATATACATTGTTTTCTTAGTGAAAATACTCATACCACAAACTAAACTTATATAATTCGAAAGGAATATTTGTTTCTGGGTTATAAGATTGATAACATTCAGAATTGTCGAAATCTTATTTATAGTAATTTAAGTCTCTACACTACTTCAGTATGTTTGTCTTTTTATATGTCCCGAATTAACGTGCAACTTATTATGTTGTCCTTACAATATTTTTTTTTATTTTAGCGACACTTATGATTCCTAATTAGACAAAACGCGCGTTTGGTGTCTTGAATTTTATAACTTTGTATGATGATTTTTGTTTAATATATGACTAAAATCGGATAGATGAAATTAATAAACAGGAATCGCGTAACCACCCATAGCACCTGGTTTTTACGGGTTTTCTGTACTTATTTAGGTTTCTGTTCATTTTATGTCCTACCGACTGAGTGTCTAATCTATCCTATAACTTGTAAATGGTTTTGCCTTTTATAAAATATTATACACCACATTTCATAATATTACGCTAGACCAATAAGTTTTTAAAGACTAGGCATTGGAAACAGAGGCGGGAAAGTTGTGAGTATCTATCAAATTAGGCAATTAGAGAAGACTTTATATAAACCTAAATAGCAAACATTCTTAATCCTTTATCTATTGCTCTTTTTTTAAAAACTATTTTATTTATTTGCTTAAAAAAGATAGTTCGAATTTGCCTATTACTACATTTCGACCTAACGGTTACTAAACCTTAGAGTCCGTTTAAGACATGAGACCAAAGATTAATAATAATAAAATATTTAACTCAGGAATATATTAATCAAGTAATATTATAAGAGTAATTAACCTATTGATGTTGATTCCATTCTCGAAGCAGTGTTGACAGTGTCTCCAAAAAGGCAATATCTTGGCATGGTGAGCCCGACTACTCCAGCCACAACTGGCCCTAAAACAGGTAAAAAAAATATTACAAAATGCAAATATTTCTGTTCCTAATACCCTAGGAACAGAATTAAGGTATATAATATGTCCAACAGAATAGTTTTAACTTCATAATACCTTGTTAATATCTTTGTACTTTAGTATACTAGAATAAAGGTATATATTATGTTAAACAATGTAGATTTAACTTTAAAATGACACATTAATCAATTTGAGTTAACAGAGAGCAAGCAATAAATTCAAATAAATGTGGAATGTATATTTAGTGATGTAGACACATGTCAAAAGTGTTCTCCGTCGCAGAGTGGATAAAGTAGTTAGTAATCGACGGTTGGCCACAGGTGTGTTAACATTGAGGTTGTGTGTTGTAGCCTTATTGCAGGCAGGCAGGGTTTATATGACTTTAATCTTAACTAACAAATGACTGCCAGTTTTCCTGTCGAAGATAGAAGTTGACACTGAATAATCTTTTTCCTCTTCAATTAAACTGGAGGCCATAATAAAGTTGAAAAATTATTAAAAGTGGATTTAAACTCTCCTTAAACAAAAACAAATTGAAAGCAATTGTGTCTTACAAGAAGCTAGGGTTTATTCATTATCATCCGATTTAAAATAGATTTTTTATGAATTCAATAATACACGGTATTTTCAAGTGCATCCTTCTTGATGATATAATTAAATTATTTGGGCAGGAAAGCCTCAAAAAAAACGACAAAAAATCAATAATACAATCATTGTAATGGATCATTGCGATTCGTATACAACAAACAGTATGATGGAAGGTTCATGTGAACAAGTTCATGAAGTTTACTGCCTTAATATTTCGATTTTAGTTTTGCGATTTGTCGCCAAAAAAAGCGAGGATATGATTATTTGTTATATCAATTACGAACCCGGATTTATAAAAATACAATAACAAATTCAATTTTGGTACAGACAAACGTGTATTGAATTCGTTAAATGTTCATTTTTTAAATAAAATTAAAGCTGTAAAACGTTATAACTTATGACATATTTCTTCACTTGATTAATAAATGAATCATGTTTCATTTCAGAAAGCCAAGTAAAAGAATAAGTAGCAATCTTATCTTTCTGACTGTGTCGTTCGAGTTGCTCGGAGTTTTAGTGTGTTGGATTTTATTAGTTTGTTCACAATATGTTACCTATATAGGTTTCAATAGGGTTTGAAACTTACCACTATGAATTCCAATTCGTATTTGTAGATGTCTGTCCATTAAGTGGTGTATTTTAAAATCTTGTACTTTGTGAAGGATACTTAAAGACATATCACAGATTTCCCTAACATGATTGTTACCGTTTCTGACCGGCAGACCAGATACAACCATATAAGCATCGCCTATTGTCTCCACCTAAAATAATTTATATTTAGGAAATTATTTAACATAAAATTCAATTCTTAAGTGCAATTAAATAATCCAAATCCATTATGACTAAAATGGTTGAAACTTGGTACAAACAGCACAAATGTTGTGGAAGACATTAGAAAAGGTGCGTTGACAAGAAATTCTTGCTTTGATAGCAGTATAAGTCATACGTCTTAGTGTTTACCATAGAAATTCTGATTTGTAACATACAGAAACCCAAGACATGAAATATGCATCAATTTTTTTGCATTCAATTAAATTTCTTTCGTTTTTCAGTGGGTAAATGAAACAAGAACGTTATTGGAAGTCCCGTTTATTTGTTTACAATAGACACGCGTTCTGTTTTATGACTGTCGAATTATATTGTTATGCCGAGTATAAAAGTTTAAAATCTTATTAGTTTAATGGTAAGTATCAGAGAAGTCTAAAGTAGGTAATTAGTTAATTTGTTCTTTATCAACAGAGGGCCGATTGGAGATCGCCACTAGAGAGTTTTTGTTTAATGGAAAAAATTTAACTCGCTTTCAGGAAAGCCGTGAAAATAAATTTCAAGAAATTTCTCCAAAAATTTGTAAGCGATTATTAAATTCTCGAAAGATTGATTGATTGCAAACTTAACATCCAGTGAGCAATATTGCAGCAATATTCAAGATGGGAACAAACAAACAATATATCAATGATAAAAAGTGGAGGACCTACGAGGAAAACTGTTGACTTTCTTTTGTACCAGCTACAATAAGTCTATACATTTTCGAAATATACGAGTGGATCTCTCTTAACATGTTAAGTACTACGGCAAGCGACCAGGCTTTCCGTATTACAACATACCAAACTTCCAACAAGAGGGTCTCCCTTATCCGCCACCTGGGACTGAGCACTAGGAACCCAGCCAGTATAGTTTAAGACGTTTTTGTTATATACAAATTCATGGTTTTTTTTTAAATTCTCATGGAATAATAATTTTACTGTTTAAAGAACAAATATACGGCTTACCTTATAAACGTCATATTTACTAATTATTTTGTCGAAACATGTATACAAGTCATTTAACAGATCCACAACCTGAAAATAGAAAAAGCTGATATACCGATCACTGATACCCCTGCTTAAATTTTGCAGAAATTTGTTTTGTGTTTTTTGTCAATTGATGACCTTGACTATATCTCAAAGTTTCGTTGAGTTATTTTCCGAAATATCCTTTCTGTAAAAATTTCTATCGTTTGTTGTGGCCAGTGACCTTGAAATTGACAGACTGTCTCCAGAATCGATAGGATTCTTACCGATTTGATATGTAACAATACCCCATAGTTTCATTCAAATCGAATTCAAGGTTTCAATTATAATCCTAGACGGCGCGACAACATACGGACATACGGATAGTTGCTATGAGGACCACTATATACCCCCGACTCTGTCGAGCGGATGTATAAATACGAACATTTAATTGGTATATTTTCATTAGATGACACGTTTGAAATTATATGACGTAAATAAACTCATCCATACTGAACCTTATGGTTTTCCTCCTTATTTTCACGCCATTATAACATTTACCACTGTAAGATATTTTTGCGTTGCATTAATTTTATTTTTATATAAGACAGAAGTATTTGCGTAGCATTTCAACTCTATAGAAGAAGGAATATAGGAGATGCAAAAATTTATAAACATAAACATTTTCCAATGTAATCCGCATGATGCAGATATCATTAGTGCGTTCTTTTGATTGGCATAACTTTATTCTGTAATGCCTCAAAGTTTAATAGGTCACAAGTGATGCCTGAAAGTTTTAATAGGTCACACGTCATTCCTCTAAGTTCAATAGGTCACCGGGGATTCTACAATATCTACTTATGCATCACTTTACTCATACCATCCTTAACTCGTGTTCGCGAACTAAAGATGTCTAACTTAAACTATTAACAAACTTGAAATGCAAAGGATATACGTGGAATAATTACTCGCGCTACGTATTAAGTTTAAAGCTCTCCAAATTTAAAAGCGTTACTAAGAAAAATAGCAAAGAAAACCGACCGAACAACAAGAGCCAAAAGTTAAGGGACAGTTACAAATCCGAATATAGACAAACGCAACACAAAAAAGAGAGTACCCGAACCAATAAAAACCATGGGTGCACTCAGGTGCTCAAGACGTGTCTGCCTCTAATTAGACACCCGTCGAGTTACTCATTGTCATGTCTAGGGAAAAATCTAATCCAGGAATAGGAATCACTACCTATGACTCAGCAAAAATGTCAGATCGTATTTGAGACACTGATTTCCCATAACGATCTATTAAGTCATGGTGACGACCATAGAACCTCTGGAGAGATAACATCAACCTAGGTGCAACCAACCCTTGTTTGAGTAGTTTAGCAGTCAACAGCAGGGATCGGTCTAGAAAATCGGAATACCGATCGCAGGATCTAGAAAAACGTATAAGTTGTGAAATTTACACACCATACACTGGAGCTGCTGGAATGTTGATGGCGATGAACGGGAAGTTGACAATGGGAAAGTTGAAGTCATCACGTTTATCGCAGAGTCTAGTTTGTAGTTTCATCAAAATATTCACGTGTTCTTAGTTGTGTTCAGTTAACCATAACACAAGTAAGACCTTTAATCGACTTCAGGTAATATTCAAATTAATAAATCTCTATCCTACTGACCCTAGAAAAATAACCATTGCTATATTTAATAATTACGGATATTACCTTCATTAAAGGCCAAACTAAATCGTATAATATATGGGGTCAGTAAATGTCATATGGCAACGCAATTTTAGCAAAACAACAGTTGATACCTGAAGAGGTGTACTGGCAGCTGCGAGTGCAGTAAATCCCACGATGTCACTAAAGTATATTGATGCCGAATCAAAGGCTTCTGGTTCCACCAATTCACCAGCTGAGAGCTTTGTTGCTACAAAACTGTACCAGAAAGTCAAAATAAAATATTGTATAATACAAACATTAATGTGCTAATATGAGTTTTATATGCTTTTTATATAAAACCATAAGGCGTTTTGATTATATATATACTTTCTGTCACTATAGTCAAAATAGATTAATGTATAAGCCGAGAACAAAGTTTACTAGAACCTATTACCTACCACAATCACAAAAAGCACTTTAAACATGAAGCACTGGATGATATTAAATATGAATGAACTCTAAATCCGACACAACTTGTAAGTACAAACCAACTTACGGTGGCAAAAGTCTGTGAAGCAGATCCTCGGCCCTCTTTTTCTCTTCCATATATGCGCGGGTTCGTTCATTTACTAACGATTCCAAATTGTTGGCATACTGTTCCATTCTCTTCATTAGATTGTCCAGTATATTTTGATCTTTTCCTCTGTTAAATTTCATGAAGAGTGATATCAAAATTGGAAATTAATATGGTAAGAAAATGTGTAATAATTCCAGCAAGATGTTTCATGTTCTGAAAATTCAAAATCTATAAAATCAAGAAACGAAGCAGAACAAAGATAAACACGTTGCCAAAAAAAACTGTAATCGAAAAACAAACTTGGGATAAATACAGAAAAATCCCGTCGTTTAAGAAGTAAATGGATGGAAAGAAACTTTGACAAACAAATCTAATATATATGATGTGAAATGTAAGACTTATTTACTTCATCGATTTTATAAAAGATGCCAATAATATATTCTATACTATATAAATACTTACACGCTTATTTTTCGAATAAGACCTGAAATTGATTTGAAAGAGGGCCTAACATTTGGATTTTCGTTCCAACATTTTTCCATTAAACTCTTAAGATCAGCGCTACATGAGTCGGAGGATATAGTTGGTCTGAAAGCTCCTTTCATTCCGGGTGGTTCAATGATTTTAGCCAATATTTCTGGAAATACATATACAACGTCTATAGTAAACAAAGAATAAATTTTCTACCTTAACAATTAAGAATATAAACAAAAAAATATTTCTAAATTAATCTAAAAAAGTAATTATTTTTAACAGCTGCTAAAATAAATTTGTAACTTTTATGTAAAAATAAAACACAAATCCTTTATCAACATTATTTTTTGGTCTTAAATTGTACATCTAATTATGTAAAAAGTTTTAATTAACTGTTTTATTGTTCTTTAATGTTCTACTTATATATTGCATGAGACGTAGGCAAATTCTAATTGCAATCTTATTTGATACTACCTTCCGGTTCAAGATCAGATCCTTCGTATGGAGCACAACGCCCTACTATATCATGGCAAACTATACCAAAGCTATAAATATCTCCTTTTACATACACGTCTGTAGGTAGACGGCTTTTACCACTGTTTGCTCGTAGTATTTCGGGTGAAGTCCATAACAGCTCTGAGTGGAAAAGACAGATAGATTATCTACAAACGGCTTCAAGCAGGACATACTGAAGCAACGTGATTCGTGTTTAAATCATTTATAAAGTAAAATTGTGGATAATGTATCCGTCGACGTTCAATTTAACTAAACAAAAAGCTATATGTTAAGCATTGTTTAGCAGTTTTCATCCTTTTTATAAGAGATAAATATAAATTGGAGATATTTTAAATCAGGTTTATCAATTCAGTCGCAAGATTTGCCATTTTTAAGACTGATTATAAATATTTACTTTGTAAACAATTAAAAACATTATCCCCATAATACAATAATACTTACAATTATATGTATAAAAGCATGCATAGTAGTTCTCTTAAATAACCATTTTTAAATTTTAATAATTTTTCATGTCTTTATACTGTGTATTTTTGGGGTGTGTGTTTTTGATATCGGGTATGGATAATTGGTTTGATGTTTTACAAATAGTGTTCAGTAATTAGAGTTTTACGGGCATGCTGTTTTACTACTGCATGGCACTTAAATAAAGACAACAAGTGAAAAAATAAAGGTACTTTTTTGGGGTTACGTGGCCCTATAAGTTGACAGAAAATATAACTATTGTATGCCATTGTGTTTTTGTGATTAACAAAATTGTAGGGTATGTGTTAGTTTGTAAATGAATTATTTAGTCTCGATCATCCAGACGCTTAATTACATTTGTGCGTCTGGACTCACCTCTATATTGAAATCGTTATCATTACGCCCAAAAACTGGGCGTAATTTTTGATTGGATGATATTTTTATTGTCTAAATAATTACTTCCGTTCATATCAAGAAGTGTATAACAAATTGTACCAAAGTTTACATTTGAATATTTTTATAAAATATTACTTTATCAATTAATTAAACACATATTTTTTTATGCACAATCAAGAGTTAATCTTACTGTGACGTCATATGATAAGTATAGACATGTTTGCATGGTTTTCCTGGTTTAAAAATAGGCCCTAAAAATAGAATTATTGTTTTTGTCTCCACCTATCTGTAGCGAAATTACAACAGGTTACAATTGCGCAATTATTTGTTTACATGACAACGGGAAATTTTTTAACCCAAGACAGTATGCAGAAGAAAATACACGGAGGCATCTGATTGGATGTTGAAGTTCTGAAAATAGCAAAATTAAAAATTATAAACATTATTGATTGAAAATGTTCGATATTTGGACGGAAATTTTTAAGAGCCTTGAAAATTGAGCTTAAAACGATTAAAGAGGGAGTTTAGAAATTGTGTCAGTGCCATTTAAATGTCATTATTTCAATCAAAATTTTCGGTCATTTTTGCTGCATGACCTATACTTTTTTATTTGTTAATAATGAAGTTTTTCATTTCAATTTACACAAAAACTGTTTTCCGGGGGAAAATTTTTGAGGTTTTTCGCACAAATGAACTTAATTGCCAGGGGTACCATATGGGAAATGCATTGTAAATAATTGCGCTTTTGTAACCTATATGGAACTGAGATTTCTTCCAGAATACTTGATTTATTGGCCCATTTTTAATTCTAAAATTTGAATTCGTCACAGAATGTCAAGTTATGTATAAATTGTTTATTAATAACGATTTGTTAAAAAATTATAGTCTGTTTCTAAAATATACTTATTTTTTCATAGGAAATCTAGGGTGGGCTACTATGACGAGTTTGTGTGGTCTTTTAGGTAAAAATTGTTGCTGACGTTTTTGTGGGGAAATTGTTTAATACATTCAAATGCAGCGTTTGACATCAAAAACACATATTTTATGCTAGGCTTAAGTCTCTTAGCCGACTTTTTTTGTTTTGACCTCTTTTCAGCCAAATTGAATTTTGGGGGTTTGAAGCATTTTAGTATGTTGTATCCATGAATGACATCGCCTTTGTTGAATTTGAATGCAGTTGGCTTTAATGGGACTGCTTCTGACATACGGACATAAAATAGGACTCACCAAGTATTATGATAGCTAGCTATAGTCTGTTTCAAAAATGTGTTTTTTCAAAGATTCTACGAAAAATTCGTTTTCGGCCTTCAGATCTTTATTCGAGAAAAAATCTTGAAGAAGAAAATTATCCCAGAATTGACTCGTGTACCAAATATACAAATAACGACCGAAAACAAGTACAATAACTCGAATATTACTAAGCAGCAACACATTATTGTCGGAAAACATGATGAAAAATGCGATTAATTTTGATAGAGGGTGGCCTCCAGAAAATTCAAACGAACAAACAACCCTTGAAGATAACTTTATTTTATTTTAGGAAACATTTGGATATTGCCTAAGGATGATACCATAACATTTTGGGCTCATTCTGACACTTCCAATGTTGCCTATAGGTTACAATTGCGCAATTATTTGTTTACATGACAACGGGAAATTTTTTAACCCAAGATAGTATGCAGAAGAAAATACACGGAGGCATCTGATTGGATGTTGAAGTTCTGAAAATAGCAAAATTAAAAATTATAAACATTATTGATTGAAAATGTTCGATATTTGGACGGAAATTTTTAAGAGCCTTGAAAATTGAGCTTAAAACGATTAAAGAGGGATGTTAGAAATTGTGTCAGTGCCATTTAACTGTCATTATTTCAATCAAAATTTTCGGTCATTTTTGCTGCATGACCTATACTTTTTTATTTGTTAATAATGAAGTTTTTCATTTCAATTTACACAAAAAACTGTTTTCCGGGGGAAAATTTTTGAGGTTTTTCGCACAAATGAACTTAATTGCCAGGGGTACCATATGGGAAATGCATTGTAAATAATTGCGCTTTTGTAACCTATATGGAACTGAGATTTCTTCCAGAATACTTGATTTATTGGCCCATTTTTAATTCTAAAATTTGAATTCGTCACAGAATGTCAAGTTATGTATAAATTGTTTATTAATAACGATTTGTTAAAAAATTATAGTCTGTTTCTAAAATATACGTATTTTTTCATAGGAAATCTAGGGTGGGCTACTATGACGAGTTTGTGCGGTCTTTTAGGTAAAAATTGTTGCTGACGTTTTTGTGGGGAAATTGTTTAATACATTCAAATGCAGCGTTTGACATCAAAAACACATATTTTATGCTAGGCTTAAGTCTCTTAGCCGACTTTTTTTGTTTTGACCTCTTTTCAGCCAAATTGAATTTTGGGGGTTTGAAGCATTTTAGTATGTTGTATCCATGAATGACATCACCTTGTTGAATTTGAATGCAGTTGGCTTTAATGGGACTGCTTCTGACATACAGACATAAAATAGGACTCACCAAGTATTATGATAGCTAGCTATAGTCTGTTTCAAAAATGTGTTTTTTCAAAGATTCTACGAAAAATTCGTTTTCGGCCTTCAGATCTTTATTCGAGAAAAAATGTTGAAGAAGAAAGTTATCCCAGAATTGACTCGTGTACCAAATATACAAATAACGACCGAAAACAAGTACAATAACTCGAATATTACTAAGCAGCAACACATTATTGTCGGAAAACATGATGAAAAATGCGATTAATTTTGATAGAGGGTGGCCTCCAGAAAATTAAAACGGACAAACAACCCTTGAAGATAACTTTATTTTATTTTGGGAAACATTTGGATATTGCCTAAGGATGATACTATAACATTTTGGGCTCATTCTGACACTTCCAATGTTGCCTATATGGAACTGAGATTTCTTCCAGAATACTTGATTTATTGGCCCATTTTTAATTCTAAAATTTGAATTCGTCACAGAATGTCAAGTTATGTATAAATTGTTTATTAATAACGATTTGTTAAAAAATTATAGTCTGTTTCTAAAATATACGTATTTTTTCATAGGAAATCTAGGGTGGGCTATTATGACGAGTTTGTGCGGTCTTTTAGGTAAAAATTGTTGCTGACGTTTTTGTGGGGAAATTGTTTAATACATTCAAATGCAGCGTTTGACATCAAAAACACATATTTTATGCTAGGCTTAAGTCTCTTAGCCGACTTTTTTTGTTTTGACCTCTTTTCAGCCAAATTGAATTTTGGGGGTTTGAAGCATTTTAGTATGTTGTATCCATGAATGACATCGCCTTTGTTGAATTTGAATGCAGTTGGCTTTAATGGGACTGCTTCTGACATACGGACATAAAATAGGACTCACCAAGTATTATGATAGCTAGCTATAGTCTGTTTCAAAAATGTGTTTTTTCAAAGATTCTACGAAAAATTCGTTTTCGGCCTTCAGATCTTTATTCGAGAAAAAATGTTGAAGAAGAAAGTTATCCCAGAATTGACTCGTGTACCAAATATACAAATAACGACCGAAAACAAGTACAATAACTCGAATATTACTAAGCAGCAACACATTATTGTCGGAAAACATGATGAAAAATGCGATTAATTTTGATAGAGGGTGGCCTCCAGAAAATTCAAACGAACAAACAACCCTTGAAGATAACTTTATTTTATTTTAGGAAACATTTGGATATTGCCTAAGGATGATACCATAACATTTTGGGCTCATTCTGACACTTCCAATGTTGCCTATAGGTTACAATTGCGCAATTATTTGTTTACATGACAACGGGAAATTTTTTAACCCAAGATAGTATGCAGAAGAAAATACACGGAGGCATCTGATTGGATGTTGGAGTTCTGAAAATAGCAAAATTAAAAATTATAAACATTATTGATTGAAAATGTTCGATATTTGGACGGAAATTTTTAAGAGCCTTGAAAATTGAGCTTAAAACGATTAAAGAGGGATGTTAGAAATTGTGTCAGTGCCATTTAAATGTCATTATTTCAATCAAAATTTTCGGTCATTTTTGCTGCATGACCTATACTTTTTTATTTGTTAATAATGAAGTTTTTCATTTCAATTTACACAAAAAACTGTTTTTCCGGGGGAAAATTTTTTGAGGTTTTTCGCACAAATGAACTTAATTGCCAGGGGTACCATATGGGAAATGCATTGTAAATAATTGCGCTTTTATAACCAACAAGGTGATCCCAGACGCTATTATATATGCGTCTGGGTGATCGAGACTATGAATTATTAAGAAACCGCTCGATCCACACCAGACAGGAAACACGCCCGTGCTTAAGTAGCTTAATAGTATAGAAAATCGGAATACTGATCGCAAAATCTAGCATAGCGGAAAAGTTAAAAAAGTTAACCCCATCATGCAACGGTGCTGCTTGAAGGTTTCTATTGATGAACAGAAAATTGATAATGTTCAAATTAATTTTTGTCAGTAAATAGATAAACACAACGTACTTTCACGGATTTAATATTTTTTTCGACATACAATTTTTACGCAAGTGCACTTCAAATATTGCTTGCTGGACGTAAAACAACAAACAATCAATCAATCAATCAAACAGGCACGATTGTTCGTATATTTATTTTCTGTACTACCATTAAGAAGGGCTTATTTTATACCAAATATGCAATTTTTCGTATATCACTCTAGAATATTATTCGAAATATCAGCTGTTGTTTGAAACCGTAGTAACGATTTGGTCTCAAATCGTACTTTTCTTTTACGCACAAGATGCCAAAATGTGTTTCGACTTCTGTTTAAACTCGGTCTAAATTGTAATAACCAATATTTTTTATGATACACTCTTCATGGCTACCCGTGCCACGTAGACATTGAGAGTTGCCATTTTTGGGAATAGTTATCTTACAGGTTGTTTCAACTTTCGTAACAACTTACTGTTTTTGTTTGCTTCCAGATGCTGCTTTCCGAAATGGAATAAAGTAAATGGTCCATAGTCCGTCAATTTAAGCATAAATCTACTATCAATAACACAGTTTGTGCTGCTCAAGTGACCGTGAAATTTAACTGGACTTTCGTGCAAATAAGTCATCCCCTTTAGAAAAAAATATGAATTATTTTATTATACATAATTAGTTTAAAAAAATTGTATTCAATTATATTGGTATTTACAACTTATCTTAATATCTATCGACTGATTGCGTTCAGATAATTCTATTTCATGCTAATACTCAAATAACAGTGTGTTTACTTACACCAACTATGTCTCGGAGTAGAGAGTACCGGAACGTCCAGTCTAATTCTATATCGTCATTTTCAAGAATGTCCTAAAAAATTGATAAAAAAAACAAATTTAACTAGAGGCTTTCATTAACCAAGTAATTACTAACATGGACCATAAACCATTAACAAGATGCTACCATTGTAACATAGAACTTGTTAACGGATTGTTTATGTATGTTTTGTTTAATTTTCACTATACTTATTTTTAATTTTAAAGGTAACAGACATACAACACAAAATTAGTCAATAATAATGAGAGGACAATAACTGCCATTATAAGTCAATTGATAATTAATGCCTGTTGACGTAGATCGTGACATACTAATCATTAGTGGTATTTTTAGTTTTTCTCTAGTACTGTTTTCCAGTTAGCCACAAATGCATAAAAATTCATAAAATTAAGTCATTTAAAAGTTTCAAGATACTGGCCCAAAACGCAATACAACATCAATCGAAAATGTACTCTTTAAATGGCAGTAAATCCTATACGCAGTCGTTTAAGAATTTTTGTGTAAATAAATGGTACGTAGACCATTACGTTCTTAGCATTCTTGCCAATGCCAGATGGTTTTCAATATATTACACAATTACTTGTGTTTTACCTAAACGTTCTATTTTATAGTCAAGGCGGTCATGTTGGTTTGAAAGACGTGACGAAAATATGAAAATTAATAATAGGAGGATTTGGGCTAACGTAGGTTTAAATTAAATTGGCAGTTGTTTCATGTAAGATTTTCTAATGTTCATGACGATATAACAAAAAAAAATGTTTTTCTCAGCACAGTAAGTCCTATAAGGCTACATTCAATTCATAATAATGCCTTGTTCATCATATTTGCCGTTAACTGTTTTTTTTTCACATAAGTAGCAAAAAACCGCAAAAAAGCCATTGAAAGGCAATAAAATCATTGATATGTTCGGTTATGATATTCGAAGTATGCAGATCTTCTTTTGGCTAACATTTTGCTGTTTACAAGTAAACTTATTTTTATGGATATATTATAGATTTCAAAATCATAGCCAAAAAGCTCAAATTTCGGGAAGTTCAATGACATTTTTAAGTCTATGTGAATGGTAGTTCTATCTTGCCGAATTATGCATGTTTGACCCTTCAGATTTTCAATATATCGAACGGTTTTCAAGGCATGGGATGGCAATACTTTTAGTGAAAACAGCTTAACACAACTTTCACCACTGTAGCTTGAAAATTAGTGAATACAACTATTGTAATAAAAAATGAGGATTTTTATTAGTTAGATATTGAAATGTTCAAAAACATCAATATAAATAAATATTTCCGCAGTAGGATAAGGGGGCAGCAAGTGAAAGATTTTTAATTTTAATAAAATTCCAATAACATTTACTTGCAACAAACACACAAATCATTCGTGTATTATTGATATGAAGTACCTGCAAGCTTCCTCGTGGACAGTATTCCATTAGAATAGTATTATTTCCAGGTTCTATCGTTGCTCCTATAAACGTACACAAGTTCTGGTGATGAAGATGTTGAAGCTAAAAAGGTATACCACCAAAATATAAATTGTTATTCATATTAGAATTTAAAGTTACATTTTAGAAGAATATATGACTTTAAGCCGAAAGCGTAATATTGTTTGATATCAAAAGTTTTTTCATCCAGCTTATATGTTGTAGTAAGTCAATAAAACGCGCCGTATAGTTTCCTTCTATTATGTTATAAGTTACTAGTAACATGAAATACTATAAACTCTGTAGTTTTTACGAACTGAAACTGTATGCGATTATTTTTTAAAGTATTAGCATGCAGAGTAGGTTCGCCTTGTAAACAAATTTCAGATTCAAATAAAAGGAATATTTAGTGGCGAGGTAAAAATGGTGAGAAAGTAAAGCAAATTGAATTTTCATTTAAAACGTATTCCGTCACTATAATGTCATTCAAATAATTTGTCTGTAATATACAATTAGATACTCATAATAATTATCAGAACTTTATTAGCCTTCGCCAAGAGAAATTTCGTAACTAATTCAATAGTTCAGCTCTATTATCCTTAAAAAAGTATGTTTACCTGCTGGAATTCCAGAAGTAATTGCCTGTTCAGTTCAACTGTTTTCATTCGCAGACGTCGTATCGCAACTGTGTTACCCTTACACATGCCAACAGTAGTAAATAGTTGACCTTTATTTATCGAAGCAGCCTGAAATAGAAAATAACTGGGTTTTGTGAGATAGCAGTCACATCCGAATTGCATACACTAAAAGTCACACCTGCGTGCGCTCAGTGTTTAGCATTGTTTATTATGACATATTGTACCTTTGTATTACTTAATTACAAAATAGAAAAACATTTCCAACAATTACCTGTTCATATTTGATAATATGCCTTTGTTGTTTACGTACCGGAAATCGTCCTTAATTTTTGCTACGGGAATTTTACATCGCAAGTCAGCCCTTTTTGTTTTTTAAAGGGACCTTTTGTTTACAAAATTTCGCATGTTTTCGTGACGTTCAATGGCATTCGGACAAAACGCAAGACTTGTTACTAACGTATATTTCCGTTCCAAATTAGGTTGGTTTGGTTTGGTTGTTTGGTGTTTACTGCCACTTTCAGCAATTTTTCAGCTATATCATGGCGTCCAGTTTTTATTAGAGGAGGAAGCCGGACTACCCGGAGAAAACCCCCGACCTGCGGTATGCGGTAGTCCAAATTAGATAAAATTTAACTATGAAAAATCTCCCTATCAAAATGAAAAATTCGCCTCATTTCAAAACGCTGATTTAATGTTGAAAATAATTGTTGATTTCAAAATACGATTGTTTGGATCTACCAAAGGACCATAAAATCGAATCAACATTTATTTGCTTTATTGTATGATTTCAGAAAGCGCGAAGGGTGTTGTTAATTATTGCGGTCCCTTTTTAATCACCGAGTATGCATCATTTTCATATGACGAAACTATTTGTAAATGTACATTTTGATTTCGTTATGTGCCAAGAGCATTAATAGTGATACATTTAATAAAATAAAACTCTAAATCTTCAATGGTTCATGAAACTAAAAAAGATAAAATCATAAAACCTTCAAGTTTCAGTTAGTAATTATTGATGTCTTACCTCACTTGAGTCATCCACGCCCATTATTGTCAATGACATACGTGACATAGATATAAGTGACCCATGTTGTCTGTCACTTTTTGACGTCTGTACCTCGGACCAAGGGACCAGCCATGTTTTTTGCCCCAATTCATTATCATGCTTTATTTTTCTTGAAAAATAAAACGGCATTTATTTAAGTTAATGGTATAAATAGTGTTGTGTTTTCGCTGAAGTTATTATTTCTACTACAAACTATTTGTAATGGTAAGTAAAACAATTAAGTAAAACAATGGAAACTTCAATATAAAGAACAGACATAGGGGCAATACAGGAATCAACAACTAAAGAAACAATATTTAATCTATTTTGCATTCAACAGTTTTCGTGTCTTTACATAGTAATGTATATTTCATACCTGTATAGAAATATAAAGCCCACAGATCCTATCAGAACAATGCCAAGCAATACAAATACTACGATGAGTGTCTGGTTACTGTTAGATACTGGAAGTAAATTAACAGAAATGAGTGAACATTGTTGAAGATGATTTGTGTACACTAAATAGCGCTGTTGATCTCTTATAAGTCCCATACACAAGCCCTGGACAATAACACTGTTGTAAACGCACAACAGAGTACAGGCCTGGTGTCTAATACCATGGTCTGGTGTGTGTAATATAATTTTGAAATAATATAAAAAGGTACTTTTGATTTAATTGATATTGGTATTGCATTAAGACAATATAATATTACAAATAACGATTATCATACCAGTCCTGTTATGTTCATATAAAATGTCTAAATGAACAACAAAAAACAAAAACCACAAGACAGTGACAAAAATCCAGCTTTAGGCAAATACACACTTGAGACAATCTATGAAAGAAGAAACCAAAATGAACAACAACAACAACCGAAAATGAATAACGAAACTCAATAACAAACGAGGGTGCAATTTGGTGCTACAGACGAGTAAGCAGCGACTTCCTCTAATTTGACAACCGTTAAGTTACTCATAGTCTTGTTCGAGAAATAGTCAAATTCAGGAATAAGAAAATCTACCTATGGCTTAGAAAAAAGTTTGATCGCATTTGAGATGGATTTTAAATAATGATTGACTAAATGACGACTCTAGAACTTCTAAAGAGATGACACCTGGGTGCAACAAATTTGCGTTTAAAGAGCTTATAGGTAAACAGCAACATCCGGTCAACAAAATCAAACGACATATAGTAAAATCTAGTATAACGTGGTAGTGCTAAACATCATACGCGGAAGCTAATGGAATAACAGGATGTTGACAATTGGCAAGTTGTCGTCATCACGCTAGTCGTAGAGTTTAGTTTTTTCTTTTGATTTACCATTGAGTATATTTAGAGAACAAATGCCGACTTTATTTAATGATCGGTAGTGTCCTTAATCTCAAGCTTTCTAGGATGGATGAAAATAAAAGAAGTAACCGAACATTAGATTACTTTAGTAACAAAACATCACCTATATAGAGATAGGTGAAGTTGAAAGTCTGGATCAACGTCTTTCTTTTTTTCTTCAGAAGACATTTGAGGAACTCGTGCGAGTATATAAACAAGTGGGAAGCACAATTTGTACCTATTGAAATGCCGATATACTGTTGAAAAGACCGCCTTCCAAACACGATTTACGTTGTCTAAAAGGTTCGACTCAATATGTAGACGCAGTGATTTGTAAGGTTGAGATAATTGTTCCTTCAATGTAAAGTTAACAAATATATTATCACACGTTTGAATATTCAAGTTTCACGAAATAAATCAACACAGTTAAATTTTCAAGGTTTGAGATGATCATACTATTCAATGTTAAAATTTCAAGAATTCGAAGGTCATACAATAATAGCTTATAGTCAATGTGAGATTAATAAAACAGTCGAGATTAAAAGGGTTTTAATTATTAATGTGGTCAAGGTAGTTTGTCAAAATATAGAAACACAGGTACAACATTGATAATACAACATATCTCATACCGACAATGCAGAATTCGCCTCTAAATCCACATACTGGAATGTCAAGTGGGAGTCCTTTTCGCCAGTGAATTGAAACACCCGGGATTGGTTCATATTTTGAAGTTGCTCCGCGAAAACGGCCAACCAACTATGAAATTAGTAAAATAAAACCACTATCTAAACTAAGTGGATAAATCTGTTTGGTAACAACATACAACATCAACCACGTGAATACTCATGAATACATTTTATTATTTTTTTTTAATTTTCACATATGTGGTTGGCGCAGTGACATGATTCATATGAAACTGTCATAATTGTTTATTACTATATATTATGCAGCTCCACCAACCAATTTTTATTATTCCTTTAATTCAGCTAAGCACTACTATAAACTGTTAAAAAGAGTTGTGGAAAATGCTTTAGGTTTGACCATCCGAAAAATACTGTAATTTAGTGATAGCGAAGAAAAAATAAGTGTAGATTTTTGACGAAAATGTTTCGAACATTTCTTTCATTTATTTACAGAGCAGAACACTTGTTTTTATGAACCTATAATATGAAATTCAACTTAAAGAGGTATTTGTTTGTTTGTTTGTTTGTTTGTTTGATGGTGTTTAACGCCAATTTCAGCAATTTTTCAGTTATCATGGCGTCCAGTTTTTATTGGGGAAGGAAGCCGGAGTACCCGAAGAAAACCCCCGACCTGCGGTAGGAAAACTGGCAATCCTTGTCAATTAAGATTGGAGTCGAGTACACCCTGCCTGCAGTGAAAGAGGTATTTGTGAGTGCGTGCATAGTAAGAAAAAAAAACGAAATTTAAAAAACTGTTTCAATGTCACCCGCAAAAGCACATTTTTTATCTTTCCAAATGTAACATCAGTATTTGTTAACTGTTAACACTTTTGCTGCTTTTGTTTCTCATTCACCCCATCTCTGTAAATGCTGATATAAATCTTTTATAGAAATCGGACAAAACAAGATATATATAAAAGCTTACAATACAATTTTTTTCATAGAATATACTCCTATCCATTAAAATGTTCGACTGTTGCTGAATTTTTTGAGAGATATTGTTTATCAAAATTGTGAATGTTAATTTCATTAAATCTGAGAAAACCGTAAGCGTGAGTGTGCTTACAAGATAACTTTATAATTTATGATTTATGATTACTCGGTGCCATTTTTCAAACTTGTCTAAGATAATGCATGTATTCCATTTTTTTAATCTGACAAAAAAGCGTTTGCAGGTCGGTCGGACTGACAGAAGCTCGATTTTTTATATTCCCCACTTTACGATTAGTAGAGCTGAGAACATATGAGAAATACCTGAAATTTTTTTGACACAGGATCCTTCATATCAAAGATATCAAAATCAGTTTGTCGATCTCCTTGATTATCAATGGCCACCATTCCAGTTATACCTTGAGAGAAATAAAAATTGCAATTATCTAATATAACATGACTTTCGCAACTTTCTCATAGCTGCTAAACATAGATATAGAAGATAAACCACACACAAATCTGTTTTATTACGCGTTAAATAGATCCTTAACAGTATTTACAATTTAGTCTAATTTGTTAAATTTTTTAAACTCATGTTGTTTTATATTAAATAATTGTGAAAAATTATAAATATAAGTATATAATAAACGAATTAGTACCGTTTATGCATTAATTTATGGCGAGGACGAGCAGGGATTACATTTTTGCCTTTGGCGCTGGTTGTTACCCTCCCTGTTCTCCTTTTTTGCCTTTCCTTTTTTAAAGGTGGGGGGCGTATATGCCCCTATACGCCCACACCCGGATCCGCCATTGTATACCATATATAAAAAACATGCGTGTTTGGTCTCAGAGAGAAATTAAAAAGTTGTTTATGTAATCTATGTTTTATAAATTGCTTTCACTGCTTATAAATTTGGCATCGATTATTTAGTTGATAATATGCATTTTATTACCAAAACATCCATTAAATAAAACTTAAAATAAAGTTTAAAAAAAATTATTTTGACTTATGAATAAAAGTATGTTTTATTTTAACTGTATTATTACCCATATATGTTTTGTTCCATAATTTCTGTGCGAGTTCCAAACCATTGTTTAAATTTCCGCCATCTGCAACAGTTCTGTTTATGGCCTCCGTAAGATAAATTGCGCCATCGTAAAATGCCGTTATGAAGTAATTGACAACCTATATATAATATATAATTTAAAAATACGCACATGGCAACTTTGCAGTTTTCACCGGAGGACACTACAATTTTTTTATGTTCCCTTACACATAATGTGTTTTCTATCTGCATGTGTGACATTTTTAATTAAATCCAGTTTATTATACTTATGTTTCAATATAATCTAACTAAAAATTCTAATCTAAAATTTAAAAAAGGGGAAAATTTATTTCAAGGGTCGATCAAAATAACATCACATTTATTGCTTAACTGTATTTATCACTTTGTGTTCTTTGGAAGGTTTTACCAGACAAAATGAGTTACCCTCAGTTCTATGGCAGATGACATACTATTAAGTTTTGTTTACACAAAACAATCAATCCTTAATAGAACAAAACTAACAATTCCTTCCTATAAAAAAAGTACAACTAATGCATGTGTATTGTGGGAGATGTGGTAGTGATATACTACATACATTTGTTGTCAAAGATCACAAAATATATGTAGAATAAAGAGGCCTCACAAGGTGTGTCGTAACTTTACCAAAAATGACCACGTTAATAAAGAACAATATACTCATACTAGCAGTTACTTTATCATTAGGTTCCAAGTTTTTTTAAATAGAATACCATCCCCCTTTAACTGCTTTATGTGACTTTCTTGATCGTATAACGTTAACCTGCAGCTTTCCTGCCCTGCATTCGCTATGCATAGCAAAGGATATATTTTTTTCTTAACTAGTTTAACTAATTCTTAACTGATGAATAACATACCTCTTCAGAGCCGAAGGTATACCCATAATCTCTTTCTGCCCTTAATTTCACTTCTTGTGCAAACAGTTTATGTTCAATGTTATCCGGCTGTAAAGGAGTGATTAAAAGGAGGGATTCGTAGCCTCTTGTTACAGCATCGTCCTTATAATCGCCTGAAAATTTTGTTTAAAAATATTATAACTAAATGAAGTTAAGTATAAAATATATTTTTTTTCTTCGTAGTTCATATATTCACAACATATGATCACAATCAACTAACCTTGTCTCCATTCAACATTATTATGTCAAGGATCGTAGTCGACCATTTAACCCTTTTTTCACACCAAATAATAATGTTGCCTTTTAAATCGTTTCATGTTTTGGGTATAAGCGTTTTCGTATGTCGAGAATTGATCTAAAAAGAGCTGCCTATGATATTCAAAAGGGGATCGTTGATGTTCAGAAGTTAAATCGCCGTCACCATGACTAAATCGTTATAAGAAATCGGTCTTTTAAATAAAATAAGACACTTTTCGATGATTCAAATGTAGTTTTTCTTATTTTACAGACTGTGATCTAATTACTCGTTATTTACTTGTAACGAAAACTCGTAAATCGTTGAATTATGAGATAAACGTGTATGGTTGGTGAAACATAAGTTATTTTACTTTTCAATTCATCGTGTTATTGGTATATCTATAGTTATATACTAGTTAAACCTAACAGTTTATACCTCGTTTAATTATATAACTTTGATAAAAGGGTTTGTATGATTTTAATTTACATATATATTTTCTCCAGATCCTGTTTTGTTATAAATCATAAATCATAATTAGGAGTCTGAAAATAACATCATCTGTTGCCAATGTTTGAAATCAAAATGAACAGATTGAACCTTTGGTTAACTAAGATGAAACAATGGCGATGGATTTTTTTTTTAAATCTTCCACAGGTTTGTTCTTACATGCTTGTCAGTAAATTTGAAAACTAAACATTTGTAATAAGGAGACTTTCTTTGATATTTTAATTTAAGTCTTCACCTGTCATAAATGTTGTGAGAATCTCTAAAGAATAAATCCAGTAATAAATCCTTAAAATTCCGAAAAAAAATCCTTATTTTTAGCTCAGCACCTGAATTTAAAGGCAATAAACTTTTTTACGGGAAGTTTAATTGATAAAACTGTTAATAGCCATCACATAGTGAATAAATAATTTTAAATTGTGAATCAACATCCTCAATTTATGTACGAGATTTCAAGCCTGTCCTTATTAATGATAACGATTGCAATAAATTTGTTTACACTGCTCTGATTTATAATAGCTCTTAATGAAATATTCTTGATATTATTTGTTGTTGTTGTAGGAAAATTTATGTGCTGTTTATATAAGGATTTTTTTTCAAATTTCTGAATAAGTTACAGAGTATAACCTGTTCAAAAATTATATAATATTTATTTAATTTTAGCCCCGATGGCGTCATGTGACTATTTGAATTCTAACTGCGTAAGAATAGTTCATATGAAGAACGAAGGTTATATTGTATAATGTGGGTTGCTACATATGTTTCAGCTTACAACGCAAATAAAATTATTTCAGATTCAATGTTACAATGTTACTATGTATGAGCTAAGAATGATATCTACCAATGCGGGGTGTGGTTCAGCACCCGTCTACTATGTTTACGTAACGTTATACCTTTCCGCAGTGTCTGTTAATTAATCTACATTACATTTTTGTTTTGAATCGGCAGGCAAACAGTAATACAATCTATCACTATCAAACAAACATTAAATAAGCTGAGTTGTTAAGGTAGTTCGTCTCATATTGATCACGTTGTCTCCCAATACTGACAAGGATTGCCAGTTTTTCGGGGTTTTCTTTTAGTAACCCAGCTTCCTCCGCTGTAAAAACTTGACACCTTGATATAGCTGAAAAAATGGCTGAAATTGGCTTTAAACATCATTCAAACAAACAACATTTAATATTCAAACAAATAACTATTTCTCTCACCTCTTGTGAACTGTGTGTAATAGCCAAGCCAGTCACTTGGAAACAATTCCATAGTTATGAAGACATGCTCACCCTCAGTCATAGACAACATGTCTGCTGCATATAGAAAATCTCTCAATACGTCGGAATCAGAAAATATTATAAACACTGAAAAGACAATGTTGAAAGTTTTAGTTATCAAGGTTGATTTCGTAGCTGTAAATAAGTATGTTCATCGTGACCGTAAACTAGAGGAGCAGTTCAAGCACCATTCCACCCTCCTATACAAATACAAATATAAACGTGTATTACGTTTTTGTTTCATAATCATAATGTTTCAACAAATACAATTACTAGGGGTTATACAGCATGATATAGACTTGCCACAAGTCCCTTTGAATGTTTGCTATAAGAGAGATACGTACTCAGTCCTCTTCGTTTATATATATATTAGGACATTTGTTGGTATAAAAATATTAACATTAAAGCGATAAACACAGTAGTGTTTGTGAAATCTTACCCTCTTAACTTCAATTTTTAAAAGTGTTTGACATTTATTGAAAATCAAATATTTATGATATTTTCAATATAGTTCTCAGAAATAACAATGAAATCTATTTCGCTATTATACCGCGTATAATTATATGCCTGGAGCATATTAATTCATCTTTCAATTATGGTTTACGCTTCACAGAAATACTTGTCTTTGAAACGATTTGAATTACATATCAAAGATCTAATTTCTTGAAGTTAAAGGCCTTCATTAGCTTCTAGTGCATCTTTTCTGAGTTTCAGATTTTAACGCACGCCTGAACATATCAATTCATCTTTCGATAATCATGTATGCTTCAGAGACACATTTCGTCTTTTGTACGTTTTAAGTAATATGCAAATTTTTGTACATTAATTCAACGACCTTAATGGGCGTCTTATCCCGCTCTTCTAATATGTTATAGTCCACACTGTGTCATTATATCTTCTGAATGTAATAATAGTCGAGCTAATTGTTCAATGGATAATAAGATGCTTTTTAATTCTTAAAATTCTTTGATCTTGTATTATAAGGTTTTATTATCCAGAGGTGGAGTTAAAGATGCTGATAATTTGACCGTTTTTTTAACCGTATTAGTACCCATATCACGTGACCCATATGTTATAACCGTATATGTTTTGTTCCATAATATTTGCTTTGTTGAATAATGGTGTATTTTCAAATTTGTTGATCATTTGTATATTCAATGAGAAATTAATTCGTGAACGTCTATTCTTGAGATTGGCATGTACTTGCCATATCTACATTTTACATGGTAATCAAGGCGCGTGTAGAAGATATGTCGCCGAATACAAATGGTTTTAAAACTTGACAAAAAAAGTCAGGTCAGTTTACATGGTTTAAAGTTTAAGAATACCTTCACTCAAAGCCCAATTTATATTGTAGAATCAAGTGGCATAAATTCGCAGTCTATTGTCGACCTGATCATTTTACGCCATATGACGATTGTAATTAAAACGCCTAATTATCTAAGTCATAAATAAAAAAACTAATAATAGCCAGTGTGAACTTACTATATGTATGACATTTTTTAAGGTTCGTTTCCAACAATATTTTACATTATGTCATCTATTTTATATAGACTAATGCTAAAACTACACGGAAAGAATCCAGAGAAATTTAAATGGATATCACATGTAAAATCTATTTTAAATGGGTGTGGCTTGAGTTTTATGTGGGACAATCAGATTCCGCTCGATCGATCTAATCTTAAATCTATAATTAAATAAACACTAAGTGATCAGTTTATTCAGCACTGGTTCTCGCAAACAATAAATACTTCTCGAGGTGATTTTTACTCAATGTTTAAAAGTAAGTTTATGTTAGAACCATACTTGATGAGACTTAATACAGCAGATAGAATCATCATTACAAAATTTAGATGTTGTAATATTAAATTTCCCATTGAAATAGGCAGATGGGCGGGTATTCCAAGAGAAAACCGAGTTTGTAG
The DNA here is from genome assembly GCA_944474755.1 of Limnoperna fortunei. Taxonomy (NCBI): domain Eukaryota; kingdom Metazoa; phylum Mollusca; class Bivalvia; order Mytilida; family Modiolidae; genus Limnoperna; species Limnoperna fortunei. The sequence goes on along the minus strand of OX104112.1, from coordinate 58,894,187 downwards.
TTACTGTCAGGATAAAATAGGAGATGAATTTCACTATATGTTCGAGTGTAAGATGCTGCAAATTAAATACCTCCAAATTAAATACATACCACTCTATTACCGATCAAATCCAAGCAGAGTAAAAATGAATAGACTCTTTTCATTTTGTAACGTTCCCTTATACACGAAAATATCAATATTTCTTAGAGAGCTGATAATTTTTTTTATAAGTACTTTTATACATACATGTTTGTATGTGCTGTGTGTATTTATGTATTCTAGCCTATCTGTCGAATAGGCATGATATTGTGAACTGTGTAATTGTTTTACATGTTAGTATGTTATGTGTTTTGTGTATTTATGTATGTCTCTGTTGTCAGGTTTGTCTGTCATCTGATATTGAAAAATGTATTATTTTGTCCTCTTGTACACGTTTGTGTCTGAGTGAATAAAGCATTGTCTTGTCTTGTTCAATTTGTCCAACAAATTTGTTCGTATGAACACAATGCGATCTGTTGGTTTTTGCTCGTTCTTAATGTACTGAGTATAATTACATAATCTGTTATATAAGTGTATATATGGTGTCGTTTGATAATTGTATTTTTGTAAAGTGAAAAGTTATATATTTCTCCAATACGGTTTGTTTTTTTGTGTGTCTGCAAACTAGGATTAGACCACCTACTCTGTACTTCTTTTTACAAAACCAAATATTTTCTACTTGAAGTCAATGTACAAAAATGTGTGTTGTTATATTGTATTTTGGCATGATCGCAGAGTTCTCACCATTTTTATAGAGTTACCTCCCATCCGGAATGAATACTTCGTTCCGATTTTTGTTTTGTATATAGTTTTTCAGGGTTTTTGAAAAAGGAAATAAAAATGGCGTTTTGAAAACGTGTTCCCTTATCTTTTGCAAAATACGGTGCTTTCATGGTGGAGAACCTAAATGAACGACAGAAATATTCAACATCAGATTGAAAGACATCGTCTGGATCCCCTTCTTCAGCCAAGAAGGACACCCATTCTTTTGTCAGACAGTAAAGGACTGCGACTGAAACAAGAGGTACGTGTCAACCCTGAAACTTTCATAGAATTTAGATGTGAAAGTGGCGCTGATGCAGAAAATAGACTACAATATTTAAAAGACAATTTAGCATCAGACATTGATAAATTCGGTAACATCTGTCTTTTTGTCTGGGTGGGCACATGTGACCTTACAGAGAAAGTTGATAGTTACATTTATTTGAAATCGAGGACCAATTCAACTGTTTCAAAACTTTGTCGGATTCTTAGAGATATTTACCATTTTTGCAGAGACAATTTTGACTCGAATAAAATTAAATTGGTCTTTTTACATTTGCCAGTATATTCTATTTATGAATGGAACAATAACAAAGGATATGGTCCAGGTGTTAATAGATTTAGACATGATGATAGAAAACTAAATCAACAAATCGTGGATGTAAACCGGTTTATTGATGACATCAACAGACTATTGCAGGCATCTTCGCCGAAATTTTCGGAAGATTTGCGTCGAAGCAGACGACGAGACACTCCAGGCCGTTCATTTACTATGTACAATTATCGATTTGGTTGTTACACTGATGGGATTCACCCGAATGCACTCTTGGCTAAATTTTGGCTTATAAAACTGACCCGCCTTGTACACGAATATTGTTATTGAAGATATGTAAATTGTAATTTGTATGACTGTTATGCCATTTATCGTGATTTAAGATTTTCTGGTTTTATTTTGAAAAAAAAAATATTTCCACTGAAAAACAGGTGTTCCATCTTTACTTTGCCAAATACGGTTTTCTACAGAATTAATACAGGTTATTAGATCTTCATTTTGGAAAATACTGTTTTTCCACTGACTAAATACGGGTTTTTTTCATATATACCATGTGCATACAATTTTAATTACATTTTTGGAAAGACCTGTCTTTCCACATGAGTTCGTACAGTTCCGTCGATAATTGGGACCAAGATCAAATTTTAGATGACGACTTTATTAATAGCAATTTATTCTCAGAGTCCAACAAAGTCATCGAAGACCTGAACGCTGATTTATTGGAAGAACCCCCGATTTTGTCTTATCACGGTCCATCCCTGAAAAAACATACAGTACGAGATTTGCGACCTATTCCGTTCTCTTTAAACGATCAACCAAGATTTAACTTTTCAGCTATGGAAAAACTTGGTACTTGTAGAAAATTTTCGGGATATCCAACTGAAAACGGACAGAAATTTTTACGAGAATTCGAATCTTTTGCTACATTACATGACCTTGACTACGATGAAGGCAAGAAAATCGCTGCATTTCATTTACATCTTCATGGCCCAGCGATAACATGGTTCAATACTTTAGAGCCACGTATTACGTGGGATAGGCTACGTCGATCTTTTGCTGAAAAGTACATTGATTTTGGGTGGCAACATCCATCAGTTGTCATTGAGGCGGAACTTTTTCAAAACCTACGTCTACTGCCAACTCAAAATATTGAAGATTACTTCGGGCTTGTTGTCGAGAAGGGCAGTTTACTCCGTAAACCCGAATATGAAATAATGGTCAAGTTTATTCAAGGTCTCCCCGATCAACTAGCATTCTTTGTTAGGGCCAGCAACCCAAAAGATTCAAATCAAGCGTTGCAATTTGCAAAAGCGGGCGAGGCCTATAAGTACAGAAATCAGGATAAACCGATTGCCGCTGCAAAAATAGTTTCGAATTCGGCCGATAGTAACGCCTCTGTTGTAGATGAGCTGAAGAAACAAGTTGCCGATCTGACAAAAGCAGTGTCCCAATTAAACGTAAGGAAATCTGATGAAAATACAGTACATGCGCGTAATACTAGAGCCCCGACTCGTTCCTTCGAACACGTTAAATGTTATTCGTGTGGTCAGTTCGGTCATACAAAGCGCTTTTGTAAAAGCCAAAGTGATGTTAAGTGTCAGTTATGCGATAAACTAGGACATATAGCTAGTAATTGCAGTTTGTTTCGACAAAATGTAGAATCTGAAATCTTCTGTCAAATTTGTGGAAACAAAGGTCATGGTGCGAAAACATGTGTACAGGGAAACGTAGTCAACCCGCGGGACAAGGGGCACAACCCCACGGGGAATTTATGAGTGCCAACTCTGTAAGTTTCGAAAGTGATACTGACACTGAAAATTGCAGTTATAATTCAGAATTTAACACACGTGTTGATGATCTTGACTTGGAAAATGCTGAGCCGGGATCGTTATTTTTGTATTTACCAGTACGTTTTCATAATGTTCGCGTGGCCGCTCTTTTAGACTCTGGTGCTGATATAAATCTTATGTCAAGTAATCTGTTTAATTCCATTCCAAAAAAAGCTAAATCTGAGCTGAACCAGTATGACCGCCACTCACTAAATTTAGCAAATAATCAGAAAATTAACATTTTGGGCTCTGCGACTGTTGAAATAACTACAAGACACAACAGAAGCAAGATACTTGTTTATGTTCTGGAAAATACGTCAACGCCGCTTATTTTAGGAACTCGATATTTAGTCGTAAATAAACTGTTTTTAGATTTTGCTTCATTAACTATTGGTACAACAGAGGCAAATGTGAAGTGCATAGAGCGAGTGACGATTCCGCCTAATACGGAAGTGATAATTAGCGGACAGCTGCCAGACAATATTTTACAAGGATTAAGTGGAATTTGTCGTAATTCCAAACACATTTACTCGCAAGGGCTACTAGTATCAAAATCATTGGTCACTGTTTCGTGTACAAACCAAGTTCCGGTTAAAATTTTAAACCCAGGAAATATACCGGTAGTTATTAAGAAAGGAAAGAGTTTAGCTCATTTCAGTAGAATAACACCTGACGATCGCATATTTAAAGTTACCGATCAGTCAAACTCCGTTAATTTCGTATCTAAATTGTCCGAGGAGCCCGAGGCACAGCCCCAGTGCAAATTTGAAGACAGGGACTTTTTGAGTAATTTTAAGTTTAACCCATCCTTGGATTCAAATCAGCAAAGAACATTAGAGCAGTTTCTTATTAATAATAAGAAAATATTTGTTACAAAAGATAACCCTGACTTGGGTCACACTGATGTAGTTAAGCATCATATTGTACTTAAGCCTAACTTTCAAGCAAAGCACCAACGACCATACCGATTACCGCCAAACAAGCGCAATGTACTGAGACATCATTTAGATGAACTCTTACGCCAGGGCATTATTAAACCACTTGAACCCGAAGAGGACGCACCGATATCTAGTCCTATTGTTTTAGTACAAAAACGCACGCGCAAGCCAAACTCAAGTTTGACCGACTGCGAGAAGAGCTTATCTGAATATCGTTTTTGTGTGGACTTTAGATATTTAAATTCGCAGACAAAACAGTTTAGCTACACGATACCCGATTTACAAGAACTGACAGAGTCTTTCACGCAGAGGATACCGAACTACATTACGTCCATTGATATGTCTTCTGGATTCTTTCAGATGGATATTGATTCTGACAGTACGAAATTTACTGCGTTCAATACATGTTTTGGCTCTTTTAAATTTTTACGCCTACCGATGGGATTGTCGTCGTCCCCTTCATCGTTTCAGCTTTTGATGGACAAAGTCCTCAGAGGGCTAACTTTCCAGTCGTGCCTATGTTACCTGGACGATATAATAATATTTTCCGAAACATTCGAGGAACATATCGCTGACCTCCAGGATGTCTTTGAACGTCTGCAATCTGCAGGACTCAAGTTGAACCCGGTTAAATGTTTGTTTGCCGAACAATCATGTGTCTATCTCGGGCATCATATTTCACGGAACGGGATCAAGCCACCACCCGACCGCGTTCAAGCAATTCAGGAGTACCCTACACCGACAAGTGTCCAACAATTGCGTCGTGTTTTAGGTTTGTTTAACTGGTTCCGTAAATTCATACCAAACTTTAGCGCGGAAGCGGAACCGTTGTACCAACTTCTGAAGAAAGGTGCTAAATTTATGTGGTCAGAGGAGCAAAATAGTGCATTTATGACACTTAAGAAACTTTTGCTAAACTCCGAAGTTCTTGCGTTTCCTCGTTTCGATATTCCGTTTTACTTGGCAGTGGACACGAGTTCAAAAGGGTTGGGTTATGTGCTGTACCAGAAACATGAAGACGAAAACGGGAAGTCCGGAAACATCCGAGTTGTGCGTTTTGGTTCAAAATCACTCAATAAATGGCAGCGCACATACGGTCCGACGAAATTAGAGCTTCTTGGTTTAGTTACCAGCATCATCGATTGCTCTTCATATCTACGTGGAACCAAGTTCGTTGTGGAATGCGACCACCAAGCGTTACGTCCGCTCTTTCAGAAGCAATTCAAAGGTGCCATATATGAGCGATGGCTCGCTATCTTACAACAGTACAATTTCGAAATTCAATACAAACCGGCTTCTCAAATGCAAGTGGCGGACGCCCTTTCTCGATGCCAAGAGGTAAGCAGCAATGGCAATTCTAGTCCGGATGAAATTGATCCGTATTTTCCTTATATTCCGGAAGATGTCGGAAACATTAATTTTCCTGATGGCACGCCATTAAGTTCCATTTTAAAACAGCTTGTTGTAAATACCGTGACCGTTTCAGACATCGCTAACGGACAAGATGACGCAGGATATTTAGCGGATGCTGAAGAAGAAATCGAAATAAATGGAACTAATAGAAGTTCCAGTAAGGGTGTAGGATTTAACGAAACGAGAGTGAAATGTGATATAGACGGAACAAACTGTTGTTCCATTCATGTGGTTACATCTTTAGAGGATACAGTGGAAGTAATCAATGATAATAATGGGAATTTCAGTAATTCCAAAGAGTCAAGTCTTATTCATGGGGATAATGTTGTGATTGATACACAGGAATGCATCAGTGAGTTGAATGGAGCTAACTGTGGTTCCAATATTATGGACAAAATACGCCATTTAGAAACTTGGATGGCCGATTTTCAAGAATCTTGTGTTGTAGCTGACAGCAATTCCTACAGAATCAATTTACTTGAACCATGGCTACTTCGGTTAGAAAATGGAATTGATTGCAATTCCAGTGAAAAGGTAAACTCTGTTAATTCAGCTTATGTCAATTCAGTTAGTGGGTCCAATATAAACAATGTACATTCAAGTACAACTGTAAGCGAACAATCTACCGACGACGATTTAGTCGCCGAAAGTATTGAACTTTTCAAGAAATCAGACTTTAGTCCGGATAGTGTGAAGTTATTGCAAAGAAAAGACTGCAAGTTAAAGCCTTTAATAGATTACTTAGAAAACGGCAAGCTGCCAAAATTACAAAAAGAGGCTCGTAAAATTCTAGTTTGCTCAGCTGACTATGCAATATGCAATTCACTTTTATTTCACATCCGTAATGCGAAGTCAAAACGTACAACGAACTTTCAACCTGTTTATCAATTAGTATTGCCGTCTATTTTAATCAAACCCGTGCTTGAAATTTTTCATGACTCGCCCATGGGAGGACATGGAGGCATACAGACAACTATTGACTTAGTAAGTGAACATTTTTACTTTGATAAACTTCCGTCGCAAGTAACATCATATGTTCAGTCTTGTCATGCATGTCAGTCGAGAAAAATCAGTAAGGCGCATACAAAGTCAAACATTGTATCTTACAAAACCCCTTCTGGACCCTTTCAAGTTTGGGAAATCGACTTATATGGACCTTTGCCAATGACAAGCAAAGCTAATACTTACGTTTTCACAGCGATAGACTTGTTCAGTAAGTTGGTTTACAATGTACCTATCCCGAACGGAGACTCAGTTACTGTTGCGCATGCAATTTTTGACATGTTTTGTACTTATGGAGTCTGTGACACCATTATTTCAGACAAGGGAAGTGAATTTATTGCAAAATGCACAAGTGACTTATGTAAATTACTTCAAGTACGACAGAATTTCACCCCAAGTATGATACACCACTGTCTCGGCGCATGTGAGCGCACACATCGTACACTTGCTGAGCGCCTCACTCCATATTGCCAACAGGGCAAACAATGGGACAGTGTTCTTCCTGCTATTACTTTTGCGATGAATGCTTCAGTTCATGCTTCGACGAAGTACTCACCGTTTGAAGTAGTTTTTGGCATGAGACCTAGATTTCCTTTGACATTCTCAAGCCAAATTGACTTTAATAATTTACCTGAAGATTATTCCGTTTTTATAAAACAGCAAGCGGAAAAACTTACTGCAATTAGAAATGAACTTGAAATAAATGCAGAAAAAGCAGGTGAAATTATGGTGGATCGTTGTAACAAGAAGTCAAACCCATTAACACTTTCAGTTGGCGACTACGTTTATATGTTTAAGGAACCTACGGGTCAAGGACGCAAATTTCAGGCGAAATACAGCGGACCTTATATTGTGCACGCCAAACTTTCAAATCACTTAGTGAAATTAAAAGACCCTACAACAGGTAAAGTGCTTAAGAATGACACGCATTTGGATCGATTGAAGTCGGCATATGTGCGGACACCAAATCCGAATGATTATTTTGTGCCGGAGGTGCGCAAATCAGCGGAAGTCCATCACGAAACAAATCAAGCTGAAACTGACAGTGAATTATCGACCGATCAAACCGTCCATGAAACTGAAAACCCCCTTCCGAGACGACCTACTCGTACAAGAAGAAAGCCAGTACGTTTTCAAGGCTCCTCTTTTGAATCTGGAACTATGTCCGATCAGACGGTATCTTTTGAGACCTATTATAAGATTAAAAAAGTTCTTGCTAAACGAAAACTCTTAGGACAAGATGAGTATTTAATTCAGTTTAGAGGCGAACCTGCACAAAATGCAATGTGGATACCATTCGAACAGCTTAATCCGGATTTGAAACAGTTTGTAAAGAGAAATCCGCCACCAAATGTTCAGTGATTATACATTGCTGCTATTGTAATTTTTTTGGCATTCTCTTTTTTTTTTTTTTTTTACATTGTTACAAGTATTTTCTTGACATTACTTTAGACGAATTTATACTGTTAATTGTGCAACATTTGTTTTTTTTTACAATTTCGTGTCTTGAGCTTAGTTCATGTATTATTGATTTTTTTTTCTCGCTGATTATTACTCTAGATAACCGTTTTCATGATTCTTGTAAAATTTGAATTTTGTGGCTAGCTTTTGCTAAATGTGTACTTTTATTTCGTAATTTTTGTATTGCTGTGAATTTGATTGATGCAAAGTGGGAATATATTTAAGTAGACATGTCTGTTCGTGGTATATTTAGAGAAGTTTTCTTGGATTCAATACATGTTGTTTTCATGATTGATAAAGAGATCATAAATAGAAAGATAATTTTGCCAGAAATAAATCTTGTTTGTTTAGACATTTGAAGCATTTATTGTGAATAATTATAATGTCAAACTTTTTTTTCAAGAGAGCCAAGGTCTCTGCTGGTAAAATCTTCACATATTGATCCAATCCAAACAAGGAACTTGTCAGGATGTTTGTAGGAACTATATTATGGTTGATATTGTAATTAACTTGTATATATATGTTTCAACTTTTCTTTTTATACATTTTGTGTAGAACTCGGCGATCATCTGAAACAAATAAGATTTGTTTTTTCATTGGCGGGGGATGTTATATTGTATTTTGGCATGATCGCAGAGTTCTCACCATTTTTATAGAGTTACCTCCCTTTTTCCACTTTATTTCGTTTGTGCCATCCGGAATGAATACTTCGTTCCGATTTTTGTTTTGTATATAGTTTTTCAGGGTTTTTGAAAAAGGAAATAAAAATGGCGTTTTGAAAACGTGTTCCCTTATCTTTTGCAAAATACGGTGCTTTCAGTGTGGCGAATTCAAGAATAAAGAATATAATACAAATGGACGAGTTTTAAAGCTTGAATTCATCTCAACGTTAAAATACTGCCATGCTAAAGTTGGACCCTGCTACTCGAAATATCGTCATCGCCCTCCCAAGGCGGAACAGATTTAAGCAAACTGGGCCCGGTTTAATAAAACTTCTCTGATTTGAGGATTTCCTCAACTTGCCCTCAACTCAAAAATTGACCAATCAGATTGCTTAAATATTCAAATTTGAGGAAAAACTCGGATATTTGAGGAAAATCTCAATTCGAGACGTTTTATGAAACCCAGGCCTGGTTAACGTATGACCGCCCGAGAAGTAGACGACCTTGCATTAACGACTAATTGTCAAGATCGCTACATCCGATTCTTTCATTTACGGTATCGAACCGTTGCTGCAACAGCTATTGCAGTCAGTATACTTGGATTGAAAAGAATCAGCTCACAAACATTCCGCAAACAGACTTCGAAAATATTGCCTTAGACCCAGTCGTATTGTGGAGCAGTTTTACACAACGTTACACAGACGGAAAAGACTCCGATGGTGAACGACATTCCGCAACAATCATATAATCTGTTCAGAGCGACAAGTCCCGTTTTCTACTACAGTTTTATTTTCCTGTGTCGAGGAAGTGGATAGCTTCGATAGAGGAAGCGTCGATCCCTACTAACTGCAATCTAGAACTGGTTCATGTTCCATGCAATTTAACGACTCAAAAGTACACAGATAAAATAACACAAACACATATAATGCGCGTAATTGACCGACGGAGTGAGTTGTCTTAATAGGCCAATGCCAGTCCTCACACATTGCGCTTAACAAGGGAATATCGTGAGCAGAACAGTATTAACGTGTTACCATGGCCTTTAAATAACCGGATTTGAATCTGACTGAACACTTGTGTGACCACCTGGAAAAATGTGTGCGACAGTATCAACCTCCGCCACAGACCCACGATCATTCCCATCAAATGTTGCAACAGGAATTCCACGTCATAACGTAGGAACATTGATTAACACTATGCCAAGGAGATGCAAATCAGTAGTATTGGCACAGAGGTGGTCATATACGGTACTAACTTAAACATGACCGGAAGCATTCTCAACTGTAATAAACTTACTTTTATCACCAATCTCTAATGAATCGACTATAATTTTTCCAATTAAACCCATTTTAGTCAATATCCTTATTTGTTAATTTAAACTCTTTATCTAAAATACATCTACTAAAATACATAATGCGTTTCTTTTCTTGCAGAGTATATATCTATTTACATCATGGACCACCGAAGATATCCACTTCATCGACACAGGAAAATAAAACACGAACTCTGTATAACACGTATAGATTTTAGTTTTATTAATGCATATAGACATTAGTTCAACAAAACTATCAGAAAAGGGAGACAACTTATTAATATGCAAAATAATTTACTTTTATCAATTAAAAAATATATTTCCCGTGACCATGGAACTTTAATCTTAGAAATTCCAACTCTAATATTGGAATTTTCAAATTTATTCTTAATCTTGGAATTTTCAAATTTATTCTTAATGGAGTTATCAACTTTAATCTTGGAAATTTCATCTTCATTCTTGGAATTATCAACTTTCAAGATTTCATTAAAGTTGACAAAATAGAAAAATAAAATAAAATTTTGTCCTTATACGCTTCCGTACAGCAGACTGATTTCGTAATAATAACTACACCATTTTCATCTGCCTACTTAATCGTTTATCAATAGCAGATTTTATAATACACTTAAAACAAATCGTACCAGAAGCAGCGTCAAGGTCAAACTGACGAAATCTGGAATTCTATCTCATTCAATAAAAAGTTTTAAACGTCTTTGAAAAAACCTCTTCCTGATGTTAAACTGTTCGAATAATTAAATAAAAGCTATGTTTGACTTTAAACAATTATTTCCCCTTTACCTGTTCTCAGAATTATTCAAGCGCTATTTCAACTTGAAACAAAACTATCGTGCAAATAACAATTAACCTTTTTTTTCTAAAAACTAAAATACAAATATAATTAACAGTGAACTAAAAACAAAAAAATGAACAAATTTCAAAATTTCAAAAGACATTACAAATACAGAAATCGATTCAAACAATTGCTATCATCGTTCGTCATCGTTTTAGTAACTGCGTAATAGAATACAACAACCATATTCAACAGTCAAACAGGGTTTAGAGTTTAAACAAGTACTATCTTTAAAAAATATAGTCGACGCATTTAACTTTTAGAGTTGCCTGTAAAACTGAACAAACAAAAATAAGAAAAAAAACTTTTTTAAAATGTATCAAACGAAAGAGAGAAGAAAAGAGACATAACCGTTGTCCATCCTTAATGTTGGGTAAAAAGGAAATAATTAACTGTATCCAATCAAAATCAAATAAGGGCTATATTATACATGATATATTGTTTGTTTGTTTGTTTGATATTTGTTTAACGCAACTTTCAGCAATTTTTCAGCTATATCATGTTGGAAAGGATAAATTGCTTTAAAAATCAAAGAGCTAACAATAAATATATTTAAATATTCACAATGAAAGCTATGTAGGACGTTGAATACCACAATGGGATATATAAAAAAACAACCCTTTATAATTATATAAAAGAGTCATGATTTTTTAAAAAATTTCTTGCGATGCATCGCATATATTAACACAAAAACAAAGTTAATAAAATTTCAAAACAGCACCTATTTCTAAGCAAATTGTCGTAAGTACATATGTACTTACATGTATCAAGTTATAACCATTACAATTTGCTATTTAATTAATTTGACTATCTTTCAAAATTGGAACATCTAAGTAAAACATTTTAATTAGAATTGTTTTGTGCTCGCAGGAACATAAAATGCCAATTCAATACCAATTAAAGTTAAATTTAAATCTGTAACATGTTTACATGTAGGCTATTCTAAAAATAAGGGTTGGATTAGGTAATGAATATAAATTTTATGGGTAATTGGGCTCCCAACAAATAATATTAACGGAAACCGTAAATTAATTTTATTCGTTATTCTATGTGATGTGCGTGTACAGCAGGGAGTCTATACTAACTAATTAGTATAGACTGTCGCTGTGTACAGTAAAAAAATGTTTGTGAACCACTGTGTGTAGTATTCAATGTTATTGCTATATTGCTTTGTATGTCCTGTATGTATGTGTGGGTGGGGTAGATTGGTGGCACATGAGTTACCATGGGTTAGCGTCTTTTAATTCAAAGGTTACGATTCGAAAATATACTTACTGCGTCGCAAAAACGAACAAATGCCAAACAACCTCTCATTTTACTACCACAAGTATGACAGCTAGAACTGCCTGTTATCCTACTTGGTACTAGAAATATTATAGGAAACCGGCTGGGTCGTAAGTTCTAGTATTAGATTTTATGTTTGTTGATACATGCAAAATTTAAAACGAAAATAAAACAAATCCTTAGAATTATGTTTGTGTCGATTTTAATTTTGTATGCAGTCCTAACCAAAATATACTAGTGTCAATTAATAAGTTATTACAAAGGGTTTGGTTTTTTGTCCAGTGTTTTTTAAATTTTATTTTGACTTACGATAATGTTTTTAACCTGTTTTGGTACTTTCTGCGTTTAACGCTATACTCACACTGGCAGATGTTTTACATGTTAAGAGACTAACATAAACTGTGTATAAAGGAAATAGCCAAGAACATATAAAGGAACGACCAGTAAGAAACACCTACCTCTAGCGTAACGATTTGCCTCAAGAAGAAGTGCCTTGTGTTGATCCTTTAACGTCGCCTTTCTGAAAGGTAAATCTAACGGTCGAGGTAAACTTGGGTCTGCTTTAAAATCTCTCGATAAGCTGTTTCCCGCCAAATTAAAGAATACGTAGTCAGTATCGTAAAGTATCACTATATGCTCCCAGGAGTATTCATTTAGAATTCTTTTCACTGAAACTGAAACGAAATGTTTTGTAATTTAAAAATTTGAGATTGCAATCTGTATCATAAAGTAAACCATGGTTGTGAAAACCAATTTATAACCGTACGTTCGTGTACATATTGTATTGTATATAAGTTGCATAAATTTTATTCTCTAAAAACTTTGAACATTGTATAATTTTACTGCCATAGACGATTTGTATGTTAAATGTGTCTCGTGCATGTAATCCTCCTAAAAATATTAAACCAACAATTTGTGTTTAAATGATGTCGCTAAAATACAAAAAATTAACAAATTCAATCTTCTCGGGGCATACCTTCTGTTAATGATCAAACTTTAATTTGCATATTCAAAACGAGATAAAAGCCATGAAAATTTAATCTGTGATAAATAGATAAGAGGTGCTTTTATAGTTAAACATGTCTCACCACAGAAACAAAGTTCATGGGTGAAGAAAGTCGTGTCAATACCTTATATACCAAATGAATGCCCCCCCCCCCCCCCACACACACACAACAAAAACAAAATCTAAATCAACACTGAGATTGCGGGTTCGAATCTCACTGCAGGCAGGTGTACTCGATTCCAATTTTAATTGACAAGGATTGCCAGTTTTCCTACCGCAGGTCCGGGGTTTTCTCCGGGTACTCCGGGTTCCTCCCCCAATAAAAACTGGACGCCATGATATAGCTGAAAAATTGCTGAAAGTGGCGTTAAAACACCATTCAAACAAGCAAACAAACAAACAGAACAAAAAAAAAACAGAAACAGAAACAAACCATTTAAATAAATGTATAAATATGAATTCAATGTGTAGATATTTATAAAGCGTATGTCCCACTATTGTCAACAGAACGTGCCAGTGTCTTTCTTCCACCACCTATCATGTAATATGGCCGCAAAAATGGGTAGCAGCTTATTAAAAACATTGGATACCGTCTATTTACTTGTATTATTAACACAGAGTATGAAAACATAACACAGTTTTGGAGGAAGGAACCGCGAGAAAAGAAGTAATTTACCAGTTCAGCTTCGGAATTAAATGAGAAACATTTATTTAAACCGCGGATGTCTCGCTTGCCGAGTGATCACGGTAATTGAGCCATCAACTATTTATTACGTGCCTGTCAACACCGATGTTGCGGGTTTGAGCCTTACTGTGGACAATGTGTTTAACTGCATTCTATTTGACATTTTATGTGAAACGACGTCACAATTAAAAAAATCAGTTTATTTATAAACAGTTTAATGATTGAACAATTAAAACACAATCTGTGTTCGATGTCCGGACGTGGAAGTTATTTAGAACGTATTGATTTAACAATTTAAACAAGCTTCCAACGCTGATCATGATTTCTTTTTGTTAACAAAGAAAACATGGTGGCAATCTACAATGAATAAATTTATAACAATACATTTTCAGTCAAGAAAAAAATCTATTTTACGATATTGTAATATTTATTAAAACTCATTGTGTCATCAACTTAAACCTTGATATTTATTTATTTGACAGGAATCGGGAGAAAGTATACAGAAGTAAGATCGTTTAGTTTTCTAAACAGCATTGTATGTAATTGTTCAGTGACCGCTTTTTTTATAAAGGTAGAGTTCTAAATTACCATATCCTTATTTGACAAAGTCCAAATCGTAGTTTCCCAAATTAATGACACTATGTAATGCAATATATATTGGCATTTCTGATAACAAGATTTTTGTCCCTGGCTTTTATCATGGTGATACAGCTGTTAGTTGGATAGTGGTGATACAGCTGTTGACTTGGATATATGGTGATACAGCTGTTGGCTTGGATAGTGGTGATACAGCCGTTGGTTGGATAATGGTAATACAGCTGTTGGCTTGGATAGTGGTGATACAGCTGTTGGCTTGGATAGTGGTGATACAGCTGTTGGCTTGGATAGTGGTGATACAGCTTTTGGCTTGGATAGTGGCGATACAGCTGTTGGTTGAAAAGTGGTGATACAGCTGTTGGCTTGGATAGTGGTGATACAGCCGTTGGTTTAATCATAGTGGTGATACAGCGGTTGATTCGGATCTGATGATACAGCCGTTGGATTGGATAGTGGTGATACAGCCGTTAGATTGGATTGTGGTGGTACAGCCTTAGGCTGTTAGCTTGGATAGTGGTGATGTATATATATATATCCGTTGGCTTGGATAGTAGTGATACAGCCGTTGGCTTGTATAGTGGCGATACAACCGTTGGCTTGGATCGTGGTGATACAGCCGTTTGCTGGGATAGTGGTGATACAACCGGTTGCCGTTCGCTTGGATCGCATTGATATTGCCGTTGGCTTGGAACGTGGTGATACAAATTTTAGTTTGAATAGTGGTGATACAGCCGTTTACTTGGATAGTGGTGATATAGCCGTTGGCTTGGAAAATGACGATACAACCGTTGGCTTGGATCGTGGTGATACAGACGTTTGCTTGTATAGTGGTAATACAATCGTTAGCCGTTGGCTTGGATCGCGATGATGCAGCCGTTGGCTTGGATCGTGGTGACACAACCGTTGGCTTGAATAGTGGTGATACAGCCGTTTGCTTGGATAGTGGTGATACAACCGTTAAACGTTGGCTTGGATCGCGGTGATACAGCCGTTGGCTTGGATCGTGGTGATACAACCGTTGGATTGGATAGTTGTGATACAGCCATTGGCTTGGATATATGGTGATACAGCCGTTGGCTTGGATAGTGGTTATAGAACTGTTGGTTTCGATCGTGGTGATACAGTCGTTGTACTGTTTTCGCTGTTTACATAATAATACTGCTTTTAACTTACTCCATTTTCCCTAACGTTTCCTGATTAGTACAAATGCATAAAAGAACAAAAGCGACACATTTTGAATGTGCGTTTAAATGATTATAAATATCTTGATTCAAAATTCCTTAAACATAAAGTTAATGTTTGTTTCAAATCGTTTTTAAAATGCACATCAGATCACGGCATTATTAAGGATTTTTATTTCGGCAAACGTGGTACCGATTCTTTCCCTCTTTCACGAGTTTATAATTTAATAATATTAATTAACAGAATTTCATTTCCAGACAATTGATGTCCAGAATATGTATCGTGGAATTCGGACTGTTACGAAACACAATATGGTGAACGTCTTATACTAAAGACATTAGGACCTTTATATGTCAAATTTATTCGAACAATAATTCATCAGTATGTGTTGTTCCTCGCAGCATGCCACATTGATCATTTGTTAACTAGTATTCATAATGAAAATCACAAAGTGACAAATTAAGAAAAGTGATATTTACATTGATTATACGACATACGCATACTTATTTAATTTTACTTTAGGGCAGTTTTGATCAATTTTTCCGTATACCTGATGAAGTGTGACTTTAAAACGAAAGCTAAGCTTTGGCAAATGTCAATATACTCATTTATATCAATTAATACATTCTCAGATTTGATCTAGAACGATATTAAGCTTTGAGGGGTATTTTTGCGATACAGTTATATTGGTCTTATGAGGTTAATACGGATTTACAAAGGGGAGATATTTAGCTTCGATTGAGGTTGTTTGCCATATATTATATTGTGTTTAGGACACTATTAAGATATATGCAAATTGACCTAATGTCCGTTACTGGTTTTAGCATTTACAAATAAACATCGTGTTCAATGTTGAAAAATCGAATAATTTATCAGTTACATACATTCTAGTTAGTAATACTGATTAACATCAGAAATACGTGTAGTCGTGTAACGATCAAAGAACAACAGAAGCACTCATAAGTATAAACCTTTTATAATTGTTTTTTTTAATGACAAATTTTATTAGTATTCGATTCCCGGAAGGAATTGAGATAGAAACATATCGTAGTAAATTTCAAAGGACATTTTATATTTTCTTCTTGGAACTTACAGACAATCCTATAAACGGATGTTACTCATGCTACCAACACGTTAATGAACGGATCCAAATATACGTTGGACAGAGAAAGTGAACCGTTTCATAAGTATTAAAAAATACAAGAAAGCGGCATTAATTTTTTATAAACATATTATGTCGAGATGTGAAGAAATTATTTACACGAAGGCCGAAACAATTTTACTATTGTTTCTCTATTGAAACATTATATACTAACATATTAGTATATAAGGCCCTGTTTAAACCACTAAAATTTAAAAAATAGTTCTTGAATAAAAATACTAACTTTGCATATCCATGGACCTCTTTATCTTCATTTGCGTCGACTTGTATCAAATGAGTATAGATATTGTCTTGATTCAGGAGCATTAATGTTACAACAGTGGCATAAAACACTCTCATCTTACAATAATTATAATCAAGTTATTCATTTTACTAACAGAATAAACATCAACAGAATTAGATACAAATTTATTGAAATTAGAGAACTTTTAGACGAAAAGTTAGTTGATCTTCTGTTTACATCCGAGACTAAATTAGACATTTCATTCAACGATAATGTTTTTAAAATTGATGGTTATAAACTTTTCCGTAGAGATAGAAATAGCAAAGATGGTGGTTTGATGGCATTATTAAACTCTGATTTCCACTGTAGTAGAAAAAGCAACGTAGGTTCTATAGATCTTTAAAACATGTGTCTAGAAGTTGATATTAATGATAACAATGACTAGTTATGGGACTTTACAAACCCCATCTATGACAGACAATGATTTTCTAACAACTACAAAGTCATTAAAAAACATGTATGATTAGTTATAAACATATTGTTGTTTTAGGTAATATGAACTACGATATGGTGATCAGCGAAAAATGTAACACTCTTAATGACATATGTGATGTTTTTAACCTATCATAATTGGTTAGTAATGCAACTTGTTTTGTGAAAGCAGGAACCTATAAATCAACTAGTTATAATAGTCCCAGGTGAAAGGTGCTATACCATCATTAGTAGGTGTGATTCTTAAAAATCTGAAAAATCTGTGTTTTAACATTACAAACAAACCAACTGGTGTAAGTGACTGCCATAACCTGATATCTGTTACATTTAAAGGTCATGTTAATCCACCCAAACAAGAATACATTAAGTACAGGAGTTACAGAAACTTTGACATCAATGATTTCAATAACAATATAGCAAAAATAAGCATACAAATACCTCATAACATATCATAACAAGAACAGTTCAACAAAGTCTTTGAAAACTAAAAACACACTTCCAGAAACAACAAAACTTGGGAAAAATATAGACGACAACGAAATGTTTGTGAACAAAATAAAGAATAAATCCATGAAAAACTATTTTTTAGAACAATGTACAGGTGGATGTAAAAATAACAATTTTTGGACAACAATGAATCCTTTTTTTTCAAACAAATATCATGGGGGTGAACACAAGATTGTTTTATATGAGGATGACAAAATTGTAAATAATACTAAAGATGTATGTGAACATTTTAATAGTTTTTTTCTCAACTGTTGCAAATAGTATTGGAAAGGATGTGGTTTATGACCCGGTACAACACCCAAGTATACTAGAAATAAAAAAATGTAAACAATCACTTTAGTTTTTCAAATGTAAATGGTAATGACGTTGAAATGATTATAAAAAAATAATATCAAAGAAGGCAACATGTCAAGATTGTAAAAAGCTGTAAAGAGGCTATAATTCCAATTTTAACTTATCTATAAATCATTCTGTTTTTCCTATATCTATAAATCATTCTATTTTTCCTGATCGGCATAACGAAGCTCAAGTTGCCCCTTTATATAAAAAGAAAAATAACCCTTTGGAAAAGTCAAATAATAGGCCGGTCAGTAAGCTGTCTATTTTTTTTTTCAAAAAGTTAAACGTTAAAAGTTAAAATGGCCCTCCAGGGCTTCCGCACTTATGTGTCTTTGAATAGTTTGTTGTTTGTTCTTATTCGGTAAAAGGTTCTATACTAATAGAGCTTGTGTTATATTGATATATATTATGCCGAATGAAAATTAAGCTTTCTTATCTTATACTGACAATTTAAATACCAAATATAACGAAAATCGAAACATCATTAGCGACATACGTGCGGACCATAGAAATACCCAAGAATACCTAACAAATCTACAAAATTGACATAAAACGAATTTTTTAAATACCAAAAAGTGGTGTTCTTGTGTATTTTGGGGTATTTCTGTGGACCCACCTATGTGCATCATCTGTTTATCAAATGCCAAATGCATTATTATAAAATTTTGTATTTTTCATGGTGACTAAAAAAAACTTTATTACGTGCAGTCCTGTTTTCTCTATATAGTTTCTACCTATTTTGACTAGCGAATATTACTGCGTTAAATATAAGATTATACATATTTTAATTTGCAACTATGCATTTTTCTGCAGCGGATTATAAATAATGGATATCAATAATGGGTGATATTGTAGAGGCCTATTTTGTTATGGGCCGAAATGTCCAGACAACTTAAGAATCACCTTACAGCTAAACGCTTCTTTAAACAAGCAAAATTTAAATCTTCCTTCAGCGATGTGTATTAAGTAAAACTTCGTTCATTTGTAGTTTTTTGATACACTAAAATCGGGACAATAATGTCAAAATCGGTTTGAGAACATTTAAGTATAAATTTTTAACTACTCACTTGTAAATCTATATAAGTTCAATTTAAATAGACATACCAGATAATTTGTCCACATTGTATGACATTCTTGTAAATGTTGTGTACATGTCATTTTCCTTCCTAATCACCAGATCACCGACACCACTTATCATAGGCATCGCCAAGTACTGGGCAAGGCGACCAGCTCCTTCTATAATCTCCGAACAGGCTGGTCCAATAACTGCAGTAACGTTGTGATAGTAATAAAGCTCTGCCAAGTGACCAAGCCCAGTTTGTTTCGGACAGTATCCGGTGTAATTTTTCACTACAACCTCGTACTTAACTCCATACTCTGCTTCGGCTCGCTCAAATGCTATGTCTAATGCTGGACCTACCCTTCTGAGGTCAAAAGGCTCAGGCGCACTGGTCATCAATAACACTCCTATTTTAACTTTAGTTATTGCCTCCGAGTATTGAACGAAAATCGTTAACATCAGAACAAGTATGTGATATATCATTTTCAAATTATATTTCTTCGTGTTTGTTAACAAATCTTAAATCTACATAATTTCTTCACTTCTTCGTTGACATTTATTATATATAATATCCAACTTCCCTGGCAACGAAAAAAAATTCTATTTTTCTCATAAATATATGTATTCTCGTTCAATATAAACCCAGTGAACTGTAAAGGACTACGAACCACTAGGAACTCTGCCACATTATGAAATGTTACTACTAATTATTTTCCAGGACTGTAATCAATTTAACCACACAAGATAACACCTGTCTCCGGAGCGCATGAATTTTGGCGTGTGTTTAATTTGCTGAATATATTTGTCACAGTGATTATCGTCATCTTTTCAATCGGATGCACAAACTGTAATTAGTTTTTTCACGATTTTCAGATTGAATTTTGTATATTCGTTTGTTATGACAAATACTAATAATTAACACCAACATAATGAAAACATGGATATTATTATTCCTAAATCTGTGAACAACATTGTAAACAAAACACAAAGAATGTATAAAAACAATTGCCCAGTGACAACACCTGGCAGCAGTATATGTTCGATTCTGGATGACATATCTCAGATAATTAATTAGTAATTGACACCCGATATTCACTTTCAAATTATATATCATATTTTTGTTTTAAATAATAGTTTACTCACAAAGTCGTCTTTGACTTTCAGTAATATCTGTTCCAAAAATGTAGATTTCTATTTGACGTTTAATTATTATTATTTATTTAACGATATATAACAAAGTAATCATTGATTCTCGCTTTAATAAGCTACGTATACCGAGTGGAAATTTTTCTCGTAGGTTGTATTATCAACCTTATTATTATTATTATTATTATTATTAGGATTTTATTTGTAAAAAACTCACATGATTCATTTCAGAATGACTTTATCATATGCAGTTCGGTTAATCTAATGCTAAACAAAATGGCAAATTTTGTGTTATTTTAAATGCTAAAAATCAAATTGTTTTTTGTGAAATTTTCAAGATCTTGGTGAAAGTATTTGGATAAATATTAAAGAAACAAATAAACCAGATGTTTACTTCAGATTTGATGTGTTTAGCCGTGCCTATAAAAAGTATTTAAAAAACGAGATATTTATGATAGTATATTATAATGAAATAATTATAGCCTTTTAAGTTTCTGGCAATACATGTTTTTCGACTAAAGTATATTTACCTCGGTTCTCAGACGATACGTTTTCCAGAACTCAACAAAAACATGTATGGATCTCATCAAAAGGCTAGAATTGTACATTTTATGTGTTTGTTCAGTATATACTTGTACATGCAATCTCTGAACTCTGAAAGTTGTTGCAGGTAACAACTTAACTCTCAGCATGGTATTGTACTATACAGTTATAGACGAGGTCAATACATTTGTACAAGTTTTCATCAAGTCAATAAAAAAAACTTAACTAGTCTTGTTAAAATTATCCCTCAACTTGTTTCACCGAGATCTTGACAATTTCACAAAATACAACAATTTTATTGTTTACAAATTTACCATTTGGTTAAGCAAAAACACTAAATCAACCGAACTACATATAAAAAAGACATTCTTATTGGTTAATTCCAAAATAGAAAACAAATCGAAACAAAGTTCTGGGAAAATAATGAAATGAAAATCTATATGTAGTAAGGCTTTTTCTTCCAACTACATGTACTTAGTCTGCCAACTATTTTAAATTTATTTTTGAAAAGACTTACTTCTCCAACTCTTTTACAGTTTAACAATATGATATATTTTGACCGATTAAATCTTTTAAACTATACAATATTATAATTATACACGATTATTATAGCCTTTTGATGAGGTCGATACATGTTTTTATCAACTTAATTAAAGTATATCGACTAAGGACATAAAGTTGATTAAAATGTATTGACGGAAACTTTAAGACTAAATGGATTTTTTGCATATTTAAACACATCAAATTCTAAACAAAGAAAGCTAACAAGGAAACCGACCGAACATCAAGAGCCGAAAGTTAAAGGACAATTACAATACCGGATAAAGATATAGACAAACATCTACTACAACGCAAAAAAACCACCTAGAAAGTGAGTAACGCGAACCCAATAAACCTCATAATGCACTCAGTTGCTCCGGACTAGTAAGAAATGCCTGCCTCTAATTAGACACCCGTTGCGTTACTCATTGTCATGTCCCGGAAATAGTCAAATCCAAGAATATGAAAGGCTACCTGCTCAGCGACTATTGAGCGTAAATGTCTGAATGTATTTGTAATATTTGATTTCCGATAACGATCAATTACGTCATGGTGAAGACCATAGAACTTCTGAAACGATACCATGTATCTAGGTACAGCAAAACCTTGTTTGAGTAGTTTATTAGTCAAAAGCAGTGAGTGGTCTAGAAAATCGGAAACCAATTGCAGGATCTAGAATAACGTATAAGTTGTGAAATGTACACACCATACGATGGAGCTGCTGGAATGTTGCCATCGATGAACGGGAAGTTGACAATTGGAAAGTTGAAGACAGCATTTTTAACCTTTAAGTAGTTTCTAGTTTTCCCAAGTGTATTTCTAAATGTAGGTCTAAGAAAGAGGCCGACCTCAGTGTATTTAATTTCAAGCTTGTTGAACATCTTGTTTAATTGTTTCTTACTATGTATCCCACAACATGTTTCACCCAGATCTTTTTCACACCTTACAACACCTTACAACAATTAAATGTTTAAATAAACAATAACAATGACACAAATATATACCTGTATCAATTATGTTACAGGAAAAACAGTAGATTAACTGAATTGCATAGGAAAAATTCATGGGATTGGCCGACTCTACATAGAAAACCAATCAAAACAAGATATGAACAATTGGAAATAAAAAAATCTATTTTTGAGAAAGGCTTAGTCTTCAAAATAGTAATTTTTAGAAGTAATTAGTCTGCCAACTGTTTAATCACGTGGCATGTTTTGATTAATGAAATCTTTCAAATTACACACTCTTGAATATAAATTTATCATATATACGTAAAACCAAACATGACTGATATTTTAGATTAATTCATTTAAACAATCTTGACCTTTAAAAAATATTCCAAAAGAATTACAGATGTAGATTAAACTATTTGTTAGTGCTCTGTAGATATATTCAAACCTAGACATAAACAAACGGATCGCTATTAGTGAATGACGTATGTAGACACTATCTATGAACATATATAAGCTTCTTATAAAATTGAAGTCTTAATCGAAGTTTCTTCTTTTTAGTTATCATAAATAAGCATTAAAGTTATTTTTAAGTCCGATTTGGCAACAAATAGAAAACAAGCTCTGTAGAGCTTTTTGCCGACTAGCTGTAAAAAACACATTACAAATACTTAAAATTATCATTTATTTGTCTTTGTTTCACCATCACGCGAATAAAAGTTATTGTAAAATAGCTTTATAATCGCAAAACATTGTATTGAACAGAAACGCATTGACATTATAATGTCATACCTTTTGAAAGTATCTGCGTTCGGGATTGGCTAACTCGACATCACGTGATTACCACATATTTGATATCTACGTTAAGTAGATTTTATACACTGTCAGTAGTCAAGAATTAACGTTCTTGGTGACGTTGAACCACACCGAATAAAAATTATTTGATTGAATTCCGACGTTTAGGAGAGTCGTAAAGTTATACTCGTTAGGAGGCAGTTGATAACCCTTAGAACGAATAATCGTACCCTCATTTTTTTCTTTTTTTTTTGGCGAGGGTACGAATTTAGTCCCATTACTCGTAATGTAGCAGAGCGGGAGTGAATCACTCCCGACACTTTGATGTTCAAAAGAAGTTGCATATACAATCAGACGTGGTCGATCCTGATATCTTTTGACAGTGTCACCATTTTTTCATCGGTTTCGTGTTTAAAATCGATCATTATTGATACGTGATGATAGTTATTGCCGTTTTTAATAACCCGGTGTACATTGTGTATTAATTGACATTCGTGTCTCTTTTTAATTACGTTTACTACATGAAACACATTGAGAAACCTGAAAATGAATGTTTGTTTGTTTGTTTGAATGGTGTTTTAACGCCACTTTCAGCAATTTTTCAGCTATTTCATGGCGTCCAGTTTTTATTGGGAGAGGAAGCCGGGGTACCTGGAGAGAACCCCCGACCTGCGGTAGGAAAACTGGCAATCCTTGTCAATTAAGATTGGAGTCGAGTACACCCTGCCTGCAGTGAGAATCGAACCCGCAATCTCAGTGTTGACAGACCACGTGATCAATAGTAGACGAACTACCTTGACCACTCGGCCACCGAGGCCCCTTGAAAATGAATGGCCAATTGCAGCTTGGGTAATGCAATCAGATCTATTACATGAATTTTTTTTATATCATATGTATTATTAGCCCAAGGTTTGATATGGGCCCAAGAGCCGCAGGCTCGAGGGCCGATATCAATGGAGGGCTAATAATGCATATGATATAAAAAATGTCATGTAATGGTCTTTTTATCATATGCTTCAGCAGGGGAAAATGAAATAGACTTGGATATATCAAAATCTTATCGAATTCTTGTACCGCTATTCCTGTGCTTCGAATTAGTTTCATTTAGATAATATTTTCAGATCACCCGCGGTTTGTTTCTTTTTGTTTGTAAGTTTTCACTGACTCAAAATAATCGAGAGTATTAATTGTCTATCTCCGATGCATCTTATAGGTTACAAAAGCGCAATATTATTTACAATGTATTTCCCATATGGTACCCCTGGCAATTAAGTTCATTTGTGCGAAAAACCTCAAAAATTTCCCCCGGAAAACAGTTTTTTTGTGTAAATTGAAATGAAAAACTTCATTATTAACAAATAAAAAAGTATAGGTCATGAGGCAAAAATTGCCGAAAATTTTGGTTGAAATAATGACATTTAAATGGCACTGACACAATTTCTAACCTCCCTCTTTAATCGTTTTAAGCTCAATTTTTAAGGCTCTTAAAAATTTCCGTCCAAATATCGAGCATTTTCAATCAATAATGTTTATAATTGATAATTTTGCTATTTTCAGAACTCCAACATCCAATCAGATACCTCCGTGTATTTTCTTCTGCATACTATCTTGGGTTAAAAAAATTCCGGTTGTCATGTAAACAAATAATTGCGCAATTGTAACCTATAATGCATGTCGTCTGCTTTAATATCGTTAGACGTCATACTTGTTAACAATTCCGGTAATTTCCGATCATTTACGAAAAGGCATGTGATAACACTTACGGAAAAGCGTGTAATAACTTTCGGAAGCAGTTATCAGCCCGCTTTGTCAATCTGGTAAAATATCAAATTTTTGTCCATTTATTCCTTGCATCATACAGTAAAAAAATTTAAGTTATTTACAATAAGTATATGATAAAATATGTAAATTACAGGATTCTTACTACGGAATGGTTGTTAAAGTATGCAAATTAGCACGTTCATAACAAAATAAGGTCACATTATCCATTTACGGAAAAATGATCAGCATAGCATTTTCCGCGTGCACCTAAGAAATTTCTTTAATAAAGATCGTTTCCTGTTAGTTTTGTAATTTCTAAAGCTTTAATTAAGTAAAGAAGATGAATATTATGTTTGAATTTTGTATAAATAGACCGAAGTTAGAATTTTTTTTTTGCTACATTACGAGCAAAATAGGGCTGAATTCTGCCGTTAATCCGACAAATCACAAAACTAACTTCGGATTATAACGGCAGTAAAATTCGACCTAGATAACCCTACGCGCTCGCTCCATATAAAATTTACTAATACTAGTAATGTATATCTTGTAAAATGGCAGCAACTGCCTCTTCATTTAATATTGATATATGTGTAGCTGATTGCAAATAAAAAGACTAATCTTGTACAGCTTAAACAAAAATATACTCTCCTATGTAGTGTTATATTGTATCCAACTTGTTTAAAAAAAACTCGTAATTGTTCAGAAACTGTTAAAAATTACTTGTTATATAATAATAACGCTTCCAACTAAAACATTAGAATACAGTCTAATTAAAATTAAATCTATATTCCTCCCCATTTTTACCATTTTTAGCCGCAACTAAAAGATTGTATTTTAATTAAATAAAATTGGATTATAACATTTCAAAATTGTGCCTTCAAATTACAAAGACCTGGTAGGTTGAAATATCCTGCTAAAATAGCCGAAAGACATAAAACAAAACGTACAATATTTAAGAAATAAATTATGGATTATTTTATGAAATTTTCCTAGTCAACTAGAGTATCAACCTTAAACTCACATATCGACCTCAATATTTAAGAATAAAAGGTTTATAATAAAAACAATCTAATTAAAATTAAATCTATCATTTGATCCCCCTTTTATCCTACGGTGGCTACGTAGCCCATTTCAGCCCTAATCACATATAACTATGCAAATACACAACTGTCGAAGACAATGTAAAGGTCCACTGTTACTTGTAATAATACATTTATCGATATCGAGTGAATTTAATTCAAAGACTTAAAGTTGTTTAAATATCGCAGTCAATACTACTATTTATTGATATAGCAGAACATAGTTTTTGAACGTATGAAAACGGAAAAATATGAAGATATTACACAAAGTAAGAATTTAATGATCTTTTTATTGGTATTTTTTATTTTTGTTTGTTTTAATCTTGTTGTTTATTATTTAATGCATTTTAAATCAAAGATTTTTGTTAGAAAAAAGTAGTTTTATATATAACCACCGGGTTATAGAAAAAACACTCCAATCCAAGGACGTCATTCGGTTCCATTTAATGTACGAGACAGATAATGGCGTCTTAAATTAAGTCACATCATTAAAAAACCTAACAATAGAATAAAGCTAAAAAAGCGGAAAAGGGGAGGATACTGGCTGGTGAAAGACGAACAAGTTTTTGTATAATATAATGTCAACTAGTTCTACATCATTCCCATACAATTACGAACTATGATATACATGTCGCTACCGGGATTTCACAGAGAAAATGTAATATAGTCAGTGCTAGGTGAATATACATTTTTGAGGGATGAGAAATACCGATAGAGAGCATATCAAGTCAGTATCTGTTTTACTACATGAATAAAACCAACAATCCTCGTCTATCGTTATAAAACTATTAGCAGCAGACGCGTCCATTGTTGTTGACATGATCCCTGTGTTAGAAACGAGTACATGAATCAGAAGAAAACAGGTCAATACTAGATTCCACTTGACTGCATAGTATGCAACGGATAAAAATTACCATATTTTAATGCAACTTAAGTACTGTTGCTATTTAACATGACCCGAACGTAGTTTTTATACCAATCAAAAGTGCGCAAAATTCCTTTAATGTAATAATAAAAATAACAACTATATATTTAGCCGACGTTTAGTCGACCACTGCCGTCTTTATTGAAGGCATTTGAATAAATACGTCATTTTTTTTCGTCGCAAAATGTCAGCAAAATATAGTTTTTATTTAAAGTTAAAAAGTTTATCACTTCCTTGCGCTTAATTTTTCATTAATTCATTTCAAGTATTTTACGCAGTTCTCGCTGCACGTCCTTGAAAATGTTAAATATAATTTACGGAATTTAACTGGCAATATACAAGTGGAAATTTGTAACAAAATGTAGTCAATCAAAATAATGACAAGAAAGTCCAAGCGGGATTCGAGTGTTTTTCTACTCAGGGTTCATATAACTTTAGAGTGAAATGAACACTGTGTATAGTGAATGCTGTAACACATCGCCGCAAGACACATAACTCACGTATGTTTATGCCGGATATGCATACAGACGCTAAATAGTCGTATTAACCACACATTAAAACCCGAGGCTCACAGTAGCCTGAAATGGTTCATCCAATGAATAGTTCCATTAATGAAACCTCTCATTTAATGTGTATTTGGTGTATTTGCAACATTTTTTTATCGGATATTGCTATTTTATGTTTTCGAGGTTTCATCTTTAAGCGCATTTTCCCGTGTGCAAATTCCGCAAGTAAATCCTGCGGAATGTTTAAGTTAAGCTTGATATGAAAAAAGTTTGTACAACCATGCAAACTGCGCTAAACTTAAAGAAAAATATCTAAATTTTCTAAAAATTGTCTTACCTTAGTATTATATCATGGATTTTTCAAGTCCTGCTTAAAGCTTTA
Organism: Limnoperna fortunei; assembly: GCA_944474755.1. NCBI lineage: Eukaryota > Metazoa > Mollusca > Bivalvia > Mytilida > Modiolidae > Limnoperna > Limnoperna fortunei. The sequence goes on along the minus strand of OX104112.1, from coordinate 58,866,223 downwards.
TTTGAGGTGGCCTTAATTCCCATTACATTCAATGGCTGACCCCAATTAAATATATCTTATGGCTCCTTTTTTGACGAAACGAATTTTCCATGTGTTACAAAATTGTATTCGTTCCGTCATTAAATATAACTTGATTCCGTGATGTTGATTAACCGTTAAATTCAAAATGTCAGCTCGCAGAAAAATTCGTCTCGATATTTCTAACATGGATTTCTTAATTTAACATACCCGGTAGTTTAATTCATTGAAAACAGGTATAGTCTTTGTGTTTATGTAAGTTTCATGATATATCACATGTTAAAATATGCAGACCTTCTGAAAAAATTTGCTCCGAGAAAAATCAGCTGACAGATAAAACCTCACATTTCAAATACAATTGTAAAAGTTAGATGAAAAAGATAAATATAAACGTGAAATGTGAGGTTTTATGTTATAGAACTAATCCAATGCCCTATTTTGCCGCATCTAATGTTGATGGATGTTACAAGATTTTTTTTTAAAAAGATTTGAGTGGTACTTAGAGTTTATTTTAAAATTTATCCCTTTTCATGCTGGTCGAAGTCTTCCTGAATTTTAGATACAAATGAATTGAAACTTCACAATGGGAAAGTCATATCGTTAGTCATATTTAGATCAGAATATCTTAAATCATTTGGTGCTCAGCAGAACCGTTTGTTCTTGTATTAGCTCTTTTAAACAAAACTTATCTATATATGAACGAAGATTGGATCTTGCCGCTTTGATCGTAGCGACATATGCGTATATGTTATAAAGCAAGCTAAAATACTCATCACCAATTAATATTTTTGAACTTGTTCCAAAATTTATATCATAACAAACTGGATAAGGACGGCTCTGAAAATTAAATACATGTTTTATAACATTTAATTTCAATAATTTCTTTTTTTTTCAGAATGGTTACCGTTTAAAGACAGCTATCATTGTATGTGGTTTTATATGTTGTCTCAGTAGCGCTTATTTAACTTGGGATTCACGCAAACTGGAAAATAAAAATACAATAATGACCCCACGAATTATATCTGACATAGACTCAGCTGTGAGACGAATTCAGTATATTGCTTATAGTAATGAAAATATTCCCATTCTATTAACGTTTGTTGACGAGATGAACTGTAAATTTATATTCAATTGGATGTGTCTTGTCCAAGATATGGAACTTCCTGGTCAGTTAGTAATAATTACGACAAAAAACCCTTTGATGGATCAAATAAATAGACAAAAAATATTAAAGCATTCATATGTTGTTTTATCAATCCAGGATGCATTTGAAAATATCAAGGAACATACAACTGAGTATCGTCTTTATATTTCAAAATGGATGTCATACCTTGCTCTAGAAATCCTTAAAACAAACATGGCTGTTTTTTCTTTTCGAGTTGACTCTCTTTGGCTTCAGAATCCTTCAAACATAATACAAAAAGCTAGACAGGACGATGACAGTATCAATATTATTTCTGCTGGATTTAATGGAAAACCAGCACACGTGGATGCCGACTTTCTCTACGTCACGCCTTCAGTTGGTGTTGTTGCGCTCTGGGAACACTACATAAATTTAATCGATGAGCTATTATCACGCGTGAATTCCGTACATTCTCCAGTACATGAATCAGAAAATCCTGCAAACTATTTTGTTCAGTTACTCTTTCGACGATTTAATGGAGTAAAATACCGTCTGCTTCCAATTAACCAAGTTCAAGATGGTTGGTGGTACAATGGAATGGACGAAGGTCGAAAAGTCAGGTTACGCGAGCTTTACATTATTCGTGGATACCAGCACAGTTTTGCGCGGGAATGCATTAGCGCCAAAATACTAGATGCGCATAAACATTGGTTTTTAGACAGCAATGATACATGTCTGTACGACAGGGTAGTACAAGCGGAAAAAAGTGTTTGGGGTCTACAAGATTAATGAAAAGTTTACATTTTGCAAATATGTAGATATCGTGTACTAGTATTTTTTTAATGTATCGTATACTTGTGCAATAAGTATACATTTTTTGTAAGGACGTTATAGCCCTTCATGTATTTAATCCTTAACACATATCAAACAGTGTATATTCTTCCTTAGAAAAATATATAAATGCTAAACATATCAATACCATTATTTATCCAGATTTCATCACATTTGCAGTGAAAGAAAGCTAGCTGAATAAATTGTTGCTTTATTTATGCCGAATGTCTCCAGGTATCCTGGTCATCACTTCTAACGGTATTCAGTATTCTTGTATGGTAAGGGACACGTTGTCGAATAAGATTTATGTTTGCGATGACAGGTCATTACTGAAATACGAATGTTGTTTAAAAGTCAGACATCGGCTAGAGAAGTGCACAGTTTTCATGTTTTCATTTGAAAATGTATTATAGGATTGCGGCAAAAACAATATTCGTACCTTGTCAAAAAAATACTCGCCTCGAAACATGTGTGCAACGCTCGCAGTTCTACCCATTTCCAAGGCTCGTAGAAATTAATGTGATATTTTCTGACAATTTACGAGCATTGTATATATTTTCTTTCCTAAAACTGACTTAGTTCTTGAATAGAATGTATACTAAGATACGTGTACTTGGTCAAATAATGTAATGGAGTTATGTTTAAAAAGACAAATAAACTCGATTGAGACATTCCATCTAAGAATGACCCCCCCCCCTTTTCCCGCGTACACAGACACACACCACCAACACCCCACAATTTACAAGGTTTGCACAAGATAGGTTTCATTTACAGATCGAGGTAAAGTTTAAACTTAATGTACTCATGGCAATGTAGATAATTATTCATCTGTTTAGTCAGCAGTCACAGTGGCTATAGATAAATGACATGAGGAGTTCTCTGCAATAGAAATACAAGTTAGTGGCAAAAATATTTTTTCTTATGTTTAGAAAAAAAACTTGTTATTGTTTGTTATTTCATATAGTTTTTAATAGGACTTTAGTTTTAAACGCTTATTTTATAATTGGGGACAACTTTTCTGCAATCGATAAATGAAGCACTGGGTTCAAAATAAACAAATGAGACATCAATTCATAGGTTTATGTGTTTGTATTCAAGGAGTTCTATAAGCAACGAGAGTTTTAAATATATTGAACATATGTATTAGTACAGACATGTTCTTACTGGATCGCAACTTTAGCCCACTTTTATATTCTATTTACGAAAATTATCGAATAGAACGAAGCTTAAAACAGGTGTACAAAAGCACCTAAAGAAGCACAATTTTCATTTTAAATGGTAAACACTTTATAATCTATTCAATCAATACAGCACAATCGAAATTTCAACATTGCAGAGTAATATCAAAAGAAAACTAAGGCATATTGCTATCGATCTTCACAAAAAGTACAGAAACAAAAAGCTACTTATAGTCGGGTTCAATTCTCACAGGGGCCTAGGTGGACGAGTGGTTAAGGTAGTTGCATGTTTCATATTGATCACGTGGTCTGTCAACACTGAGGTTGCGGATTCGGGTCTCACTGCGGGCAGGGTGCGCTCGACTCCAATCTTAACTGACATAACTTAACTGATTGCCAGTTTTTCTACCGAAGGTCGGGGGTTTTCTCCTTGTACTGCCACCACCATTACAAAGTTCAAATATTGCTGAACTTAGTGGAGTTAAGCGCCATTCAAACAAAAACAAACATCAATTCTCACATGAACCTATGCAATATTGTAAATGTCATTCCAAGTCAGTTTTAAATGTATAATTCTGAAAATTATGCAGATGAGACCTACTTGTATTTCGATTATACTAACATGCCAATTTTAATTAACCTGGGGGTCCCGTTTCTTAATTCACTCACTCAAGATCATGTAAAGAAATAACTCCAGGTTTTTATTCAAAGCTATCCCGCTGTGGTCACCAGTATTAACTAACATACATAATGCTTATCTGTAACAAGACTATAAGTGTTCGTTACGCCACGGGGCAATAATTTTTTGATGTCTCCCCTTCCCCCAATGTAATTGTTTTGTGAGTTGTGAAAGTTTAAGAAAAAGAAAAAGAACACATTTATCACAAGGCTGATTTATACGTTATATTCTTATTCTCCAAGCTCAAACGAATATAAATTATTTATCACATGCAACTCACAACATGTATAGGTTTAAGTATGCAGGTGTGGAAGCTTTATTACATACATTTTCATTTTCCTACCACAGGTCGGGGGTTCTCTCCGGGTTCTCCGGCTTCCTCCCCCAATAAAAACTGGACGCCATGAAATAGCTGAAAAATTGCTGAAAGTGGCGTTAAAACACCATTCAAACAAACAAAACATACATTTTCAAATTAAAGAAAATAGCATTAACACTATACACCATTAGAATCAACGACAATACCAAACATCAGTAATTATCTACAAACGAAAATTTGATCGAATTAAATATGTATATAATGATGAGAAAATTGTCGTATTAAATATTGGGTAGTCGGGCGGGTATCTAAAACATGAAAGCTGCTAAACCGCTAGAATGGTAAACTTCAAATAAATATACAACTCATATAAGCCCGTATAAATACAACTCTTTCCCCCAGACAGTGCATAAAATGCACGAGACGAATCTCATCTACCGGTAAACTAATTCCCATTATGGTATTGTAGCACAGTGGATTTTATATTATATTTTTCTGTATATGTACTTTAGATTATGTATTCCGTAATTAAAATCTAGAAGTTTCTAATTGTTTGCTTATTCGTAGTAAACAGTATTTCAGTACTTTTATTTTATCTTGTATTGCGTTTTATTAATTATTTGCCTTAGGCTATACCTATTGTTAAGTTAGTTAATTTAGTTTGGATTGGTTAGATTAGATCATATGAATGTTTTGGAGGGAAATTTCTTGATCTTTCTTTGTTCTTATTCAGTTATAGAAAAGATATTGAACAGCCATGTTTGGTTTTGTTTGTCGCTGTTGAAAGCTTCGTTTTTAATATATTATTTATGTATTTCGGACTATGCCAATTGCTTTGGAAAAAACACTCTTAGCTTTGCAGTTTGTGAATATTCTTATCAAGGTCAGTTTATTTCATCTTTTATACTAATTATATTTAATATTAAGTTTCATAACATTTTGGCTTTGACTGACAGCTTAACCGTTTAATAAAACTGATAAAAATACTAAACTGCTTCAGTATATTAATAATACTAAATAACATTAAATGTAGTAGTAAATATATTTGTTTCTTATAAACAGTTTATTTAATAAACAAAAGTAAACAGCAGATAACAGAATAACTGTTGATATAATCAATATATACTTTATTTTAAATAATTACGGTAACCTTTAGGCATCACTTAATTTGTCAAAAGTACATTTGACTTATTACGTTAATATTTTATTATACAGGTTGTATGTACCTATAATTGTACAACGGTAGTTGCGATTGACCCTTACACCTCATGTGAGGTAAGCTATAGTATTTGTGTATGCTTATATTAATTATTGTTCAAATCAGATTAACATGTTTATGTATTTCATTTTTATTTTAATTTTGATGTAATAGGTTAGATTGTTTTGCTTTAAGCATACTTTCTATATTTTGAAAGGATAGAATGAATCTTTTGCTTATGTGTATTAATATACTCAAAAGACTTGATATCTTGGTAGTATGTATCAAGAATACATGTATACTTTCGTTCATATATAAACTGAGTATAATAATGTAATTGTCTGAAATAGCTTTTATACAAATATGGTGCTATATTATAATATAATATATTTGTATGCCAAATAGTTTTCTCTTGCACCAAGTTTAATACAATGTTATTTTATATTTTTAGGGTTTTGATTGTTATAGTAATTGTTAAAATCTCAACACAAAATAAAGAATCTACAACCTGAGAACGTTTTATGTTTATTTTGTCGATAGTGAAAATCTGCTTTACTACAGTATTTACACCAATAAGCATTAATATGCCAATTTTGCATCAATATCCAAATGACGCAAAAGAATCCACGTGCTTTTATTTATAAACAAAGGCACTTGCTACCAATGGTCATGATGTTGTTAGTTAATTATCGTTCCAGTTAAAATGCAATGTTGAATGGTATTCTTTTCTTCAGTCTACTACGGTCGAGGCCAGATACTGACCTGACAACCTTGAACAAGAGTGCCTCCCATATCCGCCACCTGGGGACGCGCTAGGCAGCTCTGTGTGTCGAGTACGGGGAAGACTTTCAATGCGGTCCCAGCACAACAATATATAAAATTGAAATAATTAACATGTTTTAGAGCTTTTATTATCAAATTCCAAAACAAATATACTACATGTATGTCCGGCTAAGATATTCTACATCATCCAAAATGAAAACCCTAAGAAGTTGCAATTCTTTGGTCGATAGGCATACACTTGAAAAAGTCATATTTTATCAACAGGCCTTCTAGCTTTAGCTCCATCGACAGAGCTACTCAGCTCATCCGCAGTTTGCGGCTGGGGAAAGAGACTGAAATCCATTACCTAAAGATCCCTTGTGTAGGCAGTCACAACCTTTTCTAGTTTTTAAAGAGAGAGAGAGAGAAAACGCACATCAAACAATGGTAAAATAATCCATATGTAGCCAGTACTTTGTATTTTTCTTAAGGCAGTCACAACTTTCTGCGCTGTGGTCCTTCCCATTTTCTGCATCGATTTGTTCTATAACCGTTCTCTGCCCAAGTTTTGAACTGCAAAACTGCTGGATGGACGTTTACAACTATTTAAACAAGTAATCCAATGCAGTTATCTTAAGAATGTATTCACACATGCGTGATTAGATTTGTATTCGCTCAAGTACGTATATTCCCCCTTGATATGGGTATGGAGTGAAAGTGAGTTGTTTCCAGCAATCACCTTATTTAACATGTTTCATTGTAATCAAGAACCATGCACTGTTACATATAATTAATAATGTGATCATTTTGACAAACGATTAAGATTACGAAAAAGGGACATTCCATTATGTTTTAGAAATACCACTCAACATATAACGTGAACAAGAGCAGTCAAATTGGGAGAATCAATTGCTTACAACGATAATAATAATAGTTTATTAAAGGAGGCGCAGATGATTGTAATTAGAACAGGTTGAAGATTATTCGACCACATTTCCGATTAAATTTAAAGAATTTCTCATACCACAGTAAGTATAACGAGGTCCGAGCAGGAGAGGGCATCCTATATCTGCCACCTGGGGACGCGCTAGGTATCTATATGGGTCGAGCACTGGGGACCCTTCCAGTAGGGTTACAGTAAAAAAACATGTAAAATTTAAATAATAAACATGTTTAAGAGCTTTTATTACCAAATTTCAAACGATAGACTATGTCCGACTAGGATATTGTACATTTCTACATTTTCTGAACAGAAAAGCCTTAGAATTTGCACCTGAATTGGTATGTTTTATCAACACGCGTCCTAGCTTTGAATGAAATCTATAACATAACCACCCATTTTGTAGTTTTTAAAACGAGAGAGAGAAAACACACATCAAACAATCATAATCCATATGTAGCCAGTACTTTGTATTTTTCTAGCGGCAGTCACAACTTTTTGCGCTGTGGTCCTTCCCATTTTCTGCATCGATTTATTCTATAACCGTTCTTTGCCTCAGTTTAGAACTGCAAAACTGCTGGATGGACTTTTATTACTTAAACAAGTAATTCAATGCATCTGAAGCACTTATCACACAAGCGTGATTAGATTTGTATTACCTCAGTACGTATATTCACCTGGACATGGGTTTAGAGTGAAAGTGAGTTGTTATGAGCATTCATTGTAATCAAGATCTATGCACTGTTACATTTAAGTAATCTTGTGATCATTTTGACAAATGATTAAGATTACTAAAAAGGGCCATTCCATTGTGTTTAAGAAATACAACTCAACATATAATGTGACTAAAATAAGTCAAATAGGGAGAATCCAAGTATAGGCGCAGATGACTGTAATTGGAACCTGTTTAAGATTATTTGACCACGTTTGCAATTAAATTTAAAGAATTTCTCATTCCACAGTGAGCACAAGAGGTCCGAGGAGGCGACCAACAAACAAAATCACGGGGGAAATTGTTGTTAGTATCGAATCAGTCGAAATGCACTGTGGAATGGCAGTTTTGCCTACTACGGTCGAGGACAGGTTCTCCGTATTATGACCTGACAACTCCGAACCAGATGGCATCCCATATCCGCCACACGCGGACGCACTAGGCATCTCTGTGGGTCGAGCACACTGGACACTTCTAGTACGGTTCCGGCAAAAAAACATGTAAAATTGAAAGAATAAACATGTATAAGAGCTTTTATTGTCAAAATTCAAAACTATATGTTATGTCCGGCTAAGATATTATACATTTCTCAAACTGAAAACCATAAAAAGTTGCAATTCTTTGGTCGATAGGCATACACTTAAAAGAGCCATATTTTATCAACAGGCCTTCTAGCTTTGGCTCAAGACACAGAGTACTCAGCGCATCCGCAGTTTGCGGATGGGAAAGCCTGACTGAAATCCATTACCTAAAGATCCCTTGTGTAGTTTAAAAAAAGAGAGAGAACGCACATCAAACAATGGCAAAATAATCCAGTAGCCAGTACTTTTGATTTTTCTAGTGGCAGTCAAGTCATAACTTTCTGCACTGTGGTCCTTCCCATTTTCTGCCTCAGTTTAGAACTGCAAATTAAATGCTGGACTCAAATGCACAGTTATCTTAAGAATGTATTCACTCAAGCGTGATTAGATTTGTATTCACTCAAATACATATACATTCCCCTTGATATGGGTATGGAGGGAAAATGAGTTGTTTTAAACAATCAACGTATTTAACATGTTTCATTGTCATCTAGACCAATGCACTGTTACATTTAATTAATCTTGTGATCATTTTAACAAATGAATAAGATTACTAAAAAGGGCGTTTCCATCGTGTTTTAGAAATACGGCTCAAAATATAACGTGAACGAAAGCAGTCATAATGGGAGAATCCAGTACATTTATACTAACAATGACAACAATGATCAAACCTGAAAATATGATGAATATTTTCATAACTTTTAATTTTGTTTGGGCATTATCTAAAAGTTTAATAATCACATCATTTCTTTATATGTACTTGGTGTTCCTATGAGTTCATGTCACGTGGTTCATGAAAATAATAAAATATCCTCAACGATACTAAGAATATAAATTTACTACGTCAGACGCGCGTTTGTCTCGTCAAATCCCATAAAAAATATGATTGATTGATTAATTGAATGTTGCTTAACGTCAATTGAGTATTTCAGCAATATTCATGACATGAACAAGTCATACAATAAATCTTGGGCAACGGAAACAAAATTTTGTCTGCCACTGGAAAAGCATGGGGTATTTGGTAGGGACAGGAAATTTAGCCCTTTGTAGCGGCTACAATGAGCCTACTCCTTTTCGAAATCTACCAAAGTGTCTTTATGGTGTAAGGAGCGAGGCAATCTCGAAACATCTCACGTTTGCAAATCTCTTCGATTCACATGAATTTTTTATAATAAGCAGTAGGTAGCAAAGATGTTTTGTTACTTCTGCCATGACAAACTAAACAGTAACTGCAAACTGTATCAATCTGTCAAAAAACTCTTAGAATGGTTTGCTTTGTTCACTTTTACATAATCCATTTTACAAACTTAGTTTCACGATAATATATAAAGGGGCCTCAGTGGCCGAGTGGTAAAGGCAGTTACACATTTAAGAAATAATTCATTATGGCACGAATGTAAACTGATCTTATCACGCGTTGGTCATTTGCCAACCCTTTTTAGACCGAACGGTAGTGATGGTTAAAATGTGGATATTCGTGCTCCCACTGAATTATTTCTATTCTAAAGGACGTATATACGAATTTTACCATGGGTAATATTAGCATATATCATGCCAACTATACACCCAATTTACAACAGTTGTGGTCTCCAGGCGTGTTGACGTCATATAATTATGACCCTCTCGTACTCGATAGACTTGCAGAATAACCTCTAGAAAAGATGATTACTACAATTACTGGTGCCATGTAAAATTCGGATATAAACATTTCAATGGCTTCCAAAAAGTCACGTTATTGAATAAGACACCAACAAAAAGTGAGAAAACGCCAAATGTTGCTCTTAATCTTCAGAATACTGTAAACACTTGAGGGACTTCTTTTGATAGATTTGTTTGAAGGAGTAGATCCTTGATACAGTTTTAAAGTTGATGTGCGTCTTAATTTGCATTCACTTGTTTTTGTTTACAAGAAAATAATTGAATAGTTGTTTAACGTTCAGTATATATATTTTTGTTCATTTGTTTGAATGATGTTTAACGCAACTTTCAGCTATATCATGGCGTCAAGCTTTAATTGGAGGAGGAAGCCGGAGTAGACGGAGAAAATCCCCGACCTTCGATAAGAAAACTGACAATTCTTGTCAATTATGATTTGAGTCGAGCGCACCTCCCCCTTAATCTCAGTGTTAACAGACCACGTGATCAATTGTAGACTACCTTAACCACTCAGACACCGAGGGCCCGTTCAGTATATGTTCGCGAAGAGAATAAGTTTCCATAAACGGTAGGGAAGAAAATTTTCACTGCCAATGAAAGGGGATAGAGTATTAGATAGCAGTTTGTATCGGCCACAATTTGCTCCCGTTTTACGAAACTACTAAAGGGGTCTTTGTCCTGCAAAAAGCATGTTATTCTCCTAACATGGTAAACACTTTGTCTTTGGTCAGGCTGTATTATAACCATACAACCACCGAACGAAGACCTTCCCAATTCGCCACATTGGAAAGTGCTGAGCACGCTTTGGGTGATCCCGAGGAACCCTTCTCCGTTTTAATTGAAATATATATAAAGTTTAACACTCTGAAATGACGTGAAACTATTTTTGCTTAATCACTTTCTGGTAAATCAAATAAATGCTCTTCAATCAGAGATGGCCCCTCATCAGAGGTTTTACTGTGAACACAGTACTGTCTTAAGAAAAGCATTATTTTCTATTACAAAAGAAAATAAATACACACATTTTACAGGAACAACAAATATTATCAGCATTATTTAACTACTGTATTCCATTTCTTTCTGGTGTAAAGAATTTTGTTATATATATCTCTACAATGTAAAGATTCTAGCCCGTGCTTTTCACCCTTTCTTGGTGATAAAATATGCGTAGAAACATAAATATTCATGCAATACCTATTTTCGTGGGGACCATGAAGACTGCCAACCGATCAACAGTACACAATTTCCTGGTTGCTCATATAAGAAATGATAAACAAAACAAAATAAAAGAGGCTCATGTGAGCTTGTATGATCCAGTATCCCTCATCCTACTTAAACAAGTGTGGACACAGAAAAACGTCTCGCCTGGATTCCGCATCAGTAACGAAAATAAATTTCGTCATAAGCATTACGTAAATAGCATTAGTTATCAGCAGCGGCCTGTATACTAAATATTGTCACCCTACCATGCATAGTTACAGAGGAACTGTCCCCATATAAAAACTTTAATGTAGTCGCTGAACCGTGAAATTGAGGTCAAGGTGAAGTGACACCTACCAGATACTATTCATCAGCAACCTATATATCAAATATTGTCATCCTACCATGCATGGGTACAAAGGAACAGCTGTAACCCAAAAACTTGAAGGTAGTCGCTGGACCTTGAAATTGAGGTCAAGGTAAGGTGACATGTGACTGACTGGCAAGTACTTATCATAAGCTACCTCTAGACCAAATTAGATGGAGATAGGGCTTGGGCTTACAAATATATGATTCAAGATGTCCAACCTCCAGCGACTTTCGTTGCAGGAGAGACAAAAACCTTTTAGGAGACATAAATTTTCTTACAAATTTTTAAGTAAGACCTGTTATATGTATTTTCTTTATGGTCCAGTGTTAATCTATGTTTCATAGGTATCTAGTTATATTTCTACATATCAATTGCTTTGTCAAAAAAAAAAAAAAACAGAATGCATTTAAAGTTCTGGCAGCATTACAGAATCTCCAATCGACAGCTAAAAAACACAAAACTAAGAGAGAACTACAGTGTATCTTGGATTTATTTATGCTGCATGGTTTGGTTTTAAAGAGCAGGACAGTTTTGGAAAAGAAGCTGTTTGCATATTTTTCACGTAGGGTCTTATGTTAAGATATATTCCACAGTAGCAGCCATCTTGGATTAGTATCAGCACAAAAAACTTTTTAAATTTAAAGAACCAACTGGGGTACATTTCTACAATATCAAAATCAATCTGCCAAGTTGTGTTTGAGAAGGTTTTTTAAATTCCGTCAATCAGAACATATGAATGGCCCCAGCAACCACATTGAATATTAGCAACAAAAACGCAAACTTGTTAAGAACCAAAAATGAACATTCCTGATAATTAAATAAATTACAGTATACAACACCGGTACATTACATGTATCTAATTTTTCTCCGATACATTTTTTACTTGCATATTCATACAGTATAATTACATTGTCATTATTGAAATATATATAACAGTTAGAAATGTCAAGTTTTACCGCTGTCTGCTTCTACAGTTTCAGGACAATAATAATTTAATTCTGACAATTTATGGATATTGTGTTTATCCTGTAATAATACATTTTGTATTAAAAACAAACATGGAGAAGATAATTTCTATCCAACTTCTAGGTTCAAAATTTGGTTCCATGTCTAGTAATAACATGTCATAAACAAACATTATATTAGACACAAAGGGATTACCCCCCCCCCCCCCCTTTTTGCTTCACTTTCAAGTCCAATTATCTCCCCTTAATGACATCTGAAGTTAATAAAAATCCTTCTACATATAATGTACTCTCTTTATGCTAAGTTTCATCAAGTGATTTATGAGGAGTTACAAAGGATATGGACAGACAGGGTGATTCCTAAATACCCCCCAAACAAGCTTGCGGGGGGGGGGGGGTTTAGAGTAAATGTACTTAGTATCTTTAGGCAATGACAACAGAGGTAGTAAGTAAGTTTATTTGTGTGTTAAATTTGCCAGTTCTCATGTTGAGTGATATTCATAAAGAAGGCCAATATACAATGAAAAATTGCTGTAAATAGGGTTAAACATGCACATCATTTTAACAAACAAACAAACAAGCTAACCGAATAACCTAAACATTCATTTCAGATACCTTTATTGTACAGCAGGTGTATCAATTGCTGGATAAAATTATTTATTAGAACAAACGACATACAAATACATAAATAAACACTATTTTTTTCCAGTAGATTTACTACTTGTTGATTTACTGTCAGTTTTTTCACTTGTCTTTCCTTTATCCTTTTGAGAATCTTTCTTTTCTCCTTCTTTTTCATCTTTTTTATTGTCTTTCTTTTCTTTTGAAACATCTTTCCCTTCATTTTTCTCTGCATCACGATTCTGAACCTTATTACTAATGAGATTATGCAATGCAATCACTGACCGTATCAGCGAGGCCAGATACACAACCAACATCTGATCGTTGGTTTTAACATAGACAGACGTAACAAAGTCCTGCAGATTGACATCAGGAAGTAGATTAAACACATCTTGTAAATGGTAGATGATCTGATGGTTGACAGGAAGTTGTCCTGAAGAGACTTTCTGTAGGTAAGAGTTGATGTCCGTTATGTGAGAATGTAAACCCTTTAGACCCATCAGCTGATTGGTAATTCTCTGCGACAGTGACCCTACTGATGTGTCCTTTATATCTCTACAAAGGAAGAAAAACAAACCATATTAAATAATACTTCCGAATTTTTCAATCCACCGAAGGTACTTTTCCAACAATTTCTCAGTCTGGAAGTAATACCTACCCCATCACAAAAAGCTAGTATGAAAATGTTATTGTGTAATAATTGAAGTTTAATGATTGTAGGTCTTACAAAAAGAACAGAATCTGTTCTGTACTAACTATATGTGTAGTAGTAGTAATGGCAGTCATATTTACAGATAAGGCCAGAGTTTTTTTATTATTTGGTTTATGGGACAGATTTTGAAAAAATGGAGTAGGAAGGAATAAATAAAAATAAAAATAAAACTACTGAAATTGAGGAGTCGATGAAAAAAATAAAAATAAAAGGTCTAGATAGTTAAATTATTTTTATTTGAGCATAGTTCATTTTCTGGTCTTTTTTGTCTTGACAGCATTCCTCGTTACAATGGGTTTTTCAGATTGCAGACGGTGTTGCATAATGGGCGAACTATCCCAGAGTTCTCTCTTAGTTAATAATATAGTCATTAGTGGATACATCTAAGTCCCCACCATGGATACAGATGGGATCAAACGTCATGGTTACACCTGGAATATAACAAAAGTCAATTTGTTATCAAACAAAATACTTCTTTAGTAAGACAGAGGATAAAACAGCATTATCAAACTAGCAAAAAGTGGAGAGAAAAAATCAGGTTTATAATAGACTTGCACTAGAAATGATCCCAACTTGGTACAAAATATAAATTCTTTGGTATCAGTGTCTAAAATACAGTAAAACTTCGGTAGCTCGAACTCGGATGGCTCGAATACCACCGATTTCTCGAACTGTTTTTAAAGTCCAGACATTTATTTCTATATATGTTTGTACAAAAACCCCCGGTTTTTCGAACATCGATTTCTCGAAAACTCGAACTCATATATAGGTACCTTTTATAGTAAACTCATGTAAGTCACCATCAATAACTCAAACCTAAATTATAAGCGTCAGTGCAAAGCAATTAACTTCAGGTACATGTATATGTAGTGTAAACAGATTGATGTATTGATCTATCAAACAAGACAATGGAAAAATATGTCCCCACTAAACAGGAACCTAGGTTTAAATAATATAAAATAACTGGGATGATTTATCTCATCAGTCCAGGAAGAAAAAAACACATCAAGGCTAAGACTTTCTGGAGAAACTGAAGATCACAATGGTCCTGACTTGGTACAGGCATTTCAACAGAATTTTCAATTGTTTTACAAACAAGAATATGTCCAAAAGACATAATGCCCAATCTTGCAACATTTGGGACGGACGGATGAACAGACCCAAACACTATATGCCCCCTACTATCGTAGATGGATCACAAAAAATATACCTGACTAACGTCAATTTGGCTGTTGCAATTTATTCCTTCTCTGGTAATAATTATTTATGCCCAGAAAACAGGATTGCGCCGCACACATAGACCAGTGTTCCTATGAAAATAGAAAACTACATTGTATGAATGCTAAATAAAAGGGCATGTGCAGATCTTAATGAGCTAATCAATTTTGCTAACTTTTTTCTAGCCCTTTAGATATTAAGGAAAGACAGAAAAAATCATATGAAATTTACAAGACAATTTAAAAGACATACATGTATATAGGCATAGCAAAAAAGCAGTGTACTCGTGCATGTATTCAATTTCAAGACATTTTTATTATGATTTTATAAATATAAATATTTATAGAATATTACAGAAGCAATTCCGGTCCTGTTGCCAATTATTAAGTCCGGATTTATGAATTAAATCTGACATATAAAAATGGTTCGCTTCAAATATTTTGCACAATCAAATGTTTTATTAATAAATTACGCTTTATGGTTTGGAAGTTTACATTTTATTTAAAGATTTTTCGTTAGAATATCAACAATGCCAGGGGGAGGAACAATTACTTATTTAACTATTTACCGTGCATTTTCCAGTCCATTGAACACCAATACTTTCATGTTGCCTTCATTCATGGGAGACAAATCTAATACTTTCGGTTTTTCGGCTGTTTCCAATACTCTCCAAACTAGTCACCCGAGGAGTTCCGACGGAGTTTGGAACAATGTAAATATCAACAAGTTGTACAATGGATCTTCGCATTTCACTTATGATAACAATTGAAATGAAATGCAGTTTCAAAATTTTATTTTCGTTTGAAATTTTTGTTACAACCGGGAGGGAAATATAAAAAACATTTGATTTGATTTGATTTTTATTTTGAAATCATCAGAATTAGGACCGGCGGTCCCGTAAACCGAGTAATAAAAAAACTCTGGCCTAAGAAGTATGAAACAGTTGTAATAACATATACATTGTTTATTTTATACATGTATATAAACTTTAACAAACAATTTTGTAACCTCTGAATTTGTTTCTAAACTTAATGCTATGATGAGAACCAACTGGATTTATTCATTTATTTTGGAGTTAAAACAAAACATAAGCTGTGAGCATGTTCTTAACACAGCCTTCCAAAATATGCCTGACCACAGGACCTAACAGATAAATTTTGCTTTTGATCGGGCAAAATTTGAAGTTGTCAAAAAATGTTGAATGTCATAATAAAATTGCATAAATATATCTTTATTTTTTTTTCAACATTTTCAATTGACAGAATGTCAAAAAGAGATTTTAAACCTTCAGGATGTCTGGTAAAACCCACTAACAGCCAGTTGTTTCATGTGCAAGGCCTGCCAATTTGCTTATTCTTCACTTATTGCAGATTCTTATACCTTTTTATCTCTATATGTATAGTTTACCTTGATAAGAAAGGGTTACAATACTTATATGAACTGGGATTGTTTAGTGCATGCCACACAAAGATATTAAAAATTATTCAGTCCATGGTCATGTAAAATGGATAGACTTGTTTCTATACACACCTCAGCAGGTGTTCTACTCCAACTTCCTCTGCCTCCTCTGCTCCGATTTCACTAGGAACATGATCAAATGTCTTAGATGTAGGTGTGCCGTCCTAAAATAAACATAATACATGAATTACTGTATGGTTACAGGAGTGTCAGCCTGAAAAATCTTTTACTTTCCTGTATGCCTAGTCTTAACTGGAATGACAGATTGAGGTATACTTATGTTTGTAATAACATCTAGTGGCTCATATGCCACTCTAATGGGAATGTTGTATGTTTAGGTTTCTGTCAACATTTAGTGGCTCACATCCCACTGTAATGGAAATGCAATATGATTTGGTTCATTTCAACATTTGGTGGCTCACATTCCACTAAAATGGGAATGTGGTATGCTTAGGCTTCTGTTGACATTTCATGGCTATGTGATATGCTTTAGTTCCTGTCAACTTTAGTGGCTCAGGTAACACTGTAATAATATTGGAATGGGTATGCTCTGGTTTGTGTCGAACATTTACATGCCAGTGTAATGGAAACGCAGTATGTTAGGTTTCTGTCAACATCAAGCAAAAGCTAGAAATATTATTTTACACAATTTTAAAGAGAAGTTTTGTTTTTTGTTTAAACTCTGAAATGTAAAATCATAGATATAAATTAAATAAGGATGGATATTTATAAATAAATTTTACATTCTGTCTTCGTTTTATAAAATGATACAGGTATTTAAAAGTAGTTTAATTGCAATTACCATCAGTCCTTATAATTTCCTCATTTAAAAAGCGTGACATGTTATAAATGTAAACATTAATGTTATAAATTATAATATAATGGTTAATGTGCCACTCAAGCAATGTAACAAATCAGTTTTGATCCCAACAATGTAACTAAGATAATGATGTAGAAATTTAAAGAAAAACTTGATAAAATACAAAACATTTCCAATGCAAATCGACAATAACCAAATATTTAGCGTAGTTTACATTGCAACAAGTTGAAATTACACTAATAACTTGTCAGCATCGCAGAAAGTATCTCAAAGGAAAATGTGTAAATACAGGTGATAACTTACATCATGGACTTCTTCAACAGCAATGTAAGCTTCTGTTGGTAATCCTAAATCTTTAGGCTTTGCGTCAATTACAACCAATACCTACAATGGTAAAAAAAAATATATAGAAGATATGGAGGTTTTTTACTCTGACACCTAAGTATTCAGTATCAGTAATGTGTATTAAATTTGACCCCCAGTATTGGCAAATGACCATCTGGACACAACATTGTCATCAACACTGTATACAAACCATAAGTCTTACTAGAGAGTTTCAGGTCATCTGATCATGCAGGAAAAGAGTTTTTTAATTAAGTAAAATATCAAAAAATCAATCAAAGACAGAAATGGCCAGATTTCGTTAAACAGGAAGTAAGTGAGGGACAGATCTAAAATCGAATCCCACGTTATGGGAGGCCATGCTGATGCTGCATACGAAATTTAAAACTTAGATCTTTTGGCCTGAATTACATGCCTATGGATATGGATAAATTACAGAAGAAGAAAACAGAAAGCCAATGATCTAAGATACACTTTTTATATATTAGAAATTCCTGTGTTTTTCATTTCCTAGGTGGAGCACAATATAAGCAAAGATTCTTGACAAAGTAAGGTGTTTTAATGCATTCTCAGGGGTCACCACACTCTAAAAAAGTAGGGAGAAGTGACCTCCCTGGCAGCCAAACAGGGAGAAGTCAGGCCCTGATAGGGAGACTTCAGGAGACACCAGGGAGAAGTCAGGGGGACCATACAAATAATTAATTTCGCAGTAGTTACATACATTTTTCATTATTTACATCAATTTCCAGGATTATTTCTCTTGTCTTTTAAAACCATAACACAGTTAGATTCAGTATTTTTTCTTTCTTTTTCATTATTATTCATGGTATGCAATATCAAACAGCACATGACCTTTATCATTAATCAATGAAAAAAAAACCACCAGATATAGGGACTATTTTTCTTTCTACTTTAGTACTTGTGGCTGTACAAGGTATTCATAAATAAAAATAGATCAAAAAAAATATTAGTATATGTGTATGACATAAACTTCATTCATGAGTTCTTGTATCATAATATTCCTAACAGTTTGTTATGAACATGCCATGTTTATCTGAGCAAAGGACAAGGTAGGGTAAGGGCCATTTTTGGCCCCCTCTTGAAAATAGCTCATCTTTGCAGTAATTTGAGCATACAGACATAGCATTAAAAATATGGTCTTATTTTGGTGCTATCATGCGCATGCGCGATACACTTCACGTGCTTCCATGCTTGCCAAATCTATAGGCTATTTTCAATTCAGCTTTAATTTGAAGATGGTTTCAGTAAATTAACTTCTGTTCTGCTCATCAAATAGTCACCAAATGTTAACACAATATGTATAGATACCTGTTACAGGCAGGTTCTTGTTTAAATAAATATAGAAAAACTTTATCTCGCAAAAAGAATGCTTTTCTCATGCAAAAATCTTTGCTTTTTAGAATTACAAGCTTTTAAATAACTTGGTAATCACTATTTCTTCGTCAAATTTTATCACAATATACAAATTAATAGAAGATACAGGCAGAAGGTAATTTTAAATAAGGGCTGTCTGGGTTAAAAGTTTTTTTCTGTTGATAAAAAAACTGTTAAACAAGTAATACAAATACAGATTTGTCAGAATTACCTCCCTTGTTAAGATTGAATTTTCATTATGTTTGCCAATACCGAACTCGTTATATCAAAAGCTTTGTGTTTAAACAATTAGTAAGGAGATTTTATATTAAGGTTATAAGTCTGTCGTAGTATTTAATAATTTTATTGAAATTATGAGTTAATAATGAAAGATATTAATGTTAATTTTACCATCAGTGCAATATCTATTCTGAGATTTCCAGAAAAAAAGGAGGATGGTGTCCTGCATCCCATCAAGTCAAACAAATTATTTTTGTGTGACCTTATTGGTAAGACAAACTGTTAAACAATTATATAATAGCGAACAAAATATCTATTTTTGCAAAAACCAATATTTAAATCTAATTTGTATTAAGTAAATCCCAAGCATAATTACTTTAGGAAGATATAAGGATCCTTTCAAAGGTGCGCTTAAATTCTGTTTAGATGTCCTACCATGCATAGTTACAGCGGAACTAATCCAAAAACTTTAACATAGTCACTGGACCGTGGTCAATGTCAGAAGACACCTGTCATATATTATTCAACAGAACCTAAATTCCAAGTATGTCATTACACTATGCATAGTTTCACTGACCAAAAAATATTAACGTATTCACTGGACCATGAAATGGAAGGTCATGGTCAGGCGAAACTTTTACTATTCAACAGGAACCTATATGCCATGCCACTCATTCATCCTACCATGCAGAGTTACAACAGAAGTAAACTTATCCACAAACATTAGCGTAGTGATATGAATTCTAGTCAAGGTCAGGTGACACCTACCAAACTTGCATGTACTATTTGTCAGCAAACTATATAACAAATATTGTCATGTTACAATGCGTGGTTACTGAGAAACTGACAGAATTTTAACGTAGTCCCCTAACTGTGAAATTGATATTTAAACTTGACATTTGTATATTACGATTCATGAAGCGGGAGATTGGGCATGCATAAAACCTGGTTTAACCCATCATTTCTTTTGAAATGCCTGTACCAAGTCAGGGCCATTGCTGTAATTACTACATTTTTTGGTTGTTGGTTCTGTAGTTTGCCGGTTTCTTGGTCTTCGATTTGTGACAGTTTCTATGATACTATGATACACATTTCTCTGGCGGGATAACGTACCACTGGCCTGCTGAAGCTCGAAAATCTAAATCGGATTGCACTATGTTCAAGGTAACATTGTGTCCAAATCCGCGAAAAATCGGTCAACATTCAAAACATAATTAACTTGAAATACGACCGCCACAGTAGCAGTAAAAAGTACTGAAATTATTGTATCTTTTTTGCATGGTTAGGAGAAAATTATATAGATCCAAAGCGTAGTGTTTAATTAAAAAGTATTAAATATTCACATATGTATTACGATAGTTTATGCTATCCATAAAAGATTATCTCACGTGGTTTCCTTGATGTTAACTGCCAAAAAAAAAACAAGCACGAGTAAAAAAATGCTAACGTTTAACTTAACGGGCAAATAATTTTACAGTATAAAGTAGAAAATAAAAAATAAATTTGTTTTCATTTATGACACAAATATCCCTCGTTATCATGTAAATTATTATTTTATCACATGTAATGATATATATTTAGGGACTGGTCAATATTTTTGGGGTGGTGGGACAGGTGCAAAATGCAATTGAACACATACTTTTTTATGCTGGCATATATATGGGACTGATAGGACAGCTAGTTTTTTTTTCATAACAATATCATCAATGAAAAAAAAAATTTTCTGACGTTTTAATTCCAAACCAATATACTGTAATCGCGCAACTTGTTTAACAAATATCAATACTGAATTGTAACCATAAAATTATTCACTAGATAGGACACACATTTTTATAACACTTCTGATGTAGGACGGCAACTTTTTGTATTTTAGGGAGGTCTGACATAGCCCTTTTTACACCTGATAATTTGAAATGCACCGGTCCCAACCCCCTAATTAATATTGACCGGTCCCTTATCTACTTTTACACATCGTCGGAAACCCACGTCCGGTCGCGTTCTCGCTGTGCTACCACTTGCCGGTCGCGTTCTCGCTTTGCTACCACCACCGCTACCACCACCAAGTGGTAGCAAAGCGAGAACACCACCAAGTGGTAGCAAAGCGAGAACGCGACCGGACGTGGGTTTCCGAAGATGACTTTTACAAGGTTAAAGAATATGCTCGCGCTGGCATTCGATGTTGTTACACCAATATATGTTTAAAACGTTTCCTGTTAATTAAAGCAAGCAAAATAGAAAATAAACATAGACCATCGGGATTCGAACCATCGATTCGCGGTGTATAATATTCACAAGCTACGGGTTAAGCAAAACACCACATACAGACAGACATTTTCATTTAAAAGCAACTTATTTATGCGACATACAAGGTCGTAAACAAAAGGGGTGCACTGATTGCACGTGTACTCCTTGTCCGAGAATCCTCTGCTGCCTACGGCACTGTCATTTTGCATACGTTATATATTTGTTAATAGATTAGTAGTTTTTATAACATCTTTAATTATTGCGTATAAAAAATAATGGTGTAAATTAACATTTATTGAGACATATTGTGATCGCTGAAGATGTTTTACTTCAATAAAAATGACTTCTAGAACAGTCTTATCAGTTTGTTGTTCGAGTGAATACAAACGAAACAATATTAAATTCTTTTAAATTCTTACGTTTACTTCGTCGGAACGTGTGTTTCGCGCATGTCATACGTTTCGTCCACTTTCGGTATTAGTTTAGACACATAATTTTTTCAACCATTACGTACCAATTGTGTTCTTTAAAATATTATATTTTTGGACACTTCACTATCATTTATCATACAAACTTTCTTAAATATGTGACAAATGAAAGTAGACTTAAAAAGAAACAACAAAAAAGAAAAACGTCGGGACTCGAACCAGCGTTTCGCGATCTATAATGCGTATAATCTGCGAGCTAACCAATTACGCCATATACGCACAAACGTTTTCTTACGAAAATAAGACCTATTTATGCGTCAAATTGCTGACGTGATATATATGATGATAGATTACACCAGTTTTTATACCATTTATAATTATTACGTAAAAAAAAAATTAAAAAGGTGTAACTTTAACATCTATTTAGTCATATTAAGGTGTTATCTCTGAAGAATTTTTCATGAATAACAATGTCTGGAACAGTCTTTTCATTTTGTTTTTACGCGTGTGTATTCAAACAAGTTAAACAAAGCGAAATTCTTTACATTACTTCTAACTTTCTCTGATGTTTGTCAGTCCGGTGATTCCGCGCATATTATACGTATCTACCACATTCGCTCAATATTATTGTGGTAATTTTATTTGTTTCAATCTGTGAACTAATTGCGTTCTTTAAATATTCCATTTCCGGACGATTAAGTCTGCAACTTAATTTTTTCACAGCTTTGCCTCTTTAAATATGATTAAAAAAAGACACGATCTTTCAAGACTTAAATAATCAATCTGGAATAGAAATTATATCAATGCCTGATAAATGTATTTTGTTATCAAAATTTAGCTGTTTCATAACTGTTAAACGTTTAAATTGTTACATATTAAAATATTTACTTAATTTATCCCTATATTGATTTTTTTACACATTTCTATCTAAGTTTGTCAACAATGTTTTACAATTACCAGCCTAAATGGAGGTATATGCAGATTCGGAAATGCAAGTCCAGTCCGGTTGTAGGTTTACATACTATGCTGAACAATACAAAAATCACGCGAATTTGGGGACAAAATATTAATTTTTTAATATGAGCGGACGCGTGTACCACAAATATATTTTAAATATTAAACACTGTTTTTGCAACAAATAATACAGTCAAATATCTTCGTGGTACACGCGTCCGCTCATATTTAAAATGGTGTTCGAAATCACGAAAACGTACCGATTTTCACAGGCCACTACAATTGGCCTATTTTAGTAAGGTGCATATAATAATTTTACATGATAAGAAAAGAAAGTTATATTGATTTTCTGTAAGAAGGGATAATGTACCTTTGAAAAAACATTATGATCTACAGATTGTAGTCATTTCATTTTTAGCGGAAATAGGGGGCCAGTGACAGTAGGTTATCCTACCTTGTCCTTTCCAAAGAACATAGATAGAATAACATTACATTAAACCCAGAAATAATTCTTCTGTTCAGCACACTTCCACTTGGACAAAGTTGTGCTGATCCAATTTGCTTCATGGGACACCCATCTACAGAACTTACCTTAATATCAATAAATACTATACATCTTTATTCTTTCAAGTGGAGCTCATATACTTATCAAAGAAAATTGTTAAAGTACAATACTCTTTAAAAGAACTGAAGTTTGACACCAATTAAAAGTGTTCATTATGGGCCATTGTACATTACTTTTCTTTGTTGTGCACTTCCGGTAATTAGTCATATCCGGTAAATAAACAAATGGCATGTAATACATTTGAAAGACGTAAATCCTTGGAAAATATGTTAAATACGCATATTGTTTGCCGGTTTTTTATTGGAATTACACATTTACTGATAAGTTGGTAGTCTGGGTGAAGTATTTGGACCAGATTTACAAGAAACTTATGTGAAACATCGGGCGACTTCAGGGAAATGACAGGACGACTTCTAATTCGCTTTTGAGGCGCCTTAGGGCGACTTCAGGTCCTAGTAGGGCGACATTGTCGCTCACTTCCCCCAGTGTGGTGAGCCCTGATTCTATGAATTTTTCCAGACTTCCTTTTTCAATATCATAAACGAAAATCAGTTGCAACGCTCTGAACAAAAATTGAAATAAAATTAAAAGGTTCATTATTATTTATGATGGCAAAAACAGCTGCTTATGACAGATGACACTAAAATTTACCGAATCAATACCAACCAAGTTTTATGAATCCAGTTTTATCACTTCAAGCCAACAGTACAAATATTTATATACATATTATTAATCACCTCTATACCAAAACCAATCCTTTTTGTGAGTCAATGTGACATGTTTTTTTTTACACACAATAACTTACCGAGTTAGGGTTATATCTTCTCATTAATTCATTGACTGCTACATCATTCTGGTGTAACTTGGGACCAGTATGATACCATCCAACAATTCTCTCCCTTGCTAAAATAATATAACATTTTATTTTTCGTGTTATTAATTAAAAAAAATAAATAAATTTGGAACTCACAAAACAATTATACCTTACTCTACTTCTTAAAGACCAAAATATAATAATTACAACTTGAAATCATAGAAAATATAAACATAACAAAGAGCAGATATTCCTGTAAGTTCAGGTTATTTTCAACATGAGAAACATCTACAAAAACAAGAAAATGTGCACATGTCTAAGGGACACTGATGTCTTATTTGGCACATATTTGTAAAAACACCCTCCTTTTTTTCACTATAGCTTGAAGTATTGTGCACAGCCCTAAAGAAATTTGCCAGTGTAGAGATCTCATGCTGCAACTGTGTACCAAGTTTCATAAAAAAGAAGTCATCTTCATAAAATCGATATGCACAGGGGTGCAAAAGCCGAGTTGCCGTATTTTATTAACCAAAACTTTCCTTGTCTTCATTTTAAGATTTAACATAATTGGTTATTACAGGAATTACATGTAAACTGGAGACAAAGTGAGGAAGAGTTTCAGCAGGAAAAATGTAAGCTTCACCAACAAATTTTCAAAGTTGTATAAAATATGAATATGTGAATCCTCTAATAGAATTGAACCATTGTGTAAAATTTCAGATATGTACTTGATGTAGTTTTTGAGTTATGGTCCGGAAACCACTAATTCAAGAAATTTTCTAACTTTTTTTCTGTGGCTGTGACCTTGACCTTGAACGGATTTTCCCCAAAATCATTAAGGTTCCTCCTTTTATGGTATGTAACAATATACCAAAGTTTCAATAAAATCGGTTGAGAACTTTTTGAGTTATGGTTGATTGATTGATTAATGGTGTTTAACGCCCGAGCAGCAATATTTCAGCTATATTCAGGCGATGAACATGAAATGGATGATAAAATGAACATGAAATGATGATGAATGAAAATGGGATGGGACACAAGGAAAAATAGGGGTAACAGATTTTAGATTGCCACTGGCAAATGGGAGGATGGATAGGGTAGGGCAATTTAGCCTCCTGTAGCGGGATCGAAATCCCTACTCATAGTGAATACTACAGCAGCATTCTTTAACGTGCGAGGAACATGGCATTTTCCCAACACAGTGCACTAATATGGTTTGCGGTCAGGTTTTCCGTATTATGGCCTGACAACCCCAGCTTGCCAGGGGTACCCCATTCAACCACCTGGGGCACACATCCCAGTCGGTCTTTAGGCAAACCGACCTGACACGCCGGTCAGGGTACTGGGCGCTATTTAGTTGCCTTTTACGACAAGCTAGCGCGACTGCGGTCTATTATTTTAGTCACCCGGATCCCGCACGGGACTTTTGAGTTATGGTCCGGAAACCACTAATTCAAGAAATTTTCCAACGTTTTTCTGTCGCTGTGACCTTGACCTTGAACGGATTTACCCCAAAATCAATAGAGTTCCTCCTCTTATGGTATGTAACAATATCCTAAAGTTTCATTAAAATCGGTTTACAACTTTCTGAGTTATGGTCCGGAAACCAATTGTTGACGCGCGCCCGCCCGCCCGCCATCATCATAACAATAGCCGAGTTCAACTTCGTTGCAACTCGGCTAAAAAATACAAAGCTAAACCTGCAGTGGAATGGACGGACGATAGAGCTATAAAAATGAAACTCTGAACTCGAATTTTGTTGGTGGGACATAATAACAC
The DNA here is from genome assembly GCA_944474755.1 of Limnoperna fortunei. NCBI lineage: Eukaryota > Metazoa > Mollusca > Bivalvia > Mytilida > Modiolidae > Limnoperna > Limnoperna fortunei. Next base: position 58,840,122 of record OX104112.1, on the reverse strand, counting down.
CATACATTGACTCCTGGGGTTGAATACATTTTGGGTAAATTTGTTCATTTTTATACAATATTCTGGTTCTTTACTTAAAGCAAGGCAGGTTTATTAGTAATAATTTATTATGTTGGCTGGTCAAGTGATTGACATTTTTGTTCTATTTGCAACTACTCTGTTTTTATCCATTTCAAAATATTATACTTGTTTTATTTTCGACTATTGACAGTAGCGTTTTTGTTCATAATTTTCTATACAAATGTCCCAGTCTTCACGAAATGCGTCGGTCCGACGGACAAAACCGATATAATAACGCTTGGACCGGTAAAAAATCGTGTTTCGTCGGTCCGAAAGTCCGATATTGTTATTATCGAAGTTCAAGTTGCCCTGATGGTTCATTCACAGAAAATACTTATATATCTGGTAGTACTGATTCACACAGACTTCCAACTTTTGAGTAAATATGTAAAACCAATAAAAATTGCAAAGATCCTGCGTATTTAACTCATTTTTGAAACATTTTAGTTTGGCAAATGGATTACGCGCCATTTGTTTATTTCCGGGATACGTCTAATCACCAACAGCGAGAAATGAGAAACTAGAGGCTCTTAAGAGCCTGTATCGCTCACCTGAGTTACAAAAAAAACTTTTTAAGACAATACTTTTCTTGCAAATTTTGATATTAAATGCTAAAGAGTTTATGTGAAGATGCTGTTTCTATGAATGTTGCCATGTTGAATTTACAATCAGCAGTAGGAGTGTTTCTGAGAAGAAGCAGTTTTTGTTTTTTCATAGGTTAGTATGTTAAGTGATGTTCCATAGTGGCAGCAATCTTGTATTTTGGATCGAAACAAACAACTCAAAATTGGTAGAGAACCATACAATATCACATATCCTAAAATCTGCCAAGCTGTTTGTGAGAAAACGAATTTTAAAATCTCAGCCAGTCAGAACGCATTTGCAGCTCTAGCAGCCATGTTGAATTTCCTATCGGCTCGAAACATACTTAAAATAATAAGATTACTATCACTTCTGCATTATTTGGTTAAATTGTGTGGAACTGAGTTTCAGAGACGAAGCTGTTTGTATGGTTTTCCCATAGGGTCCTATGTTAAGCTGTGTTCCACCGTGGTGGCCTCTTGGAATTTAGATCGCCACAAAAAACGAGGACCATCTAAGGTACATTTGTGCAATATTTCAAATCAATCTGCTAAGCGGTTTGTAAAAAGAAGATTTTTGAAATTTCAGCCAATCAGAACCCATTAGTTGCCCTGGAAGCCATGTTCAATTTGCAATTGGCTCAAAAAACTCAAAATAATAAGATAAATATCCATTAATCATTTCTTCATAATTTGGCTTCATTTGTGTGGAACAGTTTCAGAGAAGACGTTGTTTGTATGTTTTTCCCATAGGGTCCTATGTTAAACTATGTCCTGTGATGGCGACCATCTTGGATTTTGGATCGGAACAAAAAACTCAAACCTTGTAGAGGACCACATAAGGTACATTTCTGCTATATTTTAAATCAATCTGCCAAGCAGTTTATGAGAAGAAGATTTTTGAATTTCAGCCAATCAGAACACATTAATGGCCCTGGAAGCCATGTTGAATTTGCAATTGGCTGGAAAAACCCAAAATAATAAGATAATTATGCAACCTTCCTTTCCTTATTAATTTGACTTCATTGTGTGGAACAGTTTCAGAGAAGAAGTTGTTTATATGTTTTTCCCATAGGGTCCTATGTTAAACTGTGTCCTGCGATGGCGGCCATCTTGGATTTTGGATCGGCACAAAAAACTCAAACTTTGTAGAGGACTATCAAAGGTACATTTCTGCTATATTTCAAATCAATCTGCCAAGCAGTTTATGAGAAGAAGATTTTTGAATTTCAGCCAATCAGAACACATTAATGGCCCTGAAAGCCATGTTGAATTTGCAATTGGCTCGAAAAACCCAAAACAATAAGATAATTATGCAACCTTCATTTCCTTATTAATTTGGCTTCATTGTGTGGAACAGTTTCATAGAAGAAGTTGTTTATATGTTTTTCCTATAGGGTCCTATGTTAAACTATGTCCTGCGATGGCGGCCATCTTGGATTTTGGATCGGCACAAAAAACTCAAACTTTGTAGAGGACCATCTAAGGTACATTTCTGCAATATTTCAAATCAATCTGCCAAGCAGTTTATGAGAAGAAGATTTTTGAATTTCAGCCAATCAGAACACATTAATGGCCCTGGAAGCCATGTTGAATTTGCAATTGGCTCGAAAAACCCAAAACAATAAGATAATTATGCAACCTTCATTTCCTTATTAATTTGGCTTCATTGTGTCGAACAGTTTCATAGAAGAAGTTGTTTATATGTTTTTCCCATAGGGTCCTATGTTAAACTATGTCCTGCGATGGCGGCCATCTTGGATTTTGGATCGGCACAAAAAACTCAAACTTTGTAGAGGACCATCTAAGGTACATTTCTGCAATATTTCAAATCAATCTGCCAAGCAGTTTATGAGAAGAAGATTTTTGAATTTCAGCCAATCAGAACACATTAATGGCCCTGGAAGCCATGTTGAATTTGCAATTGGCTCGAAAAACCCAAAACAATAAGATAATTATGCAACCTTCATTTCCTTATTAATTTGGCTTCATTGTGTGGAACAGTTTCATAGAAGAAGTTGTTTATATGTTTTTCCTATAGGGTCCTATGTTAAACTATGTCCTGCGATGGCGGCCATCTTGGATTTTGGATCGGCACAAAAAACTCAAACTTTGTAGAGGACCACATAAGGTACATTTCTGCAATATTTCAAATCAATCTGCCAAGCAGTTTATGAGAAGAAGATTTTTGAATTTCAGCCAATCAGAACGCATTAATGGCCCTGGCAGCCATGTTTCATATTTGATCAGCACCAAAAACTCAAACTTTGTTAAGAACCACCCAATAAACATTCCTGCCAAGTTTGGTTCCAATTGGCCAAGTGGTTGTGGAGAAGAAGATTAAAATGTAAAAAGTTTACGGCCGACGAAGACGACGACGACGACGACGACGGACGCAAAGTGATGAGAATAGCTCACACTGACCCTTTGGGTCAGGTGAGCTAAAAAGTAGACTACAACGGCCTTTAATGAAAAATCGTAACTGTTTGATAAACAAACACTTTAAAATGGAGTTGAAACTCAAAAGTTCATTTAAAACATATTTTATTTTAATCATTGGCTTTGATAATATATAAAATATATACTAATAAGCTGAAATTGAAGAGTAAAGATAACTAGTTATCAATGACCACATGATAATTTCTGTAGATGGGTGTCCCATTGAGCAGTTGCTTTCAGCTTTGTGAAGTATTTCTGTGTATAATAAATGTTATTTTATTTATATTCTTTAGACACATTTGTCCAGATATACACAGCTTGTTTATAACAGTTATGAATAGTATGATGTTTACAATAACTTTTATGTATGAGATTTATGTCTGTATCTACATGCATATAAGGTAGCTAGTTAAATGTAAACAATGGCAACATGAGACAAATTTGGTCCGGCAAAAGCTGCTTCGGTCCAGCATTTCTGGGGAAGTTGGTGGACCGAATGTCCACCATTCTTTGGAAAGATTTCGTGAAGACTGATGTCCTGAAAAATGATAAAATTCTTAATACTCCTTCATAGGTTTTTCAAAACTGAACTTATTGAATCAAAAACCAAAAAAAAAAAAACTCCAGAGAAATAAAGGATAAAACAGTGACAGGACAGCAAAACAAGAAAATCAATTGAAAAGATTTCATGTGGGTGAGATTTTCACGTTGTGCCCCACCCCACATTGTTGATTCTATTTCCAACTAATTCCTTTAGAAAATTTTGCTTCTGTTGGTTGGAAAATGTAGAGTTGTCTACCTTGAAATAATCTGCAGTGCACATTTTTTGTAATTTGCATACATCTTTTCTTTGATTATGTACTATCATATTGTGGCATAATTTTAGTTGTGGAAGCTAATACATGTATGCATTGTTTTCATGTTCATATTTAATGAGGAAAGTATTCAAACAAAACAAAAGCATACATTTTATGACGTTTATTGCTGAACCAACTGTCGACAATATAATAAATTTTTATGAGAAAAGGAGCTTGAAATTCTCATCCCACACTGGGGTTTAGAAATATAGGATCTAACATCTCTGGGAGGGCAAAACGGGAAAATCTCAGACACCCAAGTGAAAAGATTTCTGAGCCTTGTTGTAGACCAAAAAGAAATCTTTCACGCGGGTGTCTGAAATTTTCCCGTTTTGCCCTACCACCGGTGTTTGATTCTATTTCTCACTAATTCTTTAAAAAAATCTGGTTCTGTTCTGCTGGAATATGGCAACGAATAGAGTTATCTACCCTGAACATAATCTCCAGTGTACACATGTTGCGTTACAGTGTTTGTTTTGATGTTTACCGCTATCATATTGTGGTATAAATTGGGTAATGGAAGCTCAGATATGTTGTTTTCATGTTAATATTTAAAAAAAAACATAGTAAATCAACACAACAGTTGACACCACAATACATTTTTATGGGAAAAGGAGCATGAAATTCTTCTCACCCAAGGGTTGAGACAAGGATATCTCAACCGACTAAATTTAAGTACCACGCTGTCTCATTAGTGAGAAAAGGATATCTCAACTGGCTAAAAATAGGTACCACATTCTCTCAGTAGTAAGAAACATGTTTCTCCCCAAATTTACAAATTCTCATGAACAAGTGCATTGACCTTGACTACCTTTTTCTTTGTTCTTCACAACTATAAAAAATAGGGCATCTAATGGGACATTTAATGATACCCCGCCACAATATTCATCAATAGTTAAATATATTTGTATATACTAGTATACTATATATCCACTATATACTAGTATATAGAGACAGAAAGAAATGAGTTATCTTTTTTAGACCAGAAAATTTCATTATTGTCAAATTTGAAAATTTATAAAGTAGCAAAACTTCAATAATATTTTTCGAATCCTGAAAATTGAACTTGACCTGTATTTTATAATACTGAACAGCTGTGCAAAATATTGTTCAAATCCCTTGTGGTGTTTTTAAGTTACTAGTATCATCTGGAAACCTTCGGGGAACAGACGGACGGACAGTCACCGAACGAAACTGAGGGTATAACATAATACCTCGCAACTTCGTGTGGCGGGGTATAAAAACCATTTGAAAACCTTGCTATTTTGAAACTAGTCCAAGAACATTCCTAATTCTACCTACCATTAACTTTTTTAAACATGCTGTACATGTTCTCTAAGTAGTCATGGTCTAAAAACCAAACAGACTTATCTTTGTCATCTTCATCAAATGGCACTGAAAATACATGAATAAATTGACATTAGAGTACAAGAGGACACTTTATACCTGTTAGAGACTTAAACTTGTATATACCATAGCACTTCCTTAGAAATGGGATTGTATAGATCTAGGAGATGCTGTACATATGATGGCCTTGCACTCCGAGTTGACAAAGCTGTATCATACTTGATAGTGAGGACACAGCCTTTGAAATATTTATTGTCTGGGATATAAAAATGATACTGCCACAAGTGTTTGGAGGAGTATCAAATGGTAAAAATGTGTGTAATGGAAACAAATGTGTACCGTAGTAGATTTTTACTTAATGGCAGTATAAAGTTTATGATTATTGTACAATTATAACTATTATTTTGAATAAATTTCAAGGACTGTAATTTCTGTAAAATCAGCAGATCCAAACAAGTTGTAAACTTGATCCTTAGACTTCCAAATAAAACATTGGCACAATATCTTCTACTGTTTACCAAAAAAGCCAGGTAAACTATTTTTGATAAAATTCCCTAATTCCAAGAAAGGTCATTTCTGTATAAATCATTGGAGAGGATTGTTAACTTATTCTGTAACTTATCATTATAGACTAACAAACCAAAATATGTGAAATATCGATGAGCATTATCTAAAAAAAAAAAAGGTAAATAATAAATGGAATGGATGGAATGATAGCTCCTTTGTCCAGAAAACAAGATTCCCCACCAGTTGTGGGGGCATAAAGAAGAAAAATAATATATGAGGCCACCAGTAGAATTATGAACACACCAATTTTATTTAAGACCTATCACTAACTATCTCTGAATGTCAGTTTTAGATATCTGACTTTTAAATGATACAAATTTTCTATTGATATAAGAAATCATATAATTTAGCTTTTTACTAAAAGATGCAAGTTTTATTTCTGTTCAGGGCTTCTCTTTTTCTGCATTTTATGCGATTTTAAACGACATTAGAAGACTGACCTCCAATTTAAAATTATGTCAGTCATACATCTTTAAAACCAGATTTAAGGAAAAACCCAATTTATTAGCAGGTGCATTTGCACTACAAATCATTACAAGAAAAATCTTTTATTAAAACAATTAGGAATTTCAAAAATGCATCTAACAAATCCATTAAGACACAACCTAACATAATTGACTGGATTGATGGAATAAACACTATTGATACAAATATTATAAATTGTATCATTAATGCCAAATAATGCAGTAACGTACAAGTTAATCCAATAAAAACAATAGACTGAGAATCAAAGATAAACCATGGATAAATAGCGAGATAAGACTAGGGTTGAGGCAGAAAGGCAAAACTCAACCCAGAACATTGGTGCACATATAGTCCATATAGTCAAAAATTTAATGAAGTAGTTTTAATATATAGAGAAGCAAAAAATAATAGCTTAAAAAAAAATGTTAATAAGCTTTCAATCCCTGATAAGCTTCTGAAAAAGAGCAGATACCAGTTCAAAGCAAAAGAAAAAATAAAATATATTAAAAATTTCAGGAGTGAATATGTACTGAAGCCGGAAATTGCAAATATGATGCTACTGGCACTTCAAACACCAAAACCTTAATCTCCGCGGGAAAACCTTAATTTTGTAAGGAATCCCGTTAAAATTAAGTGTTGGTTTTTTAAATTAAGGTTGTCCAGGGGAAATTAAGGTTTTCCCTCGGAGATTAAGGTTTTCCCGCGGAGATTAAGGTTTTTTGTTGATTGGACCCCTGGGTCGGTTTTAAGCCCTCTGGCATTGTTGTTGATAACGATCATCAGTTACTCTGCAGATTTATGACAATAGTTATAAAGCTATATATTTATGTATAAAATTTATTCTTGTCCAAAATAAATATGTATACGAATATCCCAAAATAAAAATGCATGAACGTGAATGCATTTTCTATCAACTTTATTTCAGAAAAGACGTATATTTAAAAATTATTATTATACAAATTATTAAAATATAATTTTTAAGTAACCATTAAGTTATTATTTTTCCATTTGAAGATCGGTAGGTAAGAAATATAGAACAATCAATACACGGACCGAACTTGTAATACACATCCGCCATACTGTTTGTTTACCTGTACAAAATGAAAGGAATAAAGGACGGATCTTAAATTATTTTTAATTATTTGTTTTTTATTCGCAGGTTTCTGGTAAGTTTTTGGTATTCATATTGTTGTTGAACAAAATCTAACATGTTGTTTATCTTGCATTTTTAACCTTTCTTCGTTTTAGCTTTATATTTTTATTTTGACTTTTTATTATTACGTTGGGTTTCTAATGATTTGATTTTTTTTATTGTCTATTTTATTTGTTTAATTCAAATTATGTTAATTGTTAATAAAATTAAACGTGTTATTTGTTTTGCATTCATAACAAATTCTTAGTTTTTACTTTATAAACATTTATTTTTTGTTATATTTAAATTTGCTCAGAAATTTATTTTCAATATAAAGAATGTTTTCGCCGTTTTCTGTTATTTTCTATTCAGCTTCAAATTGTTTCAATTTACAATTTATAAGCAGTAATACACAAAATTTAAATCATCTTAAAAAACACATTTATGCTGTTTTATTTTACATCGTTAGTTAAGAAGCTCCGGTTTGGTATAATTAGATAGCTAATGCTGTAAGTATCGATCGTAATATAATATTGTTATATCTTTATAAAGTATAAAGAGATGTATATATATATTTATATTTTCTATTGTATTATCTGTTTTTAGATTTAGTGATTTATGGCTGCAGGTATTAAGAAATAACAAGGCAAAGTAATTTATATTTAATACAAAATGTCCTTATAGAAAAGTAACTAATTTGGGCCTTATTCTCGATAAATCCTGTAGGCGAGAATGGGAATTATGAATTCATATTCTGTATCATTTGTACCCCTGCCCGCCAGTATGAAATTATACAAATTATTATCATGGTTTTTTTTTCAGAAAAATGCAAGCCTAGGACTCCAACAGAGCACATCATTTTTTGTGTGTGCAGTATTGTTCTTTGGAAGAAATATTGTGTACTTGGTCAACAATACAATATTGGACTATATGTCTTGTTAGATTGTGTATAAATTATTTTTTTTGTAGTTATTTTTCCATTACATATATTATGTATTGTATCACATAATTGGTGGATGGGGTCGGAAAGGGGGGAGGGGTGCGATTATGAATCGGCGTCCACAAGGCCCCGTGATAAAAAAAGGGGTCTAGAATGCATCACCTCACCTTATAAGGTTATTAGATTTTTGTACTGATCGATCTATCATTCAATTTGGAATTGTCTCCGTTAACCGTGTATATATATACAAAAGGGTTTCAACAAAATCATCTATATCTCTTACAAAGAACGCAGCTAGCTTTACAATATGCAGTTTGAACAGCTTTACCGTAAATTTGATCCACGGTGCCATTTCTTCAAATTTGGAGAAGCTATATGTTGAAAGATAATTTATATTGTACGTTTTACTACTAAGACATTATGTATTACGCCATCAGTTTCCGTGCATATATCTCTGGTTTTACGTATTCAAGAGCGATTCTCAATGTTGTTCTTTGAATCGTAAAATTAAGATGTATAATATTTCTTTTTAACTGTTCGAATTCTTGCAACTGGAAAAACAAATTAACACATGTCGATCATATTACAATCTATCTATGGGTTGACAACCATTACAAACGATTTAGAGAGTGAACTCGATGTATACGTAAAATTATTTACGATCTTATTTGCAGAAATGTACTTTTGGCAGAGTCTGCCGACGATTTACAGTTGGGTCTAAATTTCTTTCAAGAATACTGTGAAAAGTGGAAGCTAAAATTAAACATAGATAAGACTAAAGTTATGATATTCAGTAAAGGTGCAATTTCACGAAATTTTAAATTCACGTTCCAGGAAAGAGAATTAGAAATTGTAAGTGAATTTATATAACACGGGGTTCTTTTCCAAAAAACGGGCTCTTTTAATAAAAATATAAAATACCTCGTTGAGAAAGCCTTTAAAGCAATGTATGAAATTCTAAATAAAGGCCGTCTGCATAATGTATATATTAGTTGTCAATTAGATCTTTTCGACAAGATATGTAGCAGAAGTTTGGGGATTCCAAAACTGTGATATCTTAGAAATGTTGCACTTGAAATATTGTGAGGTGCTATTGAATCTCGAGTCTAGCACTCCTAGTGTAAGGATATATGGAGAGTTAGGTAGATACCCACTTCATATACAAATTAAACTACGAGTTATTTCTTATTGGTGTAAACTAATATGTGTTAAACAGTCAAAATTATCCAGCATGATATATAAGCTCTTAATATGTAAATTGAATGAAGTAAACGTATTTTCTTGGATTCAATTTGTAAAAAAATATTCTCTGTAGTTTTAGATTAGGTAATCATAAACTGCCAATAGAACTCTGTCGTTGGAAAAATATAGAAAGAGAAAATAGACTTTGTCCGTTGTGTAATAAAAACGAAATCGGTGATGAATATCATTATATCTTACAATGCCCGGTATTTTCTGAAATTTATTTCTCGAATGTATATTTATACACCGAACACAATTAAATTTCGTCAATTATTTAACAGTAAAAAACGGACCACATTACGAAAACTCAGCAGATTTGTAGATATTAACAACAAAAAGGTTAACTCTACATGACAAATCTGATACCGATAAGGTATTGAATTTTGTCTATTCTGTTTTTTTTTCTTTTTATCGCTATCATTTGTAACAATAATTATTTGCGAGATATATCTGGTATTGATTGTATAAGAAAGTAGATGGTGTTGCAATACCTATTAGTTTATTGTATAATGTACTTGTTTATTGTATATTGTATTTGTTTATTGTATTTGTATGACATTCAATCTCTCGCTCTGTAACAATTGTATTCATTGAATTTGGAGAATAAAGATATAACTATCCATCTATATTGGACATATAATAAGCTTCTTTCTGACTGGTTGATTATTTTCTTTGCTCTATTGTATATGTAGTTATGTTCTCTAATTATAGGAAATGCTGACCACTAATTTGAGCAGAGGACTAAAAATTAAATATCATAACTAATTATGACTATAAATATCTGTAGTGTGATTTTTACAATTTAGCCCCTAGTACCAATTTTCAAATAAACATTTTTTATGCCCCCGAGACGACATGTCGGGGGGGAATTAAGTTTTACTCATGTCCGTCCGTCCGCACGAATTTCCGTCAAGGTTTTCTCAGAAACTGTACATGAGAACAATTTGAAATTTGGCAGGGTGGTTCAGTATCACAAGTTGTACGCCCTAAGCGACTTTCAGACCTGTCGGACAACTACTTCCTGTTTGGGACTTCATTTGTACGTAAATACGTCCGTCCGTATGTACGAATTTCCGTCAAGCTTTTCTCAGAAACTGTACATTAGAACAGTTTGAAATTTGGCAGGGTGGTTCAGTATCACAAGTTGTACGTCCTAAGCAACTTTCAGATCTGTCGGAAAACTACATCCTGTTTGGGAATTCATTTAGCCCATGGACACATTCTTCGATTTTTATTGAGTTAACTTGTAAAAACGAACAATATTGAGAAAATACTACCGACAGTATATAAAACAGCTTTGTCAGAATTTAACTATGGATCGGTACATGCGTTATTGTTCCTCATGTATTCGTTATAATTGATTGATTGATTGTTGTTTAACGTCCAGCAAGCAATATTTCAGCTATATTCAGGACGTGAACAATGGAAAATCTGTTACTAAGCGCACTTTGATGCAACATGCATAACAGATGATTAAAGATGGCTGTAAGGCAGAAACTAACCCGTCGTTGTAGCAATTGTATAGAAGTAAAGAAGAGACCATCTCAGTAAGTTTATTGCATAATCTTAGAGTAAACATTTCAAATTATGAACATATAAAACTATAAAAATATAGATTTAGCAAAATAACAACAAAATTTAACAATAGTAATTGTTTCGTGAACTTAACGAACATAACAAAGATTATATTTTAAGCTAAAAAAACACAAATCGTCCTCTCCTGTTATAGGATCGTGGATCTTACTTTGCACAGTTTCTTCTGGATACACTGTACTAACGTCTACAACTAAAGGCCATAATAAAGCAATTAAAATACTTAAAAACACGAACATAATTATATATAAGAAATAAAAAATAAATTTAAAAAAATTGAAAAAAAAAATGTAAAAGCAAAAAACGAAGAAATGTTAACATTAACAATTTGGAAATTTTTGTCAAATTAATGTAAAGAATATTCTAATTAGTCGATTATTCTTTGATTTTCCGATGATATTCGACGGAAGGGCATAAGAGCTGCACCCGACTAGAGGATTTCATTTAAGTTAATGGACGCATGTATTCATTTTTGTCTCAAGCGTTGAAATAATTATAAATAAACTAGTATCGATTAAAAAACACTGCTAATTTCAGTTCAAGAAAAACAAAAAAATTCATAAATTTACACAGCTGTTATACCAATTAAACTTATAAATTGAAACAATTTAAAGCTGAATAGAAAATAACAGAAAACGGCAAAAATGTGCTTTGTATTGAAAATAAATTTCTGAGCAAATTAAAATATAACAAAAAATAAATGTTTATAAAGTAAAAACTAAGAATTTGTTATGAATGCAAAACAAATAACACGTTTAATTTTATTAACAATTAACATAATTTGAATTAAATAAAATCGACAATAAAAAAAATCAAATTATTAGAAACCGAACGTAATAGTAACAAATCCAAATAAAAATATAAAGCTAAAACGAAGAAAGGTTAAAAATGCAAAATAAACAACATGTTAGATTTTGTTCAACAATATGAATACCAAAAAGTTACCAGTAACCAGCGAATAAAAAACAAATAATTAAAAATAATTTAAGATCCGTCCTTTATTCCTTTCATTTTGTACAGGTAAACAAACAGTATGGCGGATGTGAAATGTTCGGTCCGTGTATTGATTGTTCTATATTTCTTACCTACCGATCTTCAAATGGAAAAATAATAACTTAACGGTTACTTAAAAATTATATTTTAATAATTTGTATAATAATAATTTTTAAATATACGTCTTTTCTGAAATAAAGTTGATAGAAAATGCAGTCACGTTCATGCATTTTTATTTTGGGATATTCGTATACATATTTATTTTGGACAAGAATAAATTTTATACATACATATATAGCTTTATAACCATTGTCATAAATCTGCAGAGTAACTGATGATCGTTATCAACAACAATGCCAGAGGGCTTAAAACCGACCCAGGGGTCCAATCAACAAAAAACCTTAATCTCCGCGGGAAAACCTTAATCTCCGAGGGAAAACCTTAATTTCCCCGGGACAACCTTAATTTAAAAAACCAACACTTAATTTTAACGGGATTCCTTAAAAAATTATGGTTTTCCCCCGGAGATTAAGGTTTTCTGTGGGAATTAAGGTTTTGGTGTTTGTAGTGTGGTGTTGAAATGAGTGTTGTACAGATTTAGACAGTCAAGATTTGGCAGTCAATTTAAAAAAAAAAAGAATTCTAATTTGTTTCAATTTTTGTAATAGTGCATTTTACATGAAATTAAAAATATTATATGTTTGACAATATTACCATTTAATACTTCTTGTTGTACTTCACTAGTATATTATTCAATCAATTTATTGTACAAATAACAAAGAAACATTTATTCTATTGAACAATTTTGTGGCAGTTGGTTCTTTTTTGAATATTTATTGAAATGTGGGATATACATGTAAATAGACTGATGTTGATCAAACTGTTTGTTCTTGACTTTCATTGATGCTTTATAATCAATAATTTAAACTGCTCAAATTAAGCCTATATAAAAATGAAAATGCATGCTGATGTACGAACAATTAATTAAGCATGTGATATACTAAGCAACTTCTCTCTGTTCTATTCCCACTGCTTGCCACAAAAAAGAAAAGTTACTTCTCACAATAATTCTGACCTAGCATGTGCCCAGAGGGACAATGTTATGGTCATTTTCAAGAGAATAAATGACTGAAAATGATTGTATTAATTTTTTTACTGTGACTAGTGAATATTTCTGAGTATTGACTATTAAAAAAAAATAAAAAGGAAGAACTTGTGCTTGTTAATTTTCTTGTGGGCCTTTAGGATTCTGTAGGTACAGGTCCAATTAACCTGTGACCATAAAAATTTAGCCATTAGAACTATTTAAGAAGGCAATGCAAAATGAACAAGTCCAAAATGACTTAAAACGAAAGAATAATTTCCAGAATTTTTTTTTTTTTTAGCAGAAACAGTCCTGAAAAAAACCCAAATTTTAAATGAACAATTTTCGCAATTATGATTGTTCAACCCTTGTGGAAAGGAGCCGCCAGGTGACCCCAAATACTATAATAATAATGTCTTTATTTAAAGAGGGCTACACGGTTAGTGTTATGACTAACCTTCCCTCAAGCCCTCATGCGTTTAGTAAGGATGCTGTTTCTATGAATGTTGTCATGTCGAATTTTTCAATCAGTAGCAATTTCTAGGACAGTTTCTTAGAAGAAGCCGTTTTATGTTTCTTTCTCAAAGGTACTATGTGAAGTGATTTTCCATGGTGGCAGCAATCTTGTACATGTATTTTGGTTCGAAACAAAAAACTCAAAATTAGAGGAGGACCATCAGAGGTACAATATCACAATTTGTGATGAAAAGAATTTTGAAATTTCAGCCAAATCAGAACTCACTTGCAGCTCTGGCAGCGATGTTGAATTTCCTATCGGTTTGAAAAACTCAAAATAATAAGATTACTATTCAAGATTCACTTCTGCATTATTTGGTTTAATTGTGTGCAACAGTTTCATAGAAGAATGTTTGTATGGTTTTCCCATAAGGTCCTATGTTAAGCTGTGTTCAACTGAGGTGGTCATCTTGGATTTTAAATTGGCGAAGAAAATCTTGGTAAAGGACTGTCTAAGGTACATGTACGTTGCTGCAATATTTCAAATCAATCTGCCAAGTGAATTTGTGAGAAGATTTTTTAATTCAGCCAATCAGAAAGCACTAGTATCGTGGCAGCCATGTTGAATTTCCAATTTGCTAAACAAAAAAACTCAAAATAATAAGATAACTATCCAAGCTTCATTTTTTGCATAATTTGCAATAGTTGTATTTAACATTTTCATAGAAGAAGCTATTTGTGTGTTTTCCCCTTAGGATCCTATGTTAAGCTGTGTTCCAATGCAATTTTGGATTTTGGATCATCACAAAAAACTCAAAAACTTTGTAGAGGACCATCTAAGGTATATGTAGGTGTCAAGACACTAAAGGGGACCAATCAAATTAAGAACATATAAGAGAAAATAGTACTTACAAACAAAATAGTCCTGTTTATCTTAGTGTATATTAAAAACTACTAACTGGATTTTAATGAATGAAAGTTTTTCTGAAAGGTGAATATATTGGAGAAATTTTGAGTCCTTACTTGCTCTGTTCTAATAGTGTTTAGTATGTTTTATGTCACATTCACTACATGACCTATATACCAAGATTTTCTGAAAAGAAAGTGCTATTTTTAAAGTGGGGTTTACCCCGGAAGCTGGTTTTCTCTTGGAAGGTATTAAAGAGGTCATGAAATTTTGTGAGAACATAGGCATGTCACGTATGATTCTGTAAATATATGATGTCGGTCAAGTGAAACTTAAGGTAAAAGAGCTGCGCTAATTAAAACAAGTGTGGACACATAAAAATGTCTCGCCTGCATTCCGCATCAGTAACGAAAATAAATTTTGTCATAAGCATTACGTAAATAGCATTAAATATCAGCAGCGGCCTGTATACGAAATATTGTCACCATACCATGCATAGTTACAGGGGAACAGCCGTAACCCAAAAGCTTTAACGTAGTTGCTGGACCGTGAAATTGAGGTCAAGGTCAGGTGTGGAAACTAATAGACAGTCATGTACTATTCATCAGCAATCTATATACCAAATACTGTCATCCTACCATGCATAGTTACAGAGAAACTGCTGTAACCCAAAAACTTCAATGTAGTCGCTGGACCGTGAAATTGAGGTCAAGGTCAAGTGACACCTACCAGACAGTCATGTACTAGTCATTAGCAACCTATATATCAAATATTGTCATCCTACCATGCGTGGTAACAGAGTAACTGCCGTAACCCAAAAACTTTAACGTAGTCACTGGACCGTGAAATTGAGGTCAAGGTCAGGTGACACCTACCAGACAGTCATGTACTAGTCATCAGCAACCTATATACCAAATATTGTCATCCTACCATGCGTGGTTACAGAGGAACTGTCGTAACCCAAAAACTTTAACGTAGTCGCTGGACCGTGAAATTGAGGTCAAGGTCAGGTGACACCTACCAGACAGTCATGTACTAGTCATCAGCAACCTATACACCAAATATTGTCATCCTACCATGCATAGTTACAGAGGAACTGTCGTAACCCAAAAACTTTAACGTAGTCGCTGGACCATGAAATTGAGGTCAAGGTCAGGTGACACCTACCAGACAGTCATGTACTAGTCATCAGCAACCTATATACCAAATATTGTCATCCTACCATGCGTGGTTACAGAGGAACTGTCGTAACCCAAAAACTTTAACGTAGTCGCTGGACCGTGAAATTGAGGTCAAGGTCAGGTGACACCTACCAGACAGTCATGTACTAGTCATCAGCAACCTATACACCAAATATTGTCATCCTACCATGCATAGTTACAGAGGAACTGTCGTAACCCAAAAACTTTAACGTAGTCGCTGGACCGTGAAATTGAGGTCAAGGTCAGGTGACAGGTGACTGACTGGCAAGTACTCATCATAAGCTACCTCTGGGCCAAATTTGATGGACCTAGGGCTTGGGCTTACAAATATATGAAGCAAGATGTCAAGTGTTTACGCCGCCGCCGGATTCTCATACATATGTCTCGCCTCCAGCGACTTTCGTCGCAGGCGAGACAAAAATAACAAATTTAGTAGAAAATCTTAAAGAATTGGATTAGTGTTTTCTCCCCTGTATGCAGTATAACAAATCAATCTGCCATGTGGTTTGTTAAGAACATTCCTGCCAAGTTTGGTTCCAATTGGCCAAGTAGTTTTGTTACAAAAAAACAGTATATTTCTTTTATTATTTATAATGTTTACACTACAAGTCACCGTGTTTTTGTGAGGATTTTTGGAGTGAAAACATGAATACTGCCTACTGTTGTAGATCAAAAAAGGTACATTTTGAAATCGTCAATTAATTTTTCTTGATATGTTCAGCTTTTAGAAATGCGACAGTTTTTTCATTTTGATAGGGTGATTTACTAGAGTAAAATTTGACCTAAATTAGAACGGAAGTGTAACATAGGTGCAGTGGATTTTGTCTGTTTGAAACATTCTAGGCTTTGTTGTTTGCGATTGATGTGGGAAAAGTCTCGCAGTTTGTCCCAATACATTGTTCCTCATGGTAAATTTGATGTTCATGTTGGTTTCTTGGTACTTTGAGTTAAAACAGTTACTATGTGTTTTGTCAACAAGTGTGGACACAGAAAAACGTCTCGCCTGAATTCCGCATCAGTAACGAAAATAAATTTCGTCATAAGCATTACATAAATAGCATTAATTATGAGCAGCCTTCCAGACAATCATTTACTATTCATCAGCAACCTATATACCAAATATTGTCATCCTACCATGCTTGGTTACAGGGGAACAGCAGTAACCTAAAAACTTTAACGTAGTCACTGGATCGTGAAATTGAGGTCAAGGTCAAATGGCACCTACCAGACAGTCATGTACTATTCATCAGCAACCTATATACCAAATATTGTCATCCTACCATGTGTAGTTACAGAGGAACTGTCGTAACCCAAAAACTTTAACGTAGTCGCTGGACCGTGAAATTGAGGTCAAGGTCAGGTGACACCTACCAGACAGTCATGTACTAGTCATCAGCAACCTATACACCAAATATTGTCATCCTACCATGTGTAGTTACAGAGGAACTGTCATAACCCAAAAACTTTAACGTAGTCGCTGGACCGTGAAATTGAGGTCAAGGTCAGGTGACACCTACCAGACAGTCATGAACTAGTCATCAGCAACCTATACACCAAATATTGTCATCCTACCATGTGTAGTTACAGAGGAACTGTCGTAACCCAAAAACTTTAACGTAGTCGCTGGACCGTGAAATTGAGGTCAAGGTCAGGTGACACCTACCAGACAGTCATGTACTAGTCATCAGCAACCTATACACCAAATATTGTCATCCTACCATGCGTAGTTACAGAGGAACTGTCGTAACCCAAAAACTTTAACGTAGTCGCTGGACCGTGAAATTGAGGTCAAGGTCAGGTGACACCTACCAGACAGTCATGTACTAGTCATCAGCAACCTATACACCAAATATTGTCATCCTACCATGCGTGGTTACAGAGGAACTGTCGTAACCCAAAAACTTTAACGTAGTCGCTGGACTGTGAAATTGAGGTCAAGGTCAGGTGACACCTACCAGACAGTCATGTACTAGTCATCAGTAACCTATACACCAAATATTGTCATCCTACCATGCGTAGTTACAGAGGAACTGTCGTAACCCAAAAACTTTAACGTAGTAGCTGGACCGTGAAATTGAGGTCAAGGTCAGGTGACAGGTGACTGACTGGCAAGTACTCATCATAAGCTACCTCTGGACCAAATTTGATGGACCTAGGGCTTGGGCTTACAAAGATATGAAGCAAGATGTCAAGTGTTTACGGCGCCGCCGCCGCCGCCGGATTCCCATACATATGTCTCGCCTCCAGCGACTTTCGTCGCAGGCGAGACAATAAAAACAACAAAATTTTAGACTATAGTAGTGTACATTGACAAATTAATAATTTAATTGGTTTTGATAGGATTATTTTCAATAATTTTCCACAGTTAATAGGCCTAATGAAATGCAGCATAATTTTCATTTTGACAGATCGAATTTCCATAGGAAGTCAGCCATTTTCCAAATGGGTCTAATGTTGTTTACAAACATTCCTCTGCTATCGTAACCAAAAAACAAACCGCGAGACTTTTCCGGCCTCAACTGCAGATGAAATTCCCTGAAGGATTTCTATTAGACAACAATGGAATTTTCCTAACATTCACTTCCATTCAAAACAAGGTCAAAATTTAGAATGGAAAATAGCATTATCAAAATGGAAAAACAGTCACACTTCAAAATGCTGATTAACTGTGGAAAATAATTGTTGATTTAAAAAATTATACCAGAGATTTACAAAAGTACCATAAAATCGACCAAACGTGTTAAGGAGTTTTCATAATGTCAGGCAAAATAAAAAAAGCTGCACAGACACAGTAATGTTTAGTACAGGGTTTAAAATTAGCACTCGCCCACTCGCCATTGGCGAGTAGATTTGATTGTGGGCCACTAAAATTCTTTTTTCTGTCGCCCACTTGGCGAGTGGTTGAATGTGGGCAATCTTAAATCTTTTTCTCCATCGCCCACGATGTCAGTGTTTATAAATCATTCACATTTAATCAACTTTGTTTACTTATTATTGCTCATGCTTTGTTTTAGGGGCGCTTTCGTAGTTATGGCTGTTACGTTAATTTAGCAGCTGTTCCGCTAAATTGGTTGCGCGATTTTAGTACATTATCTACTGTTTCGACAATCGATTTTTTAACTTTTTAAACTTAACATGGAAATGGAACATTTGTATCATTGGTAGCATCCCGCCCATTGCATTTACTTAAATCGGGTTGACGACATTATTGACTACTCATGTTGCCAACCGGATATTATTGTGATAACTTAAAGACAGCTCAAAGTCGGAATGGTAGTGTGTACATTTCCGTATGGTCTACGTGTGATTCGCGATAATAATATAGTTTTACAGTATAATATAAAGAATATGAACTTGAATATGAATTTGAATAGCTTAACATAATAACTTAAATTAACAAGTAACATAAATAAACCTATAGTTGAATAAATCTTGACTTCCATGTTGACTAAAAAATTTGGTATGAAAAGCATTATTCATGTTATTCCCTTGCGTAAAAAAAAACACAACCAAGAAAACCAAAGATGCTGTAGGTCATAAAAACATTCAGGCAACCAAGCAACACACCACAAAATGATTTAATAATACATGTGTTTTAACTCTTAAACAAAACCACAAGAAATCTGAGAATTTAATGAATTACTTGGACATCACATTGAAAAAAAAGTGGAGCATACTAAACACACCAGTTGGGTAAACAAACATCAATTAAAAACATGAATAATAATTTGGCTCTAATAATATATAATTGAGGTCTTCAATTTTTATTTTAAATTGATTCATTGGATTAGGTACATAGCACGGATCAACTTGTATTCCCCCTTCCCTTCAAAAATTTTTAAATTTCTCTTAAAAATATATAAATTAAGTAAGGACAATATGCCCTCAGGAAATGTCCAGAATGCAGGATTTTGCACCATTTACCCCAGAGCTTCTGTGGGCCTTGAGCGGCCCCCATACCCCCGGCCGTAAGGCGGCAGGTGCGCTTATGCGCACCTGTGGGCCCCTTCTTTCTGATGTGGGCTTCTCAGGGGCTGCTCTGGCTTCTAAAAAGCTGGCGCCAAAAAAATCGCCAACTGCAATTTTCCGTCGCCAGTTTTGTAAAAGTGTCGCCATATTAGAAATCGCTAGATCACTATATGACATAGCGGTTTGTTGAACACTATGTAGTATGTGTGACTTCTGTAACGTCGGACGAAATCCAAGTTTACGGGACTCTTAATTCAATTTTTCAAAAGTTTGGTCTCGAGCAGCCCGTACAAATGTATACTAATTGTATTTTAATCATGAAAAGATGTGTGAGTGATTTCTTGTTTGCAGAAAACCAAAATTTTACAGTAATTTATTAGAAACATCTATTCCCGTGAATGAACATAAAACCGGAAAAACTGAAAATAGAACTACGCATGTGTAAGAGTTTTCTAATTACGAAATTAAGACGGACATCCGGTCCGGAAATCACTCAACAACGACTCAGTTTTCATACCTGTATTTTATTAATTACATTATAAAAAAAATATTACTACAAAAATATGTTTGTTTTGTTATTTTTATAAATAAATTAACAGCATCAATTGTTTTAATACACGTCTACTCAAATGTGATGCAGGTAAAGCTGCTTTTCATCAGACAACTTTGTTGATTCATTTATTGCCGATTTCCGTTTAATAACTCCAAATAACACACATGTCACTGGATACTACACAATACACGTGTATTTACGACCATAGAAGCCGACAAAGGATCTTTAATGATGCAATCGCCGATTACCGATAAATTTAAAACGTGCATGCATCGTTTAACACTATAAAACCTTGGCGCCAAAAAAATCCCCAGACGCAATATGGCCCCTACACACATTATTTAAGCTTCAAACCCTGTTTGTCGTTGTTTTAAAAAAAATCTCCCGCATTTCAAAACGCTATGTAACTGTGGAAAACTGTTGAATTTTTTCACATTTCTGGATCGACAAAAGGAACATAAGATTGACCAAATGTGGTAAGCAGTTTTTATTTGTCAACACAAAAAACCACCGCAGAGACACAGTAACATTTAGTATAGAAACGTACTGTCCAGTACGGTACTTGGACCAGTCGGCCATACTATTTTTCGTCCATAGTAAATCTCGACCACAGTAGACGTCGGCCCCGGACATTTTGGCCATACTATTTATGTTGGTATATTGTTGATTTATTCAGTATGTACAGTAATTAAAATGAAGCTATCTTTTAATATTTCAAAAATGATTCGTTATTGTGTGGTAAAATAATCAAAGTTAATGCCGTTTCTGATGAAAATAATAAGTTTAATCCCGGAGATTAATAACGTATTTTACAAGACATGTTTATATCCTGGGTTTATATATGGTCTTTTTATTGATGTATGTAATTTATTTCAATCAACCTTGGTTTTTTTGAATAACTTTATTTAAAAATATATAATATATTACAGGGCTCACGCTGGGTCAAAATTATAGGGAGAAGTCACTTCTCTTTTGTGGGGCTGACAGGGAGAAGTGAGGATAGAACAGGGAGAAGTGGGTGGACAACAGGGAGAAGTTGCATTATATTTCGTGAAAGTGTCCTATTTTGTTTGTTTTTTAATACTAGTATGTGTTAATTTGGCATTTGATTTTTTTATTGTTACATGTTTTTAGCAGTTCAATTTATTGAGGATAAAGTAAAAGATTTGATAAACTATTATCACACAATTTCGTAAATACATGTCTTAAACATAACAATAAAAAAAGTAACAACTGTCACAAAACTGTTCATTAAAAAAATGTTTCTTTGTCATTTGTCTACAAATTGATTGAATTATAATGAAGTACTATTAGAACTAGAAGTAGAAAATTACATCATTGTGGCAAATCTGTTAAAAGTATTTAAAACATATTTAACTTCAATTTGTTTACAGTAAATTCCAAAATACTATTTTTTACTACGTTTCTATCATTGCAATACTCATTTCAACACTATCAGCATCGTATATTTGCAATCTCTGGCATTAAATTCATATCCGCTCCGGAAACTTTCACATATTTTTGCTCTGAACTGGTTTCCGGTTTTATTTTAAACCTACGCTTTATATACCAAATAAAAGTTAAAAGGGTGCCAGTTGACTTTGTGGCGCGTAAACATAATAAACATGACGCTGTATCAAAAACGAAGATTTCTTAACAAAATGGGAATAAAATTTGAAAGGTGACATCAGGCGATTCCAAAAAATGAAAGGGCGACTTCACTTCCCTTTTTAAGATGATCGAGGGCTAAGTGGGACCACGATAAGGCGACTTCTTCGTCCGAGTCGCCCTCCAACGCGAGCCCTGTATTATATCCATGGCAGATATTTATAGATTATTTACGTTATTTACGCTGAGATGGGCCTATCTCACGCTAGAGTGAGATGGAATAATATCGCACACAAAGATCAAAGGAAAATACTGCAAAATATTTTAATTTCGTTTAAATACTCAATACATGAGCAAAGTTGGTTATTTCGTATAACCTAACTTGGTTTTTCAGCACGTGACTAATTGTGACGTCATAATAAGATGTATTGATGACGTTGACTATACATGAATTCTTCCGCAAACAACAAGTGATGACACTAAAATTGTGAATTGCAAATATTATTTGATAAATTGTAAAATATTGTTCTTGTTACTTCATTTTTTTATAGAATTTAAAATATAAGGTTTGTTTTCGATCGATTTATTCGCGGTTGATTCAGCGTAAATCGACCCAAAGTCGTTTATATCCAATAATCTAACCAGCAATTGAAAACAATCCTTAAATATCGATAAGTCTTATTACAGTATGGCCGAAGTGTCCATTGCCGAAGTCATATTATGGACGAGGTGTCCCTAAAGCTCCAGTACAGAGTATCGATGTGACTAGCATTCGAGCATACCATTTTTCCTGGACATGAGGGATTTTATGACCAGAATACCAATTGCACAATTACGCTGTTAGGTTGTTTATCTTTCTAAATTTGGTTTTAAATGTCAACAGACATATACCTGCGAAACTGTTTGACACATCGAGTATGCCCTGCCGGTTTGCTCCAAGTAAAACTCCAACAACTCGCTTCATGTTTCCCACTTTCCCCATTCTGTTGAAATGATCTACCACACTTAAAAGGACAAGTGGGTGAACTACAACTTTTGATATTTTTGAAGTATCTGTTGGTGGCATTTCGGCAGTCTTTGTGAATTTTCGCTGCGTTACTTAAATTTACTATATCATGCCTCAAAATTTAACACTTCCGTTTTTTTCCGGAAGTTGTTTTATCACTCCGTGCACTGATATAAAAGTATTGAACCTTGATAGATATTCAAAATACTTTTCTTATATGTTTCATTTTATTCATTTCACCCAGCTGTCTATAATGCTGACATATTTTAATAGAACAGACTGAGAACACACGCACACATAAGAACTTTTTTACGTGTCAACTTCCGGTGGATGTAGTACGAAATTGTTTACAGCTGCTAGGCAATGTTACATGGTTGAATTTGATAATATTTTTTCTTTAGTTTGAATTGAACATTATAAATATGCAGAATTGTTACAATTCTGGGAGAATACCCAGAGAAAATCTTCATGATCACAACTCAAAAAGTCAGGCAGAATCACTGTCATTCATTAAAGATCTTGCTGAACAAAACAAACTGTTGAAAAAGAGAATTGAAGAACTGGAGGTGGGCTATGTTATTTATAGGAACATTGATTGGTAACACTGGACAGAATTATGTTTAGGACGGAGTTGCTTTCACACTTTATGCACTGAAACTCGTTCATTGTTAGGTTTTGAAGTTGAATGGAGGTTGTTCCATTATTTATGCTTCACTTAGCAAGTGCAATATTTCTAGAATGGTATCAGTTCAGTTCGCCCCAAATCCTGTTCCCACCCCAGGAATTTACCGGATATAGGATCCTGCATCAGTATACACACAAAACACAGCAATGTACACACAAAAAATAAATTTTTTGTCCAAATGGATGCACAAAATATCGGCTCACGCTGAGTAGATGAAGAAGTCGCCTTATCATGGTACCACTTTGCCCTTGATCATCTTTAAAAGCGAAGTGAAGTCCCCCTGTCAATTAGAACAATCACCTTGTTTGTGTTTCAATATAATTCCCATTTCAGTAAGAAATCTTTGTATTTTTGTTACTGCACCATGTTTACATGCCACACAGTGTAAGCTATTCCCAACTGACTTTTATTTTGTACATGTACATAAGCGGAACAAGTTCAGAGCAAAAGAAAATATAAAATTTCCGGAGTGGATATGAAATTGTTGCCCGAGATTGCAAATATGATGCTGCTAATGTTGAAAAGATAATTGCAATGATTAAAACATAATATATATTTATTATACTAGTAAATATTTGTCATGGATGGTTAGTGGCTTAAGAAGGGAAACTCATCAGGATATATATACATAATTTAATACAACAGAATATATACACAATAATATTAATTACAACAACAATTTATAAACTTACAGACTTGCATAACCAAAACACCATATACAGTTTTACTGTCTGTTCACCACGTGGTTACAGTTACACTGGTTTCCTACTGGTTTACTTTACTTGTTACAATTACTGGTTACTATACTGGTTACAATTACTGGTTTACTATACTTGTTACAATTACTGGTTACTCAATGGTATTTGTTTTTCGAATTAGCAGTTACTTAATATGACTTGAAACTCAACTTTCAGTGGACATTTCATTTGCTCATTAACTATCGTATCCTCGGGTCGTCCCTTTTATACTGATCAGGTGAGCGAAAACTCGCTAAACCGGTTTCCATACATGTGAACTAAGGACAACATGTACACTGGAGTCTACCTGATACGTACCAGCGATCTGAGGCACTGACGACCCATCACGTTCAAAAGACCTCCTGACAATATTATTATTATTGAAGTTACTTAAAAAAATAAATAAATTTAAATCTGTTTAAATACCTTGATCGTGAATTTTACATAAAATTACATATATCTTTCATTTGATGTCATTTTCTACTTCTAGTTCTACTTTATTTATACTTCAATCAATTTCTGTACTAATGACAAAGAAACATTTATTTTGATGAAGAGTTTTATGACAGTTGATTTTCTTTTATTGTCTTGTCTAATATATTATGAAAACGTGTGATATAAGTAGGCTAATTTGTTAAACTTTCTGGGCTATCTTTGAAACTGTATTTAATCCTCAGTAATAAAAACTGTTAAATTAATTCAAATAATAATGCAAATGCCAACACTTATTAAAAAACACAAAAAAAAACCAAAAAAAAAAAAAAACCAGGGCACTTTTGAGAGAACTTCTACCTGTTGTCAGTCCACTTCTCCATGTTCTATTCCCAATTCTCCCTGTCAGCCTCAGAAAAGAGAAGTGATTCTCCCTATAACATTGTATTTTGACCTAGTGTGAGCCCTGAATATGCCCTGAAAAACTTACTTTGACATCAAATGTTTAAAAGTTGGAAATGTTATTCAGTGCATATTTACATTAATAAAGCTGCATGTATATGGCCAGTATGTTAAATTTCTACAACTAAAATGACTTGGACCCCTAAATTTTAATGCTGGACCCCTGTTTTCATAGATCCTGCATCACCCCTGAAATAAAAAGTTACATGTAGTGTTAATCCCTACTGGAATCATTTCGTCCTGATTCCCATTTGCCACGGTCATTTTGCCCAGCTAAAATAAGTTACTAAATGATTACATGTATACAGATGCTATAAGTTTTCAACAGGACAGACTGTGGCTACTGTTGCAGTTTTTAGTACTGGAAGTGGACTGGTGTTTTTCAAATTGGAATGTTGTCAATTGCTTGTTTTTTTAAGATTATGAATAATGTATTATGGTAATTATAGGTTATTTACGTTTTTTGAAACGAGATGCGTTTTCTCGTTTCATATCTCATCGAAGGGCGACAGCCCTGAGATGAGATGACGAGAAAATGCATCGAGTTTCATAAAACGTAAATAATCTGTTTATCGCTGTTTTGTAACATTGTGACGTCACAGTGTTACTTAACGACGTCTTGACAGCGAGCTGAGATGGGCCCATCTCAAGCTAGTAGAGTGAGATGGAATAATATCGCACACAAAGATCAAAAGAAAATACTGCAAAATAGCGATAATAATGAATACACACTACTGTGTAATCTGATATTTATATAGCAATATCGTCTTGATATACAGACATTCAACTCTACTAATTTCAGCTTGCAGGTAAAGATTTTTTCTTTGAAGTCACAACAAAAGAGATTGATGATGAAAATAAATTAGTTTTGTTAACTTTGATTTATCTTTCAAAACCAATCATTATTAGACTATTATATTTAGTGAAAATAGTCAATATTTCTATCAAAACAAATGAAGTAATTAATTTGTCTGTATACACAATCCATATCTCTTTTTTATGAACAAAACACATAGTAACAATTATTTTTTAGTTCAAAGCACCAATAATTAAACTGGTACCGAAATGACTAGAATCGAGTAAGGAACTTCTACCGAGTATGGAAATGTCCAATTAGTTCATTTTTGAAGTGATTTGATACCATAACATACAGTAATAACTGATAAAAAATAGCATGAACATGAAAACTTTCCCACCTTAATCCAGCGATTTAACATAATTATTACAGATCAACAGAAATTTATCTGAGGTAATTAAACAGATGAATAAAAGATTTCACCATCTATCTAATGTCCTAACTAACTAAAATGAAAATCAGTCACTTTTTTTCAATGAGTCTGGTAGTTTAAGGATTCTGTTAGAATGGCATTTATGAATTATTTAGGCCTGCGGGCGAATGCCTTATTGTGATCAGTCTGTCCTGTCCCTCTGTCCAAAAGTAATTGTGTCCAGGCTATAACTTTTTTATCTTTTGAGGTAGGCTTTTGATATTTGGTATGTGTGTAGATAATATCAAGGCCATGCATTGCATACCATGGTTGATGATATTTGAACTTGAACTTTGACCTTAAGGTCCACAAATATGAATACTGTCTCACTGATATCTAGTTGTCATTTATGTCATTATATTTAGTGTCCTTTTTTGGATTTATTTTATGCAATAACACAAAGTTATAATAATTGTCAATGTTTTAAACTTTATAAGCTTGTGATAGATTCACTTGGTCTGTTGTCACCTAGTTGAAGAAATTCATGAATTTGATCAACATGTCTTTTCCATATTAAATCATCAACCTGAATACTGTATGTAATTGGTTCAAGTTCACTGACTACAATGCCTTGAACCCATTTCTTATTGTCCCTATAATTTCTTACTAACACTGCTTTTCCATTCTCGATTTCCTGACATATGCTCATTGTTGGAGTTCTCTGTTTTTACATTCAATCATTCATGTCTGGTTTTAATAATCCAAGCGCATTCTCAATCTTCTTCCTACATGTAAGTATATCTGCAGGCGAGCATTTTGTAACACAGTCAGGTGTCTTACAGTAGCTTAACAAAAAACTGCACACCTTTTCATTTAGAGTTTCTTTTAAATTTTTTTCAGCTTTCATAGCTTCGTTGAACGTTAGGACTGCCCTTTCTGCCTCCCACATTAGATGGTTGGTGATACAGCGCTTCTAAACACCAATTTATTGTAAACTTATAATGTCAAAAAATAGAATGAATGAAAAAAAATGAGAAAACAAACAAATGCTTATACACAGATTTTTGTGTTTGCAGGCAGAGCATGCAAGCTGTACAGAGTTACGAACATATGTGGAAGAAAGTAAAGAGAAAATGAAACAGATTCAAGAACAACACTTAAAACAAATGGATGAAGTGAATGCTATGCTAGCTGATAAACAGAAACAAGAGGTTATTGAGTCTAAGATTGGTGTAAACAATAAGTTTTTGCAGATACATAAATTATTTATAATGGTGATAAAATATATGATATATGTACTTTATTTACGGGATGATCAATAACGCATTGTGTTTTTTTGTTGTTTAAATGTTGTTTTAACACCAATTTCATCAATTTTTCAGCTATTGCATGGCGTCCAGTTTTTATTGAGGGTTGGAAGTGGAGTGCCTGAAGAAAAGCCCCGACCTGGCAATCCTTATCAATTAATAAATCCTTATCGCTAGCGAATTGTGAATATTGAAAGTATGATCGTGAGTGCTGTAGAATTAATAAGAAATATAAAATATAAGGTCATACCTTCATTAAACATAACACATTTCAACATTTGGCTAATTTGTTTTCAATAATATTTTGCATTGCTGACATTTTATTGATGTCATCTGCCACACTCGTCTAAATAGAACATATTCTTAATATGGTCAATATTTAATCTGATTTAACATCTATGGATACTCAGAACACTTAAGATGCTAATAAATAACTCATATTTACCAATATGAATAGAGATTAAAATTGCACCTACATTATGGTTGTAAATTGTTTCCATGTTAGTTTATTGCTCATATGTGTGTACGATAGTCAGTATTAAGGGCTGTGTAGTCCTGCACAGTGGGTGTGGTTTAACAAGTGTCATGCCTTCTGAAAAAAAATGGAACCTTTGAGGAGCTCTGATGATCAAATAGGAGATACATTGTATATGAAAATTGAAGAAAGTAGCAGATAAGAAAATTCTAGTAAGTTCGGCTACAATACATGTACAGAAGAATGAAAGAAATCAGTTAAAAGTAAGTAGAGGTTCAAATTTTAGTCTGTGAACTAGAAAACCGGTATGATATTCTGTTGTTTATTTTGTTAATGTGTGTAACAGCTATGGTTCTTTTTGTAGACTATGAAGCTCATACAAGAAAAGTTAGACATGGAAAAAAACTACAAAGATCAAATAACAAAGGTTTGTTTTTAACACTTTGTTTTTAAATCAATTAGATTTGGGGCCAGTCGGGTCAAGGTCAAAGTGACTGTTACTAAAAATAGTTTGGATAAACCAATCTTTCTGAAACTTACCTTTTTTGCATCGTCTTTCATGTAAGGGTGGGTAAAAATTGTGAAAAGCCAACAACAGATCTCAGAGCATTATATATTTCTATAGTGGGTAAATTGCAAGTTTAATCAGTACTTTGTTTGTTGTTCTTATTTCATTAACATAGGCTTCAACTGTGGTAAGAATAACTTATTCAGAAAATGTGATGAGACTTATAAGGCAGTATCCTTGTATTATCCTCTGTCTTAATTTTCTTGATATCAAATCATTTAACAGTATTCCAGTTAGGATTTGAAAATAGAGGGGCGCATGAGAAAGGCTCTTTTTCGTGCAATTGCATATTTTTGTGTATGATTGCGGTTATGGCTCTTTTGTTGTTATTATTATTTGAATAAGTGTTCTGTTTGCTAATTTGCTCCTTTGATCTCATTTTAAAGTAAATTTCATTAATATATTTGTACATTTAATTAATTGAAAAGTGACACTTAAAATACTATTTGTTACTGTGTTTCAATCTTTGTGGTTGTAACTTCAACACAAGCAGCATAGTATTTGCAAGTTCCGGAACTAAGTTCATATCCAATCCGGAGATTTGCGTATTTTTATTTGGTTTGTACTGGTTATCGTGAGTATTTTTACTTAACGCTATTTGAACATAGAAAAAGGCAGTCGGGTGCCTGTCAGCTTTCACTTTTTGTTTTAAAAAATGGCTTGTTCAATGATAAACATAGCACTGTGACAAATATTAGAAGATATCTCTCGCAAAGCGCAATAAAAAGGTTTTAGCTATTCCCAATCTGGATCATAATTAAGCCAAATCACCAAAAACTATAAACATGCTAATTATTTTAGGTAATAACATTTCTGAAGGGTCAAAACTTGTAAACGCAAAATGTGTCTTAACGTCCGATAATTTCAAACCCTGATCTCCAGTGGTCATTTATGTAAAACTGTTCAAAGATAGATCGGCTTGTGTTTTTGATTGTGAAGTATAGTTAAGACTTTAAAATGATCAAAGTTGATATTCGATAATTGGAAGTAGCCTGACCTGTGTACGAGTCCCCACTGTCAACCATTAATTATATAATCAAAATCGTAAGAAAATGACAATAGTCTTATGAATAAATAGGTATAAAAACACTTTAATTACTCTTAATTTTAGAAAAGAAAATTAATTGGAGCAAAAGAGTGATAAGGGGGGCCAATCAGGACACACAGGTGCGGTAATTTTAGGGCGGGGCGCCCCTCTATTTCCCCCTAGCTGGAACACTGTTTAAATATCGCTTTGAATTGCTTCATATCAAATTGTTTCAATATCTCTTTGAATTGCTTCATATCAAATCGTTTCAATATCGCTTTGAATTGCTTCAGCAAATGCTGTGAAGTAATCATGAATCACACAAAATAAATAAATGTATTTTTTATTATTCAGTATAAATAAAAATAAAAAAAATTCATGCAGTTTTTATTTGTTAAAAATGTGTAATGATAATATAACAATTCCAAGTCTTCTTAACAGTGAATGTTTCTGTTCCTGTTTCATCTGCATTATCATTGTTTTTATCACTTTTATTGTCTGTCCAGGTTCCACTTCGTATAAGGTTCCGTCTAATTTGGAAAAATCCATGTTTTTCTCTGTTTCCAGTTTTCCAAGTTTTTGGCATCGTTTGTTGTAAATTTTGATTTATGATTATGTTTGTACATTGTACTAGTATCTCCTTGTTGAATATTTCAGTCTTCTATTAATAAACTCGATTTTTGTAATGCCAAAATCAAACTGATCTACAATATCCTACTTGTTTTCCCCTTTAATCCAGCTTAAAAACTTTCTTTTACATGATTTTGACATTTGTTTACCGATTGTTGAACTGTTTCCAAACTGGTTTATGATAATAAAACCAAATCATGTTATATTTGAGACTTCCAAACTAAACATCTGGTCAGTGAAAATGGTCGGTCGTGAGGGGAATTTACGTTATTGTGTAAAAAACACATTTTCGCTGGTCGCGTTTGAGGGGTGGGTGTTCGCGAGAGCTAATTTTACATTAGAAACACCTAATGCATCAGGATTTTGGTCTGATAAAGCAGGTTGTCCCTGGCGAAAGGATCCTATAAGAGGGGGACTACTGTACAAGCACAATATGTGTGTAACATTGAAGAAAATTTTGCACAGTAATCCAATTTGTATTTGTAGTTAAGAGCCCAGATTTCTCAGTTGGAGAAGACCAATAGGGAATTGCTTTACAGAATAGACTCCATGGCTGTAGCAGAAGAGAAAGCTCAGGTAATGTTAATGAAATATTAAGGAAAGAGTCTTAAACATTGTTATTTGTAAAAACCTGTTCTGAGGCTTATCTGTAACATGACGTAAACAATTCCCTACAAAATGTAGAACCTTTAGTTAATAATGGTGTGTATATTTCTTTGTTCTAATTCTGAAAATTAATTCTTATTTTAAATATGAATTTAAAGATAAATAAAAACAGTGAAATAGTGCAACCAATAAAACCAATATGAACTTTAGTCATTTATCTCCAGCTTGTTTTTAAAAGATGTGGATACTAGTAAGCTGCAAGGACTTTTGATTCCCCTAACCCTTAAGGGTACTTGTCAGGTGCATGTGGTGTAAATTATCTCCCCTGAATTTTGATTTCTGGCTTTATTTGGTATCAACAAAGGACAACAAGACTAATATTATATGGTAAATTTTTTACCCATTTCCTCATATTTAAATCAATTAATTAACTTACATTCTACAGTCATGGAAGCAGGAGGTTTGGCATGCCATAAAATCTGGTTTAACCTACCATTTCTTTTGAAAAGCCTGTACCAAGTCAGGACCATTGCTGTAGTTTCTTTTTGTTGGTTGTTGGTTCTGAGTTTCAGATTTCTCGGACTTTGATTTGTGGATTGTCTTTTTTGATAGTTTCATCGTTGTTCAGTATTTTGTTATTACCTTCATTTGCAGAGTTACACATAATGATGATGATGGTATATTTTGTTTTAGTTGTTACAAAAAGAATTGGAGAATGTTAACAAGAAAAATAAAGAGCTTGAAAATGAACTCACTGCAGTGAAAGAAAAATTAAAAGGTACAGATTCTACAGACTATATATCAGAAATTGAGGAATTGAAAAAGAAAAACTCTGCTCTGTCACAAGAATTAAGAGCCAAAACACAAAAAATCTATGAACTAGACTTCAGATTGGTAAAAATGGAAAAAGAAATGAATGAAAATCCTGAGGATGGTGACAAAATATCGCTGATTGAAAATTTAAAAATAAAAGTGACACAGATGCAGGCTGAAAGAACTATGGGTACAGAACGTGAGAGGAACTATGAAAAAATGATAAAAGAGTTACAGGCAGAGGTGGAGAAATTACGAGAAGCTTTGTCTATTTGTGAAGTAGCAAAACATAGGTTATTTGTTGACTATAAAAAATTATTGGAAGAGTACAACAAGTTAAAAGAAAAATATGCTTCTGATAGCCAACACAAAACATTCCAAGATTTTGTTCAGTTAAAGAGACAACTGAATCATGTAAAAACAGAAAATGATGATTTAAAACAAATTGCTAAGTCAACTTCAGGGTCAAACCTGCCAGCTCTAAAACCTATTGAAAATGGTGCTTCCAAAAAAAGAGGTTCTGGATCATATAAAAAACAAAATCTTAAAACCTTGAAAGAATGAAAATAACCAGTATTATTTATGAAAATTCTATTTTTAAATTAAGTCACTCCAACTGCACATGAAGAGTTAGAACATTTTTGTTCTATTCTCTGAAATTGATTAGTGAAAAAAGACTAGATTTTCAGTTCTACATGTATTTATTATAGGATTAAACACCGTTTTCAATGGATTTATCGGTATATCAACAAGACCAACTCACTCACAAACAAATAAAAGTCCGAAGGACAGTTCATTTTGAAGCTCTTTATTTTTCTTGTTAACATTCCATTGAAGTTGGTCTTGTTGATATACAAATTAATCCATTGAAAACGGTGTTTAATCCTTATAATTCTTTAAAATTGCATTAAGAAATTAATTTCTCTAACGTGTTTCTCAACTTCATATTTCTTGTGTATTTGGTAGCGGGATTGACTGAACGTATGAATATTTTGTTTATTTTTAAACGTACGATTATTTCCATAAACCACTTTCTGATTTTAATAAACACAATTTTTAGTTATACATCAATCTTTAACCTTATTTTCTGTATCGAACACAAGGAAAGTTTTAAATTTAACAAATCATTAATGATAATTCATCAAACAAATAATTTGTAAGTTGATCGCTACTTTCGATATTGAAAGCCGCCATCTTTGTTTACATTGGTTACGCTAAAAATAGTTCGGTCAACATCGTTTATCCTAAAATAAATGAAGTCAACTTCATTTATCAAAAAATATATTTTAAAACCTCAACCGGAAGTAATATAGACCAATCAAATAAACGTATTTCTAAATATGCAAATCATATTAGAATTATATATATATATAATAATATCTATAGACCTGATGTTACATTTTGCAAGTGTTTTTGTTGATTTTTGCGTTAGCTGTGTATTGTTTTGAATTGTTTGGTTGTGTAAAATAGCCTACTTGGCTTGCCCACCTCCACGCCAACGTCTCCGTTCTCCATCACATTAGGTCTTGCCCAACTCCACCATAGCCCCTCTGTTCTCTATCCCATTGTATTATTAGATTTTGTTTTTGAATTGCTTATGTTACATGTTGCAAGTTTCTGTTGGAGTATTATTATTGCTAAATTTATTTTTTTTGTTTTTTGTTTTTATTGTGTTATAGCTGTGGCTCACCTCCATTCCAAGCAGTCTTTATTATTGTTTTAGAGTTGGATTTAAATTGAATTGTTGAAATTTTATATAGAATTCAAGATATAGCGGGATTTTTTGCTAAATATTTTTTGTATTTAAGAGTTGCTGCTCTTTGTTAATGTATGTATGATTTTAGGTCTGTTTGTTAATTAAATACTTTGCAAATAAAGTTCAACTTTATGATGACAAATTTTACATGTTTTACCAATTTTTAGGTAGTTAATTAAGAGGCATTGAAGCTCGTCACAAGACTTAAACAAACTAAGGAGCTGCACATTATGGCATATCAAGAGGAACAGAATTAAAACCTTTAATTAATAATAAGTTAACATACTGTATTATATTAGGAATTGAATGCATTCTTTTGAAGTTTCATTGACATTTGTAAGCATTGAAAAAAGCACATTTTCATGGAAAATATGTTAACGAAACTTAAAATGAATGCATTTAATTCTTATTATAACTTATTATTATGCCACAGTGTAATGTTATTGACATTGCTATGGTGCACTGGTTTTGATGTTTAATGGAGAATTGTTAGAACTTGTGTTGTGACTTTGTGACTGAATTCGACCTATGAAAATGACGGATTGCAATGATAGGCATACATAATGTAATTATGTATTTGCAAAATTTCTTCCAGCTATTTATAAGTGGTGTATATAAATGCCTTAATTACACTCATACCTGTTTAGAAGACATCGATTCTCTATTAACCATAAAATTTCTTACAAGACTATTTCTAGATTTCTCTGTGTTAATTATATTTTTACTGACCATATAAGGCTGCTGTTGTTTGATTATCTCCCTTTAGCATTGCTTATAACGTGTTTGGCTGTTAATTTGTTTTAAGATATACTGTTACTTATATTTATATTTTTTGCAATATCTTGGATAGCTAGTCTATTATATATCTTGTCATTGAAGTGTTCAGTGTGTACTTTGTGATTACAAAATAGATGTAGTTTTTCAGTAGTTTGTCAGTAGAATATTAAAATTAGTACAATGTACTATAATAATTAGAATGAATTATCATACCCGCACTCAGTTTCATTACTCGCAATGAAGCATAGTGGGGTTTGGAAATTTCTGGAGCTCTAATAAAGTAAAAGAATTGTATTTGAATTTTTTTATTTGCTACATTTAATATGAATAATGGGACTAAATTCTGCTTTTAATCCGACATATCACAAAACTAAAATTGAATTTACAATAGTGTTCCTCTGATGAGGTTAATATTTAATTTGTTGACCTACAACAATTTTATTTCTCTGAGGGCTTTAGCCTGAAGGAAAACACACACTGTATAGTTTATAATGCTGAATATTCACCAGTTCTGAGGGCTGTAACTTTTGAGTGACTTTACTATATAGTTTTTTGATGTTTTAATTTTGTATACATCTTTGTTTATCTTATTTAAACTAACTATACAGCTAATTGTTTGTAAGTTATAAGGTTATTTACTAGTAATTTTATATTTAAGTTTTTCAGTCTACATAAAAGCTAATAATCTTAATCTTTATTCAAAATCTTCATTTTCCATGAAGCAAGAATTCAAAGTGATATTAAAAGGAAGAGGTTGTGTGCAAGTGAAAGATCTCATTGAATTAGATTGTGAATAGTCATGTGACAACATTATCGCTTTGTACAGAAATATCACTTTAATGCATTGTTTAAGAAATATTACAGAAAACAGAAAATTAACAGTTGTCCAATAAGTTTTATTCATGATATTCATGATATTTATTAGATACTTAAAAATACTGTTCAAAGGGAGATAAATCAATTTTGTCAAATCTTTTAATTTAAAACACCAGTTTAATATTAACACAGAAGTGACCCCAAAAATATTATAAAATTACTGTACATCTTATATGTTATTATAAAATTATGTATGGAAAAGTGGCTTCCCTTTTATTTTTTAAAAATAATTTTAAATTTAAATTTATTCTTACCTGATCCCAATACTAAGTGAGGCTACATCATGTGGTATATGTCCTCTGTCATCAGCATTTACTATTTTCTGTATAAGTACCTTTCCATGTAGATTGTCTTAGATAATTATTGGCTCACCTGACCTGAAGGGTCATATGAAGTATTGTCATCCCTTTGCATCTGTTGTCTTCATCTGTGTCTGTTAACTTTTTGCATTTCAATTTTCTTCTCAGAAACCATTGAGCCAATTTAAAAACCAAATGTTCATTGAATGGACCTTTACAACGTTTGTGTTTTTTATTCTGATTAGCAAGTCAAAATGGCCACCATAGCAGTACGTAGTTTAACATAGGCACCTTTGGTTAACCAATTAAAACAAACCATCACCAGTTTTCATTGGATGGTCCTCTTTAAGGTATGTTTTTTATGCTAATTGGAAATTCAAAATAGCTGACATGGCAGGACATAGCTTCCTATGGGAAAAATTATTAAAGGCTTCTTCTCTGAAACTGATTGACCAATGGAAACAAAACTTATCTGGATGGTCCTCTGCACAATTTTTTTAGTGCCAATAAGACACTATAAATAGCCATTCTGGGAAAGGCATTCTTGACTTCAAGCTTAATTGACAAGAATAGATATTTTTTCTCTGATATTCTTGCAGAAAACTTCAGCCTCATGTATAAAACTAGGCGCCATTCTATGGCTAAAAAACTTGCTGGACAAGGCTTAAAGTCCTATTCCAATAATCAAAGAACAAATGAAAATGTTTATGTCAGAATGTTAGAATTAGGTTGCTTAATACTTTACAAAATTATTCTGTTTTAAGCTATTCCAAATTATAAAATGTGCAACAGTACCACACATGATCTTCAGAACCTGGCAGAAGAATGTTATCTTCTTAATGAGAAACATAGGCTTGTGAGCTTGACTTACATTAAATGCATATATGCCATATTGTGTGTGTATTTTAACTGTCTCTATTACAAATTTATATTTATTTAAGATTACATATATTTTTCCAGTTAAAGTTTTATAGGGAATTATAATTTTAATGCTAAGTGTAACTTTATTATTTCTACAATTAAGATGTTATTTAAATAAAATAAACGTTTTTTTTTCATACTGAGTAGTTAAACAAGGGGTGTCCCCCTTTTTGTTTTGGCAATAACTGAAACAAAATAGACCTCCAAACTTTATTTTAAGCTGCTTGTACTTGTGATGCTCTTGCATCATTTCTCACATGCTGGAAAATCATAGTTATTATGGGGTTTGCCTTGGCCAAGTGGTTAAGGTAGTTCGTCTACTATCGATTCTCACTGTGGGCAGGGAGTACTTGACTCCAATCTTACCGGTTATTGACAAGGTCAGGGGTTTTCTCCAAGTTCTCCGGCTTCCTCCCCCAATAAAAACTGAACTTCATGATATAGCTGAAAAATTGCTGAAAATGGCATTAAACATCAAACAAACAAACAAACATAGTTATTTTGAGAAGTAAGTCGTGTTTACACAATTGCTGGAGATAAATCAGACACACAATTTTTTTGCATGCTGATTGCAGATATTATGCTGTTGGATAAATAAATATTTTTAAGGGAAAAACGAGAATTTACCAAAAACAAATGCTTCAACAAAATATAAAAAATAGGGCGTATAATGGGACATTAAATGATACCCGCCACGTTGCATTATTTTTAATATTGATGAGCACATTTTTCTGAATTCAAAATCAGTATATATGAACAGCTGAACATGATAACAATCCATCTTGGAAGACAATTTTTACTTTGACCTTGGGCCTATAAAAGTAATTTCAAATTTTAATTCTTAACAGCTGTGCAAAGTTTAAACAAAATCTGATGAGGCGTTTTCAAGTACACATCTGGAACCACCAACTGTTGACCAAAAAAAAAAATTTGAATTACTGTACCGTAGTCAAAAACTACAAATGGGATTGTGCTGAAAGTTAAACTGGATACAGAGCGTATATCAAAATACCCCAATAAAAACCAATGGCAAGGACATCATACCTATGGCTTGGAAACAATGTCGGATCACACTTAAACTATCTACAGAATGTTTAAAGGTGTCATACTAGGTACAACAAACCATTACCAGTATTTAAGGGGCTTATTGGCCTAGAGCAGCATACAGACTGCAAAATTTTATTCCAAAATATAGTAATTTAGTGAAATTCAAACACAATATGAAGGAGCTAACAAGTATTGCAAGCAATTAACAGGAAGTTGACAATGGGGAAGTTACAGTGGTCACACTTGTTATAGAAATTAGTTTCTAGTATTCCTCTTGAGTCTATTTGAAAAGAGTTTTAAGTAAGAGGCCAATATGATTGTATCTTAATCTCAAGCTGGCTTAGATAGATTAAGTGTTGAATAGTTACTGAACTTGGAGTGGTTCAGTGGCATAGTCTATATAGCTGAAGGTGGAAATAAAGGTCTGGGCAAACATCTCATCTCAATCAAGTCTTGTTTTCTGGCATTTTAAGTGTTCAAAATTGATTTTTTATTTTGGTGTGCAAAAGTTTAAATGTTCACTTGTTTGTTTGAACCGCACATTCAGCAATTTTTCAGCTATATCATGGCATCCAGTTTTTATTGGGGGATGAAACAGGAGTCCCCAGAGAAAACCTCCGACCTGCAATCAAACCCACAATCTCAGTGTTTACAGTCCACATGATCATAAGACCAACTACCTTAACTACTGGGCCATCAAGGCCCCTTCATGGTTTGTACAATTTTTGATAAAATTGGACAATCATTAATGGGGAAAACAAGCATGAAAAACTCTGACAGATTTCCTTCTTAGTTGAAGGACGAGATATTTTATGCATTTATCTGGGATTTTGAAAGACTTGGTCAAAATTGAAAAACTTAAAAACATGGTTGGGATTTGTTGTGGTTTTTATTTATTTAGTGAAGCATCAAGAATACAACACCATTAAAGGTGATTTAAAGCTTCTTTTTTTTGTAAACACAAAGTAATGTCTTATTGTACTCAAATTCACTATAGTTAATATCTGGGAGTTTATGCCCTACATGTACAGTTACAATAAAGGGTAAATTTGAATTAAAGTCTTAAGTTCACCAGTAACGTAGAGGTCAACTGATTTCTCACTTTATTTAGCAGAGAAAAAAGGATGCTGGGAAATGGCAGAAAAATGACAGAAAGTGGCAGTAAATTCCGATCAAATTGTAATCAACCAACATTTGGTAATAAAATAGGTCCATTTGTGTGAAGTATTTACAAAAAAGTTCTGAAATGTTTTTGAAACATTTTCCCAAACCAAAGCAAAAAAAATTAACTTTAATTTTTAGAAACCATTCCAGAACCGAACATAAGGATGACACTTTCGAAAAGTACATGTATATTTTAAAAGAACAATTCTTCATCAAAGCTTGTCAACAGGACCAACATATCAAGAATAGGTTATGTTGGTAAAATCTGACTTCATTCTTTCATATTACATTGTCATTTTTATGCTGCCTTCGACACTCCTATCTTAGTTCACCTGTTTCAGACAATTCATTAGATAGGACATATTTAATGACGTAAGTACTACCTCACTTCTTCCTCATTTAAAGTCTTATTGACAGCTCTTGTAAGTAAATAGTGATTAGATAATTGTACTTGGCTATATGATTCCTGTTACATGTAGCAGTACACACCTGCCCTAAGGCTTCACCAATGCATGTTTTTCCTGATTTTTGTGGTTAATCTTGTTCTGATCCTAAATACTAGTATAGCCCTGGGTTTTGTTTACAGAACATTGAGTAATTAGCAATTAATTCTTTATTTTATAGTTTTGACAGAGAGTGCAATGCCGTCGTTAGCTGTAAGTTCTCTATATGATCTGTTTAGGTTGCACCCATTTCATGCCATTGCCACTGGGACAGCAGTTTTTTATATCAAAGATCAATGACTCTTTCTATAGAACTGTGTTCGTTGCATGATCTGAAGGACATAGCATAAAACTAGTTTTCAAGCAAGAAATAAATATAAATAGGGCGATAATATATTTTTTATTATGTCCAATGAATGCCATTATTATTTTCAAATGTACCAACATATAATTTGGAATCCATTTTAATGTAAATGTTTTAACTTGATGTAAATATCAGAATGTTTCAATTAAATTGGTGTTTTTTGCTTTATCTGTATTAATCATTAGATGCAGGGCTGACAATGACAGGTTCTCTTCTCTAACCATGATCCATTTTGTTTATCCTTTTTTATTTGATGCAAGTGATGCTGGAATATTAATGGAATAAATAAATGGAACAGGATGCATGTACACACTTTTGATTGTAACAGAAAAATGTACGTTTGTCACAATCTATCTTAATTACCAAAAAGTGATTTCCTGGTAATCAATAAAGGTTGGTTTGTGTGATCACCAGGATCTTAATGACAATTCAGGGTTCGTTCTTAGTAATATTGTTTTCATATAATGTCATAAAGTGGGACAACCACAGAACAGACGTCATGTGACATGAAAAAATAATTACTAGGAACTTCTGAATAAATGGGAAATACTGAAGTACATTTTAAATTAACTATTAGTAGCCTATTTGAATATTTAACCTATAAAAGAGAATGGGCCTAAATTTATCCTGAACTTGGAAAATGATCCAGGATAAATTTGGCCAACAAAACAACAGTAAGGAAATGACTGAATAAATGTAATATGACAATAATTTTGTAATATCACCACAATAATTGTGGTTTAGTATGATCCACAAGCCACAAAATCAAAACAAAAGATCAATTTTATATGTATTTTTTATTTTTAGATTTTATATTTGCAAAGCAGACTACATAACCATTTTAATACAATGTCTAAAATATTGGACATCATTATAAGACAGATTTTGTCTACCAGTATAATCCTGCTGTTTAAATACTCCAAATAACAGAGATAACAACATGCTGTCAGAAAAATAAATGGACAAATCTGCTGGAAAGAACTAAAAAAACAGCGAAAATGACTTAGAGTTAGTCCATTGGACTAAAAGAAGCACCTTATCTTAACCCTAACAAAAGTATAACAATGTAACAACTGAGATTGCAGCTAACAGTATTAGTTGTACCTTGTGAATGATAGATTTGGCTTTTCTGAACAATTTTGATTTTTTTTTTAAAATACTACATTAAAAATTTGACAGACACAACAGAGATTTGATTTTTGTAATTCTTGTGATAGAAACAATGTTTAAAATTATCAAACTGTGAAAAAAAAAATTGGTCCCATTTTTGGATCTAACTGGAAACATGTAAAAACAATTCAACGTGAAATAACATTCAAAGGGAATTTTTTACTCTCTCAAACACAAGGTAGAACGCCAACAACATCAGACTAAAATTTATTCTTAACAAAACTGGATGAAATTAAAAAAAAGTTTATGTAACAAGTTGATTATACAACACTGAATAATGACTATGTACATATCAACGAAGGATTTCTTAATGAGGTACCTATTTCGTTTATCTGGAGATCTAAGAAATTACCCTTGGCAATCAGCATCTGAATCATTCTAAAGAAGCGTGATATGTGACAGGTGAGATATGTCAAATTAAAAATGCTAACCTATAAGCTAATATGTTGTCGATAAACAAAAATTGGGTTTTCTACAAATTTCTGTAATTCTTTTGTTTTGATTGCCTTTTCATTATTTGCAAAATAATGAAAAAAATATGCAACAAAACAAACAAAATATTAAGTATACTTTATTTATAAACCTGGAATTCATTTTTTTTCTACAAATCAGATATTCAAAATATTTGGAAATATTGATTTCTAAAACTTGCCTACAAACAAAAAGGGTATCTGTCATTCCTAAAACTGAACATATTAATATATGCATGAATATGCTATATATAATGTCAACTTTTAATATGCTACAAACATTCACTGACCCTCACATAATCATCACAATAATACATAATCTATAATTAGCATTCATGACCTACGACAATTATAACCAGACTAATAATTCGTTCTTTGAATATAAAAATTTCTCATTCATTTTGTACAACCCATTCCAGTAGACAGTCTGGACACCAGTTCACACACTGGGTACCAGTACAAAGACTGGATTAACTAAACAAAACATATTTATTGGTCTACAACTATTATGTATATCTAAATGAAAAAATTATGTGAATATAACAATAAAGATGAATATTAAAAGGGTATATAGTTTATAGATATATATATTTATTTATTTATATTTATATATGTATTATTCTAGGTCCCAGAGCGGGAGAAAATACATTTAACATCTGAACAAAAAATAATGAACTT
Organism: Limnoperna fortunei; assembly: GCA_944474755.1. Taxonomy (NCBI): domain Eukaryota; kingdom Metazoa; phylum Mollusca; class Bivalvia; order Mytilida; family Modiolidae; genus Limnoperna; species Limnoperna fortunei. The sequence continues at coordinate 58,798,206 of OX104112.1, read as the reverse complement.
GTAAAAAGTATTAAAATCTAAATGCAATAATAACGCTAACAATAAATTGAATATAAGTTTTGGGACTAAACAACGAAGCCCTCCTCATTTTTAATAACTTGCACCATAGTGAAAATCATTAAATGAAAACAAATAAATGCTTCTTTTCCAACATTTCATATCGCTCAAGAAAGAGTAAAAGATGTTTGTCAGGGAATGTTTAATATATGGTACCAAAGAGATTTGGTCATGATCCAGAACAACCACAGTTTGAACACAACCAACGTAGCTTTATGGCAGTCTGAATACATTTTAGGCAGTACAAAGTTTGAAAAATTATAGTTAAATCATTGTTGTAGTTCCGAAATTAAACCATATTTAATATGGCCCAATACAATATGCTTTATCAAGAACATAATATTAATACAAATAAAAATATATATATAGCACTTAGACATCATTTACACAACAACTGAAACTACTATATCAATTTGCATTAGATGCACTGTCTTTTGGTCGTGAAAAACTTGAAGAAGCAATGTCTGATTTTGGCAATGGGGATATATTAGGGTTGGAAGAACTGGGTGTCTTTGATAGAGATGGCTGTCCTGCACTTACAGGACTATTTAATTTGCCTGTTTTTTGCTGAAGTCTAGCTGTTTTGGCTTTGTGTCCCTCAGACTGGCAATGACTTTTATACTCCTGCACTGTTGATGATTTATCAGAACACAGTTTGCATTCATACTGAATCTGCTCCAGTTTTAACATGGGACTGATGTTGTCTGGAATTTTGCCACCAGGGAAACACATTGTCCTTTGATGCCCTACACAGGCTTCCTTCCCTGGGTAAACCATCTGGCATTTCTTACATATATATCCTACGTCTACTGTTGACTCGCGAACACATAAATAGTCTACATTGTTTACGAGAGATTTCAAACTTGAAATGGATTTGCAGTCCTGAGTGTACTGAGCAACAGTTGCCTTGGGCTCAGATAGTTTGACACTGACATCTTTTATAGCTTGTTGTGGGATCTGTAGTAAGGGTAGAGGTGTTCCAAATGACATTGGATCGTAACCCATCATATGCTCAGCACCTATCAAAATAAACAACAATAATCCTGTATATTATGTATTCTTTTTACTAAGTGTGAGGGAAGTATTTAGAATCTATTTGCACCATTTTCACATTAAGAAAATCCATTTTTATTCTTCCTGAATCATTTACATCTGTTTCACACAACACTATACCATATATAATAAAGCAAAAAAGCAAGTTCTTATCTTGGATAAGTTGTTCTCTGGATAACTCAACTAAACATTTACTGAAGTCATAGTATACTAACAAGCTTCATTACTCTGAATAAGATGAATATCTGGTTACAATGAATTAAACGTCTGGTGCCCCTTAATTTAATATTTGCTAGTTGACTGCATGTACCCTTTGATGAGAAAGTCAAGAACGATGACTTCATTGTCATATGTAGTTTGCCTTACTGTTTGTAAAACTACTTGTTTCGTTTTTTTTTCTTTCATAAAATCCTTAATAAACATAGATTTTGGAAATAGTGTGCTCGACTTGATTCACAAGAATTGCCAGTTTTCCTACCGAAGGTCAGGGTTTTCTCTGGGTACTCCTGATTCCTCTCCCAATACAAACTGGATCCCATGATATAGCTGAAAAATTGCTGAAATTGTTAAACAATATTAAAAAAAAACATTAACATTGTTCTTTATGAACAGTATAATATAGCTTACCAGGCATGAATCCTGGTGGCATAAAAGGCATGCCCATCCCGGGCATGTATCCTGGGAATCCTGCGTACATATAAGGCAGCATTGTTGGATCAATGCCTGGAAAAAAACCTGAGAATGGTGATGACATCATCGCAGCTAATTGTGCTGGGTCAAAGTTCATCAGATCTTTGTTAGATCCTGAAAAATCAAATATATTACACTTATAAAAATGAAAAAACATAGCAATTTTAATTTTTATAATCCTTTAATGTTCTTGGGAATTATTTACGAACATAATTGTTAAAATCCAATGGTTTGATCACAGGTTTATAAACAGTTTGCTACAAAGTGCTTGTCCAAAACATTACATATATATTGGTTTGTTTGATAATGGTTTTTTGCCAGTCAGCAATTTTTCTGTTTGTTTTTTGGTTTTAGTGCGGGTGACGAGTCTTAATGAGTCCTGTGTACATTTTATAACTATGGAATCAAAGAAAACATGCATACTACAGTTATACATTAACCATAACATACCTTCAGCAGATTTCTTGTCTCCAGTGGAGTCCTTGTCTTTCTTGAGAATGTCAGCTGGATTAAATGATGAACCCAGACCTACATTACACAACATAAATTTTTGTTTATACATGTTTACCAAGATAAATTAAATTTCAACAAAACATTTTGATTTATATGGTAGCATATAATTTATTCTGAGCAATGAAGTAATAAACATGTTGTAATTTATATTTGTTCAACATCGATATATGTGTGTTGTCAAGTTCTCCTTCAAATGTAACCAATACTAATTAATGTTTACATATGCAAAAATGTCATTTATTATTGATTTCTGTAAGCAATTACATTCATTTTTGTTAATTAAAGTGCTCCCTATTGAAGCATTAAACACAAAACCAGGAAGTGAATTAAAAATATTTCTATCATGTTTTTTTAGATTAATATGTTGGTGTAAAATGTACCTATATGTAATTAGGTTGTTTTTAGTTGTACTCTGGTACAGATAGGAACACCAATGTATTAATTAAAAAGTTTATATATATTTTCTATACTTATATCTAATGTCAATATCAAGGTATTTAAAACTAACCTGGAAGTCCAGCGAGTGGCATTCCCATTGAATTCATTCCCATGGACTGTAACTGGGCCAGATTTGACTGTATGGACTGGTCCTCCCATTGTTTTCTGTCCGGTGGTTTGCTGAGGGAACCAGTCAATCCTGCCATTCCTTGACTGGTGATGTGACTCTCAGCCTCAGATTGGGACTGAACATAGTTGCGTACATTCTCTATGTGCTTCTTGGTGAATATATGGTCTTGAATTGTGTACTTATGGGAATATTTAAAGTTACACAATTTACATTCTTCTGGTGGTTTGTGGTAGTCAAGTTCAGGACTAGTTCCATAAGTCTTGGACATCTGAAGTTTGGATTTCTTTTCCTTAGCTCTGGCATTTTGGAACCATACTTGGACAACCCTTTTTTGTAGACCTATGATTCGTCCCAACATTTCACATTCTGCCATGGTTGGAGTTTTATAGTCTACAAAAATAGTTTTCATGATCCTAACTTGGAGGCTTGTCATCTGAGTGCGGTATCTCTTGTTGGTTTGACTGTTGGCCATACTACCATGACTTGACGTAACTGGTGAATTAGGTCCACTGCCTGAGACAACATGGCTGTTGTAGTAATCACTCTTATTCATCGACACATCTGAGCTGGAATCTTCATAATGTCTAGAACTATTCATATTGTCATTTGAGTTCTCACTGATGTCAGTGGATGGTCCATCAGACGTTTTCTCATTTTCAACCTTGACCTTTAGAGGTTTACTCAGATCTAAAGGGGCTTCATCCTCATTGCTGACTGCAGGTTTTGGCTTACTCTCATGAGCCTTGACAGGAGATGGCAGTGGTATTTGTTTCATTTCTTCTCTTGGTTCAGTTGCAGATAAGTCACTCATGTACTTTTTAAATGAATCTGCATAAAACTTGGTCATAGACATCTGTAGTTGGTCATTAGGTTGACCTGGCATGGCACTAGGAGATGGCAGAATTGGTAAGAATGATTGCATACTCTGAGGTGAGACCAGCTTGTTAAAGTCAGCTGACGTAGGTGTAGATGTAAACATGGATGATGGCAGTGCCGACATTGATTCTGATGGACTTTCCATGGCAGCATCAGGAATATTATCAACATTGATGTCTCCTTTTGCCATTTCTTCAGGATGTTTTGTTGCAAGATGAGATTCAAGGGCTGACTTGGCTCTGAACAATGCTCTACAGAATGGACAGCGCTTGTGAATCAGTTGTTGGTGTGCTCTGTACTGTCCTTTGCGTTCTCTAGCTCGTGTGTTTTGGAACCACACTTGTACCACTCGTTTCTTCAAGCAAACATCTCTGGAGATATTTTCCAACTGTTTTCGGCTTGGATTACAATCCAACTGATACTTCTGGTACAAGTAATCTAGTTGTTCAGGTAGTATGGTTGTCCTTAAACGTTTATCCCTGGGCTGATCATGATCGTCATCATCATATAACTCATATTTTCTCTTTATATTATCTGATTCCTGCTGCTGCTGCTGGGCGGCGGCCATATTCTGTAGCACACCGAAAGCACTGTTAGTTGACAATCCTGAGAAGAGACTAGTGCTCATGTGTATGCTCTGATGATCTCGCCATGCATCCAGCTTTTCAAATGACATATTACACTTCTCACAGTTAAATTTGATTCCCTTTGAAGTATCTGGTTCTCCAGACAGTTCATAGGAGTTCATTGATCCATCATCAGATTGGTTCATATCGTCTTTTGACATGCTTGACAGAGAATCGCTATCGTCGTCATCATTATAAGTACTGACTGACTGGGACCTGTCGCCCGAACAATGTTTCTTCTGATGTTTGATCAAATCATAGTAACGTTGAAATACTGCTGTACATTTCTTACACTGGTAATTGAGACCAGGAGTTCTGTTAAAAGGTGAAGTTGAATTATTACTCTCCTTGGCAGGAGTATCTGGATTTGGCTGGTTTTCATAAATCTTTCTAGCTTTCTGTCTGGCATTCTGAAACCAAACAACAATAACTCTTGGGCTAAGATTCAGTACTTTTGACAGATGGTCTAGCTCATCATCTTTTGGATAAGCATTCTGTTCAAAGTAGTCTTGAAGAACTTTAATTTGGTAGTCAGTAAATCGAGTACGATTGGCTCGCTTGTTGTATGCAGAATGATGTGAGGAAAATTCAAATCTTGGTCGAATCTCTTCAGAATTTGAATTGCCAAAACTGAGTGCTGCTGACATGTTAATGTTAACAAGAGGTGGTGGCACTTTTGAGAATGATGAAGTTGGTGCGGAAGAACTTGACATACTGTCACTGTCATCCATTGAAGGATCTAGAGATTTCGGAGATTCTGATTTTGCTGGTGGTTCAACTTTTATGGGTACTGGGGGAATCAATGGGAGAGATACAACTACAGATGGAGCAGATTTTGTCTCTGAATGAGTTGAGGTTGTTTCCTTTGGAGTAGATTTTGACACTGTATCATCATTGTTGTCAGACTCTTTCTTTACAGAGACTTCAGTAGCGTCTTCAGAAGAGGGTAACTTTCCTGTCTTTTCATACTCCTCTAGATCCAGTGTTGTCAATGGAGGATTATTAAAGTTGTATGGTGAATCCTTATTCCTTTGACGTTCTTTGAATAGTGTATTCCTGAACCAATGTTTGATTACTTTAGTAGGAAGACCAGATTGTTCTGACATCATCAAAATTTGTTCTTCACTGGGTGAATTATTGATATCAAAGTAGCCTCGTAAAACTTTCAACTGTTCATCATTGATACGAGTCCTGGCACGCTTACTTGAGTTTTGCATTGCAGTGGCCGCTGCAGCAGCTTGTTGCTGGGAGGCTGTCATTTTTGAGTCAGAACCAGACATATTTCCTGTCATTAAAGAAGAATTCATACTGTCCGAAGCAGTCACTGGAAACATCATGGGCATCAACTGTGGCTGCATGTTCATCATGGCCATATTTAATGGAACAGGAAGTGGCATACCAAGATTAAACATCGGCATCATCTGTGAAATGTCTAGTTGTGGTGGACTCATCAATGGAGGAGGTGGTGGTGGTGGAGGTGGCATCTCTTTGGTGCCACACTCTCCATTTGTGGCAGATAGACTAGAACTTTCATGGACTGATTGGACACCATCATTCTCTTTAGTCTGTTTTAAGTCCATATCATTGATGAACTGTTCACCGAAGTCCTCTACAAATGTGGTAGGTACAACCTCTTTATGAACTTCCTCCTGATGAGCTTTCAGTACCCAGACACTGGAGAACTCCTTATGACATGTTTGACATACTCCTTTATTAAGTTCTGGTAAATCTTTCTTTTTGTCAGAATCTGTATCTTTTTCCACTTTAACCTGTTTCATTATTTCACTCTCCATCGTTTCTTTCTCTGAAGCTTCTTCTCTTGTTGATGCAGGTTGATTGTTGAATTCATTGAACTGCATCACACATTCAAATCCAATATTTTCCAGAAGATTACGGTGAACTTGAGGTTTGACTCGACCCATGAATCCTCTTGACCTGAACTGAGGTGGTGTTGTCAAACATCCGGCCTGGTACATACACAGTATTTGATGCTGTTGCAGGGAATCCTGGTTGGTAAAAACAGCATTGCATAGCTGACAGAGATAAGTGGGTCCCACAATGCTTGGTGATTCTTTTAGTAATTCTGCCATTTCTTTTTTGACAATTTCATTGTTAGCAGCGGCCTGTGCTAACACATGAAGTCCATTCATTTCTTCATGGTCCCCATGCCCCATCTTCCTCTCCATTTTCTCAGACTTTATAGTTGTGGTGGATTTTGTTGATGTACTTGATGTTGTTATTGTCTCTGGGATACTTTTTGGAAACAACATAGGAAGTCCAGCAGTCATAGGAAAATGTCCGAAATCACAGAAGCCAGACATACCTGAGAACAACAGTGACTGAGTAAACGAGGAAGCTACCGATACCAAAGGTTGCTGAGCTAACATTTCTGACAGAATTTTCTGTTGATGAGACATTTGGGGGTCATTGGGCTGCTCAATCAATGGTTGCATTATATCGACCTGTCCAGTCAAAACCAGTTCCTGCAGTTTTGATGCTTTTGTCTGATGTCCGACTGATCGTATGTGTATATCCAGAGTTGATCCTTGAGAATATGCCACCTTACATATGTTACATTTATATGGCTTTGGCTTATCACTCTCTCCATTCATTGTTGTTGAACTTTCAGACTCCTGCTCGTCTTGTTGAGCTGACGTGGAACATGGTGATCCTTGCGTAATCTGTTTCAATTTGTGGAGATGAGACACCGAGTTATAGTGAACCAGAAGAATGTTTTTCTGTGTGAATGATTCCTTGCAGACATCACATTTGAATGGTCGATTAGGATCCAAATATTTCTCCATAGGATAGCTCATTTTGTCACCTCTACGATGCAACAATGTCTTATTATGAGCTGTTAAATAAGTCTGTTTCGTGAATGCAAGTCTGCATCTGTGACATTTGAATTTGCGAGCTGGATCTTCGTAACTGTTTTCTGCTATAGCTTGACTGTTTATATAATCCTCCAAAAACTGTTGTTCTTTATATGGTAAGTCACCTTCCTCTTTCTCGCTTGCATCCATATTTTCATCATCTTCATCATTTTCATCCTGAGAAGAATTGTCCATGTCCATTTTCTCTTCCAGTTTATCAATCGTCTCATTAGAGTTCATATCAGTTTTTGCTAACAACTTTTCTGACTGTAAAGTGCTCACAACAGGAGTAGTAACAGCATTCACAGTTGTTGTTGTCGATCCTTCAGATTTGGAATTAGACACCATATCTGCCAAGGATTCTAGTCCAGGCTGTTTCAATATTGCTCCTAGAGCCATTGATGCCACACTCATTGAAGCATGGTATTGTTCTCTCTCTGAATCACTGATTTCAGAATGTCCAGTATCTACATGCTTACGTAATGCACTTATGGATCGGAATGATCGTGAACAAATACTGCATTGTGTGGCCGACTGAATCAGATGGTAATGTGAATGAAGCTGGAGCTTTTCTGGTGACTTGAATGCTAAACTGCATTGGTTACATTCATATTTGTATGCTGAATGATCTGTAATGTTCGACTGTCGTTTGGCGTGGATTTCTCTGAAGTGGACTTGCAAAGCCTGAGCAGTTTTAAAATACTGATTGCATCCTTTCTTCCAGCACAGATATCCTGGTCCACGTGGGGTCTGTTTCAATTCTAAATGTCCTAATTCATTCTGGTGAGCATATAATGCATCAATGTTACAGAATGTTTTGGAGCAAGTCTGACAACGGTACTGGTCCTCTGCATCATTCTTGTCAGGCAGGGCTGCAGTATCAATTGCTGCAAAAAAGAAGGTTAAAGTTGATATGTATATTACTTAATAGTTATTGTATTGTATTGTTATTAACAATATAATATATTATCAACTACAATTCATTGTAATTTTATGTAATGTTAAATAGGCATCTGAGTACTTTTTGTTATCAATTAAGTTAAGCTGCAGTTACCATGGATACATAGGTACATAGATGACCCAATTAAATCACAGTTCACATTATGGGCAGACTGTTTACAGGTTTAGTTGATGCTACATATTAATGAGTGGTCTACACAAACAAGTGCCACAGCACTGTTTTGATAAGGGGTGACTATATGTTGCTCCACTGAACATCTCCATAATATGGCTTATTTTCTTACCAATGGTAATTTACTAGAACTTTATTTTATCTATATTTGTTATAATTTGCATGTAAGTGTTTTGTTTGAAGATATCATAAAGTATTATCAAGAGTCTCTTTAAATCAATCAAACTTTTTTAAGTGTAAAAAATTGTGCTAGTATGTGGTTCACTAAAATAACTATTACATCACATCAATAGCTTGTTTATAATAAAGCTTATATACATGTACAACTAAAAACAAACATCTGCTATATACAAACCTTCCTCTGCGGCAAGTCGAGCTGCTTCAGCCTCTAAGGCTTCAGTATTTATCTCCCCTGATTCATCAATAGGCATGAATGGAGTAACTGTTGGAATGCTGGTGGGTGGCATCATCCAATCTCCCTGGTCGACCATTAACAAGAGACGATGGAGGCCCTCTGGTTTGACACTATGAGTGTTCATTAGATGTTTCTCCAAACCACGTTTTTCTTTGAAATCTTCCTGACACAGTGGGCAGAGAATTTTATTTTCATGCTGTGAATGCTGGGAAATCACATGGGCTTGTATCCTCATCTCATTCACACTGCTGTAGTTACAGTACGGACAAACATGAATCTGTTCTTCTCTAGATGCTGAAGGCGATCTTTCTTGGTCTATAATAGAAAAAACAAAAGGTTTTCTAAAAGATAACTTATGCAGGTGCAATTACCCTGAGCTTTTTCAAAATGGATCACAATGATTTTGACCCAATATGTCCAAAACCTACATCTCATTTTTGTCGAGTCCCACCATTGTAAAAAGCACAAGATATCCCAGGACTTATCTTGAGAGTTGCAAGTACTAATTAAAAATGTCAATGATTGCAATTCCCTTATCAGCTTTGACAACCTAGTAGAGCTTTGTTTGTGAAGACACCTTGTACGAATAATACAATTTAATATTTCCATATTTATACAAGTCATTTACTAACATTATGTAACAGGCACTGCTAGTTTTATCAAAATGGAACAAAAGCATGAATTAACATGATAAACAGCTTTAGCAACATGTAGAAATTATTTAATATAATAATAATAATTTCCAAATCCATAAATAAGGCTGTCCCTTACCAAAGATGTAACAGTTCTACCCTCTTATTATCCACTCAGTTTTATCCTTATGAGGAACACATACAAAAGTCAATTCAAGTTCACAAATGTCTAACGTACTCGATACAATAAGTGTACAGAAAGACACACTAGTGATGTAAAAGTTTAGCTAAATATAACTCTAATCACTTAATTAATGAATTCACACATGATGCAACGTGTTAGAAGACTCCATTTCAATAATTATATCTAATGATTTTCATTTTTCCCTCACTGACACTTACACTCGGATAATGGCTTACACTTTGTTTCAAATGAAAGATTCAATTATTTATAGCAAAAATCAATTTAGGAAAAATGTCTTACTGAAAAAAAGAACTGTTGATCTCCTGTGTTCTAATGTGACAATATTACATAAAATGACATCATGGCCTTTACCTGTCCACAGTTTTATCTTTCTAATAAAGGCCTCCAGGTGTTACAATTACTTTGTCCATTTATTCATTATCTTTTGTTTGTTTCACCCATTAGGAACCAGTTCATGTGTTGACACAAAAATTTAATTTCTGTGCTCATGGCAATTAAGTGTTAAGCCATTTAATTAAACAAAAGCTATCAAATCTTATTGAATAGAACCCTTTATCTGGTGGAACAGAAATTAACAGTATTATTTCAGACCAGTAATTATTAATTGATTTTTTCATTAATTAGAAGGGGATCAAGGTTATTGATTTGGGTTAAGACAAGGGTTGGTAATTAAAGTGTCAGAAATAAATAATGTAATTATTGATGACTTTTACAAGTCCTTGAGCATAATTACATTAAAATAAAAAAAATACTCATTCCTTTTATGTAATGTTGCTTGTTTTAAATAACTTACAAGACTGTTCTTTTATGAATTAAGCAAATTTTGATAATAGGCCATGTTTACTGTTAAAATAAGGGCTTATGTGACAGACACTTCCTCTTAACAAGGAAAAAGTGATCAATTTTAGAAGTATATAATTATTTTATAATATCTGGCAATGTTAGAACCCTTAAAATGAGGACTCTCCGTTGATTTACAAAAATATTTGTTACAAGTTAATTTCAAACAAGTTTCTGAATTTTTTACAGTTTCAACATAATTTAAATTTAAATGTAACCAATAAAAATAGACAAAGAATGAATCTTTTGATATATAATAAATAGATACATATCAAGAGTTAATTCCCTTATACCATTCCTTACCTAAATTGTCTGGTGTACTTTCTTTACTAGTCGTAGGCTGTTCAAGCTTGTCTTGAATGTCGTTCTCATAAGATGAGGTCACAGTTTCTTCATCATCTAATTCTCCATCTACAAAATTAATCAATTAATTAATTAAATTGTCTCTATCTCAAAAATCGATGAGCAAAAAACAGCACACAGCATAGAGACACAATTAAGACAGTTGATTGTGGATTTAGAAAGTATTGTAAAAACAGTCATTGATTCAGCATTTATAGCTGAATTATCTTTTCTGATAATTAGAAATCAGATATTGAAAATATCCTGGATTAACTAGTTTTCACCTTGACAACACACCTGAACACTTAATTACGAAATATTACCATGTACTGTCACAAAATTATGATTAATAATGACAATTTCTCATTAATTGACAACTTCTAAGCATTTTACTTCTCTAATGAGAAAATTCCTATTCCAGTTAACAAAAATCTAAATATTCCAAGTTTATACCAAAAATGTGCTTACAATTTTAACTAAAATTCACCTTGTTTCCTTTGAAAGTTAATTAACAACAGTTGTTGATTAAGCACTTAAAAACTTAATGTTGACCTGGTCAACACAAGTGTTTCAATAAATTAACCAGTACTCTTTCAGGAGTGCCAGTTAATTAGCGATCACCTGTACAAAAAGTGATCAGAAAACTAAATACCTGCCACAAACATCCGATAATTAACAACTTTTTACCTGTCGCTCAGGTAAGATTCCAGGGTCATATCTAATTTTTCATTTCATACAATAAACGGGTGTCAACCTATCAATGTGTAATTATTTAATAAAGAAAATGTCCAACAGAGTATTATCTTGTGGCCTATTTAATCTCTTCAGATAAAATTAGGAAACTTTAATAGCTTTCAGAACAATTACATTCAGGTATTTGAAAAATCTTTATTGAAAACAAAGCCAGGTAAAAGACTTTTAATTTGATCTGGGGAAATCAACATGATGAAGCAACAAGTCACATTTTCACCTGTCTTACCTGTGTTTTTACAGGTAATTGTTACCATGACTTAATCTATGAAAACAGGTCTTCATCTAATTAACGTTTTTTAATGTAGACTGAAAAACAATCTCCTTTTGTGAAAAAAAAAACCGAATGAAATTTGAGTATTTAATTTTTTTCTGTTACAGGATGTCTTAAATTAAAAGATCTCGGTCTAAACACTTAAACTATTTCCTTTCCCAGCAATTAGTGTAATTACTGTCTTTATCCTAGGTTTAACTTGATTAAGTATTTAAAATTACTTACACAATTAAAGGAAGTCCTTACAAATAAGCTTATATCAAAAATCAGCTTTGACCTAAATTACACATAATTACCATTGTTTTCCAAATGTAACAACCTTCTCCCTGGAGGTACCTCTAACAATTCATATTTATCCAACATATAATTAAACACCCTTAAATTGCCCCCATAAACTTCATCAGTATGACCCTTAGGAGAAACTTGTATCTTTTGTTATATACATTAATTTTAGACTCCACTAATCAAGCGCTACAATTACTTCTAAGTAGAAAAGAAAATGAACAATCATCTACACGGTTTTATATAAAAACTTATTTATCATTTATTCTTCACAAAATAACAAATGGGTTTTCTAATTATTTCTATTCTACAATCAAGACGAAAAGTCATCCACTGGAAAAGAAAACATTCAACAGTTTATCAAGGATAAAGTCTTAAATAATCATTCGCACATTTTAAAATTACAAATTTGTCAAGAATATGTGCTTCTGCGGTTACTGATAAAGTTTTAAAAGCAATTTCTGGTCATTTTTGCAGTCCAACTTTCAGCTGCTAAAATATACAGCCATTTCAGTAGTGTTCTGAAGAACATATATTTGGTCCATCCAATGATAGGTTATCATTGAACAACCCCACACACACGACAAGGTACAGAAATTATCAATTCAAAAGCAGCTTCAATGTAGATACCAGAAATTTAAAGGTGTTATTTTTTATAATAAATGCAGTTAAAGATGAATGCCTTGTAATCTGCCATTACATGTGTATAATCTGGCTGACCTTAGATAACTCCTGCCAAAGACCACATAACAAGATAAACATACAGTGTCACCACCTACTGTATACAAGTACTGATCTGAAAAAACCCAACAAACTGAGACTTTTAAGACTTTAAATGCAGGACAGAAAACAGCAAATGAAATCTGGGCGTAAATCAGATTAAAAAATCTGAAATATTTAACACGAAAAAAGACAAGTAGTGACAATCAGACACACAATATGAAGGGTGGAAATGAAACGACTGGAGTTAATTTTGTGTGTGTTATTATAAATTCCATATATTATGTAATATCAAAATGACAAAATTTCAATTTTCGGCACACAACTTTTTCACATGGAAATTGACAAACTAAAAATGACAAATCCATTAACTGGAACCAGACTAAAATTCCATTTGTTCATTATTTCTCTCTGGTAAAAAGTAGTAACCCCAATCTTTAAAGCAATTAATTCGCAGGCTATAATTTAGACAGCAGAAACATTTTCACAATTTTTTTCTTCAAACAAGAAAAGTTATCTGGTAATAAAACTTGATATCTTTTAATCACTGAACAGTTCACTGCCTCCTATTGTTGGGGACCTACAGGGGAAATAATGAAGGCAACAAGTGAAATTAATGAACATCAGTTGAACACAATAGCGAAAGTCCCTGGGATCACCACAACGTTTAAAATTTAATGAATACCATAGCCACAATTAACTAGTTTTATGGCCATTCAAATTCCATCAGTGCTAGTTGTGATATCTTGTTATTAAAACATACCGAACATTATATTCTAAAATTGATGATCACACAATTGTGAGAATATTTGCAAATATGGTTGACATACAATACAAATTAACTATAATGGTAAATTGCAATATGATTCTTGCACAGTGGATTCTTGTTTCTGATTTTAATTTTGCTTCAATGTCTATGACAAAATGTAACAATACATCATGCCCAGCCCCAAGGGCAGATGACCTTGAGGTCCTCCCCAGTGTCCCTGCCAATGTGGACAGTTGGTAAAAGCTATCTGAGTTATATATAAATAACTTAAAGGAAATCCCCTTTTTCTATGTCTGATTCAAGATATTGGGTCATTCTGATCTTAAAATCGTACTTTTAACAAATCCTTACACAAAGGCCTAAATGACCTTTAAATTACCTCTGTTTGGCCAAATAATCATATAAAGGACTGTCCAATTATACATCTGTCCAGGGTTACTAATTAACAGTCACTTGTCAGTTGCTTTATTGTTTCTTGTCAGAGAAAGGATTACTTTTGTGACAAAATGCCAGTTTTTCATAATTAAACATAGTTTTGTTGTACATCAAAACAAAACATACATTATTAATGGTACTGGTCACTGATTCAGAGGAATGTGAAGGACTAATCATTAATTGTTTCTTGTCTCATGTTTTATATTTAATTAATTTTTTCCATTTTTGTCACAAAAAATATTTGAATAACTACATCTCTATACACTGAAAAGTTAATCATCACTTGCAATACAATGCACTTCTGAGCATCTAGAAGATTGTTTCTTGAAAATGTGGGCACCGGTCCTGCCCTTGTTATATCCCCACTCCATAATGGCAGTTCATCACATGGCCATTAATTTCTAAAAATCCACTTTTTAAAAAAAAGTAAAGTTTTCATATAAATGTCTGCCTCAACATACCACCACCCTCGACTGACTGGTACCAAAAGTGGCAAAAGAACAGAGGAGCAGTGCTACTCTATTTAAGTTCAAATTCCAATTCTCCCATACAGGCATACCTGCCAGGTATATTCAAATTCAGTGATTTCCACATTTTTACTTATAAGAATCCCATGAACATACACCACTAATGCTAAGTGGATAAAGCCATCACCTTAATGACAATGTCATATTCCTCCTACACCCTTATATCATGGTATGTCAATGACTAAAGTAAAATCAATGACAGTCAGCCTTAAAAAGTAAAAGAAGACAAGAAATAGTGTCTGGCGTTCTTAGAATAGAAACATGTCAAATTCAACAACTGCCAGATCACCTAAAAATCATTTTACTTATGGTACTATTATCAGCCAACTTGATGTTATGTAAAAAGCTAATTTTGTTCCTAAAACCAAACTTGAAGAGAATAGGAAAACTAATTAATAGAAATGTTATTGATTGCCCTACCAATTATTCATTATATTAAGCCCTTTATGTACAGTTTAATTAGAGAATATAATACCCTCGCTTCAGTTTCTGCAGTATTTTTATTTAATAGTTGTAATTATTAGTGCGCCATTGTCTGGTCTGAATCAAGACCGAAAACTCAATGCTAATCCAATTGGGACTGATTAGCAGCAGAATCGTCCAGCCATCCCACACTAAAGAAAGACAAATCTTTTCTTTAATTATATATAATAAAATCTTATGCTGCCATTACCTTAAAGTCTAAACTAATAAGATTTCTTGGCTGTATCATCCTTCATTCAAATTTTCTGATATTCCTGCTAATACTACTTTAGGCCGAATTTACTGCTGTTATAATCATCCAAAGTAAGTTTTGTGATTTGCCTCGCCAAAAAAAAAAAACAACAAGGAGGGTAAGACTATTCGTTCTAATACTACTTATGCTCATTCTATAAAACCAATGACTGATTTGTTTGTTTGATGTTTAATGCCACTTTCAGCAATTTGTCAGCTGTTTTGGGCATTCAGTTTTCATTGCAGAAGGAGACAAAGGTACTATGTGAAAAGCACTGACATACAACAGGAAAACTAACAATCATTGTTTATTAATGATGGAGTTTACCACACCCTGGTTGAAGTTGGACTTGTTTGAACACATTTGAGGTAACTCAGAAAATGCTCAATGCCTAAAAACTCATGTTTGTGGATTAAATGCCTACAAGTTAAATTGTTGAGAGACTGAGAAGATTGTACAGAACAGCAACAGGGCTAGTAATGTCGTGACACAGGGTAACAGTTATGTACTACTGTAAGCTAGTGATGCTGTGACATGGGTAACAGTTATGTACTACTGGAAGGTAGTAATGTTGTGACACACGGTAACAGTTATGTACTACTGGAAGCTAGTGATGCTGTGACATGGGTATCAGTTATGTACTACTGGAAGCTAGTGATGCTGTGACACAGGGTAACACGTATGTTCTACTGGAAGCTAGTAATGTCAAATTACGGGTAACAGTTATGTACTACTGCAAGCTAGTGATATCGTGACACAGGGTAAAAGTTATGTTCTACTGGAAGCTGGTGATATCGTGACACAGGGTAAAAGTTATGTTCTACTGGAAGCTGGTGATATCGTGACAAAGGGTAAAAGTTATGTTCTACTGGAAGCTGGTGATATCGTGACACAGGGTAAAAGTTATGTTCTACTGGAAGCTAGTGATATCGTGACACAGGGTAAAAGTTATGTTCTACTGGAAGCTGGTGATATCGTGACACAGGGTAAAAGTTATGTTCTACTGGAAGCTAGTGATATCGTGACACAGGGTAAAAGTTATGTTCTACTGGAAGCTGGTGATATTGTGACAAAGGGTAAAAGTTATGTTCTACTGGAAGCTAGTGATATCGTGACACAGGGTAAAAGTTATGTTCTACTGGAAGCTGGTGATATTGTGACACAGGGTAAAAGTTATGTTCTACTGGAAGCTAGTGATATCGTGACACAGGATAAAAGTTATGTTCTACTGGAAGCTGGTGATATCGTGACACAGGGTAAAAGTTATGTTCTACTGGAAGCTAGTGATATCGTGACACAGGGTAAAAGTTATGTTCTACTGGAAGCTGGTGATATCGTGACACAGGGTAAAAGTTATGTTCTACTGGAAGCTGGTGATATTGTGACACAGGGTAAAAGTTATGTTCTACTGGAAGCTAGTGATATCGTGACACAGGGTAAAAGTTATGTTCTACTGGAAGCTAGTGATATCGTGACACAGGGTAAAAGTTGTGTTCTACTGGAAGCTAGTGATATCATGACACAGGGTAAAAGTTATGTTCTACTGGAAGCTGGTGATATTGTGACACAGGGTAAAAGTTATGTTCTACTGGAAGCTGGTGATATTGTGACACAGGGTAAAAGTTATGTTCTACTGGAAGCTGGTGATATTGTGACACAGGGTAAAAGTTATGTTCTTCTGGAAGCTGGTGATATCGTGACACAGGGTAAAAGTTATGTTCTACTGGAAGCTGGTGATATTGTGACACAGGGTAAAAGTTATGTTCTACTGGAAGAAACAGCAGCATTAAGCTGCAGACATGACAACAATGGTTGGTTGAGCTAGATTTTATAATTATGAATGCAGTAATTTTCTTCTTGAAAAAAAAAGATTTGGAAATGATTTTTATCTAATGTTTATTATACTTGTACAATTGCAATTGCCTTCTTCTGGTAACCATGGATAACAAAATAATATAATCCGAGTACTAATTTTGCCTACATAGATATGTCTGCATGACTTTTTATATATCATATTGATAATAATCTTGATAAATTTGTAGTTTGAGTATCATTTAATGAATATTATCATCTTGGGTTTTATAAAATAAGTAACATTCATCATGGTCTTACGTCTCATTTAGATGGAGAAAAAGTGATGTAAATTACATACATATTTCTATATTAAATGTCTAGCTTTTCTGATATTTGGCATTAAGAAAAGTAATATTATGGCATTTTATTATTTGTGTGTGATAACAATTAACAAACTCAGACATTGTTCATTGATTTTTAGGGAAAAGAAAATGTATTAGACTTCGATGACCTCCCTGAAACATAAATCTCCTGTGACAATTGCATGTTGATGGAACTTTTTCTTATATACAAATTTCCACAATTTGCTTTCCAAGTCTGTAATTTGTATGATTTATGTAGCCGCAGTCATCATTAATGCGCTCAAGAGAAACAAAAAAATTACACCATCTCCTTAATTTGAACAAAGAAAATTAGCTACTGAGACAAAAAGCTATAAGAACAAATAAGCTTCCATGGACATATAATATTTCAAATCTCCATCAGACGTTGGCCCATTGCATGGTCACCGTCATCTTCTGATAACACATTAAATACAAAAACTATCTACAGCACTACTTGTCAAAAAGTGTGTAGTCAATAAAAATAAAATAATGAAGATTGAAAATCAGAACCATTCCATGTCTCAGTAGCCTGAGGATGTTGTGATGACTTGTTTCAATGTTACACCATATCATTTTAGTTTGTTAACTTTTAATTTAATTTAAATTTTTTTTAATTTAAAAATGATATTTTGTGAAGGTTTTTTTCCATTGGAGGCTAACATAATTTAATATAGAAAAATTTTTAGCCTTCATGATTTGGTTAGCTATACATTTGTTCCATAATCATGGGCATTTAGAGTTAATGTGATTTTTTTTTCACTGATTTCAATAATTATTTGGTCATCAGAACCCCATGAGAACCTACATTTCCATCATTATATCTCCTTATTTATAATGGTAATGGTTTAAATCCTTTTATGTCTGAAAATCTGTAAACATGTATCCCCAGTGTCAGCTTATCATAGAACCATATAAAAAATGGAAACTTAAACAAGATAAATGGTTATTTGAATGCTATTGAAGATGTATGCCATTTCTTACTTAGTTGAACCAAATAATGAATTGATTAATTTTGTGTGTCCATTTCCAATCAGCACTTTTTTATGTTTCAACATGGCTAAAAATACAAAATATACCTTAAGAACAAAAAAACATGTATACTTTATTTATTTTGAACACAAGACTTTAAACAACAAATCTGAAATGAATTTTGTAATTAAATAATGGAATGACTCCTCCGAAGACAAAGAGTAATTAACAACCAGAAATAGAGCAAGCATAATTATCTTTAGTTCCAACTAATTACAGAACAATTAGGTAACTTCTAACACTAATCACACATTCTTTCTATGATTGATTAACTTTAGAAGACAAAAATTTGTAAAAATCAAAATGTCTACTTTAGTGCAAAATAATTACGAGCCTATGACATATAGTTAATGAAAGAATGCATAAAGGAGTGTTAATTCATCAAGCAAGAAACCTGAATCTAATGGCTGCCTCATAGTTGTATGCATAATTGAATTTTGTTAAATTACTTCACTTTTTTCCGTCTTTCAACAAAAATGCAATGAATCTTTTAAATGAAGAATACAGATTAATTACATATAAAATCCGTCTATTGAAAATCATCATTTACATGTTACGGTTCAAAGGTTACATAAAAAATGTTCACAAATAAACCTTATTTACATAAAACAAATCTTAAAAGTAAATATGTAAAGAAATTTTGTTTGGGACTTTATTGTTAAGTTTAAGACACAGGTAAATGATGTGTTACGTCAGCTATCAGGTGTCAATTTAATCAAACCAAGTAGCTTCAACAGAGTTATTTCCTCTTGATCATCTGGTATCAAGACAGAACAAAATGTCCCAATGTAAAACCTTAATATAAATAACAGCCATGAACACTTAAATAATCTGTCAGTTGTATTGAACCTTATCTGTCCAGTAACTAGATATCACAACCTTTTAGCAGTCTCTTTTAGTGATTTCAACACCAAAAATTATATTGAATTCATCATCAACAGTCCAATATGTTGAATAATGTATGCTAAACTTAGGATATGTCTACTTGTTTGTGTATAATGATCCAAAATAAAATGTTACAACTTCATTTGCAGCACAGACTTCAGAGAATAGACTACATCAACAAAATTTCATATAAAAATATTCATAAACAAATAAACTTTTAAGTGATTAAGATATAACAATGATTTACTAACCTATGTTTCTCCTCTATCTAAGATAACAGTTTTCATAACAACTGCATCAGTGAATTTCTTGGTAATGTTGACATCTGCTAATTAATTTACTTTTAAACTCCCCTGCGTCACTTACAAAATTGTCATAAGTAAAATTTGTATTTAAATTGACCCAGGCAATATAATCAACAAAGAAAATTTAAATCACCAATCATCTTTTACCATGCAAATTTCGCCTGGGGATGCACTAATTAAAGATCAAGAATAATCGTCATTTAGATTTGTATAGGTGAATGAAACCGGTTTCCTGTTTATTGTCTATGGGTACATAAGCGCTGGTCACGGCCTCAATTTATTTTATTTTCGCATGGTTGCTTCTTATCTTTACCCTTCTTTGTAACTCAAAACAATAAGTAGAAGTAAATTTTATACACAGGTACTAACTTTCACTAAATTAACAGAATTTTTTCATCAGCAAGGTATCATACAGTGAGTTAATCTGCCGAATCTAATGGGAGGATCCCACGAGGGACACTTAATCCTTAATGGAAACTGATCCCTTATAAAATCTTATTTAAGATGTTACAGTTATTGTCGTGATCTTTCACCTTGACGATAAAGTCAAAGGTTTAAATGGACAGATAGACACATTTTTCAATCAAATCTGATCAGACGATACCTGAGATGTCATACATACACCTAAAGCAATTGTACTATATATCCTCATAACCTCATTATAAGTTTGTTCCTAAATTCTGTAAAATATTGGTAATGAGAAGTAAATTTGATTGATAACAGCACACAATCTGCCTCAGGATGAAATTAGACAGTCGTGATCGCTACTTGTCCTTCCGTGAACAATTTTATAATTCATAGAAAGTTGACAAAATTGTTCAACAATTAATACATAACTGTTCATATCAATGATCAAACTGGCGTTAAAAATAGAATTTATGTTTTTAAATGTAAAACATCTTAAACTCTGATGGAAAGAAAGTCACCTATTTCTATATAATTATCATGCCAATATAGCTAAAAATTCACAATATTTCAGATTGATTAAAAACTGTACTTACAAGTGAAATCTTCTCACAGTAATATTAAACTTCCTCACTATAGAGTGTATGTTAACAATCGAATCCCTCTTAGCCTAATTATTTGTTCATTAAATTGTTTACTTCCTTATAAATAAACAGTAACAGTATCTCACAGATCAAATTAATGAGAAAGTTTTTATCAACTTTTTTTTTATAGAAATGGAAATTCCATGACAACTGACACGTTTAAACATTAAAAATTAAAAGTAATTTACAGGTAGGCCTTACCTGGTGTAAACAGCTTGTGTAAATTAATGTGATTAATCAAAAAGGCTTATGTTTTAATGTTCTGATTGAATGACCTCAGCTGATTATCAATATGCAAATGACTTTCTATTCATTCAGCCAAATAACAAACTGTAATAAAACTACAATCACTATACCATGTGTTGTTCAGCGTTCATTAAAAATAACCAACAAGACAATCTAATCCCCTAAAATATTATCAAAATAACAGTAAAATATGTTACCACGGTGAAATTACACAAATATCAAATTATGCTTCATTTTCATTTATTTTATTGCCATGATTCAGAGATAATTAAATAAAGGAAACTGCTGTTGAATAAAATCACATATTTCATCAACATTTGATCTAAGTTTGCATTCTTTAGTCTGTATAAAATAATCAGATGATTTCTCAAGCTGAAGAGTTCATCGACACTTTTTACTTCCTAGGTCAAACGCTGCCACATTATTAAATACAGAGCCACTGTCAGTCAAGTCAAGTATACATGAACAATCTATTTAAAGCTGCTGTCAGCAAACACTGCCTCATTATATAATACACAGCCACAAGAGCCACTGTAGTCAAGTATACATGTACAATCTATTAAAAGCCACAGTCAGTCCAGTATACATATACAATTTAGTAAAAGCCACTACATGTACAACATAGTACAAACAGATTTTTTATATTGGAGTATTTACTTACTTTGCAGGTGCAGATTCTGGATTGTACAAAGGGAGGGGGTGGGGGTCCATACTTGTTACAGTTCTAATAAATAGTGCATCTGCCACTGCTTTGGGTTTTCTTTTTTTTGTCTATTAATCAAGCAATTAATTTTTTAATGCTTTAATACAGCACAGACTGATTAAGCTCTGTGTGGTAATAAGATGCTTGTCTGAATACAACAGACTATACCCCTAAGCCACGCAATATAACATAAATCGTTTAACCTCCTTACTAAAATTAGATGCTGCATATCAATATCTGCAATTAATAACTGATCTTTTTAAGTCCCCTCTTTCCCCAATTTTCCAACAAATAATCAATAACTGGTATAAACAATTCAGTGTTTTCATCTCCACAGCTGTTGGCCATAATAAAATATTAGTTTTAATTGGATGAATCATCCACAAAGCTAATCTGTAATTTACTTCAACATTTGCATTAATTGCTCAGTCAAACTGCTAAAATGATGAGAGTTCAGTGTAATATGGAATACTGTCCTGTGTGATTTTAGATTAAAAGTACTGGCTGTACTGATGGTGAACTGTTAGCAGACGACAGAGAAAAGAGAAACTACTGCTAAAAAAATACGAAAAGTACTAATTGAAAGTAGTGACAAATAGCCAAATGACTGAGAAAACTACTGCTTAAAACAAAAAATCCAGTCTTGTGTGATTTTATATTTAAAAGTACAGTTGTACTGATGGTGAAAGCAGATGTCAGAGAAAGGGGGAACTACTGCATAAATATAAAAAAAAGTACTAATGGAAATCTACAATCAAAGATTTCTGATTCAAAATGTCAGCATAAGTGACAAATAGCCAACTGACCAAGAAAAGGTAAACTATTGCTCAAAACAAAGAACAAACTGACAAAAAGCCAATTATTTATCTAATTAACTTAACAATTACACTGAAAACTTTAGTTATGTTTGTCAATAAAGTACTAGAACATGTAAAATAAAGAATTTTTTTCCAGTGAAGAGATCTTATCATGTACCAAGTTTTATGAAGATCTGAAATCATCTTCATAAAAATATTCAATGGAAAGATAAACCTGAGGTGCAATAGACGAAGGACTGAACTGATGAACAAATGGACAAAATGTTTATGTTCTCCAACTTTCCTTTGCTGAGCCAAATTGTTTTCAAATTATTGGATATAAAAATTGGGAACTGATTTACTTTCCAGGTCTAATAAAATTTTGTTCTTTCCCCATAACAATCCCAGAAAGAATACCATAGCCATGTAATCCTCACACAATACACAATTTTTCAGTTTAAAAAATAAATAAATTATTAAATCCATACCAAATCATCATACCAAAACTGGCACAAGATATCGATAAAATTGTGTTATACACCAACCAATCAACCAATCTTCCCTAATTGAACAAAACTCCTCTTAATTTTAAATACCCCTAATGAGCACCCCTCTCCTAATTAAATTCTTGTTCCTCTCTATCTATTGAACTTTTCAACAAGTTTTTGTATTTAATTAATTCCCAATACTCACACAACAAACCCTTCATTTCTGAAATCCTTAGAATAAACAGCAAAAAATTATCATTTATGTAAATGGGCAACACATTGCAGGTAACAAGCCATGTTTGAGGACATGATTTGTCGAAGGGGAAAATCGGGATATCTGTATGCAGGTTAATTTTCTATTGACATCAAGTGGTTAATGAATGCAACCTGAATTACAATTTATTAACAAAATATTCATGGCACATCAGAACACTACTGTCTTCTATAACATTTGTTACCCTCGTCTAATGAAAGGAAGCTTTCAAACGGAAAATGAATGATTATTCCAACCGTAATTTTTCATCCTTTCGTCAACTTTTTTTCAATGCCTCGATTCCCTGTCATACTGTTTATGCATTCTGAAGGCAAACTTCAATAAAGTTAATTGAATACCTCCATCTTAATGTATGAAATGTAATTTGTGTTTTTTTTGTTCACATAGTGTATATAACACTTGTAGTTTTGGCAATTTATATAAGCGCTTGTGTTTAAAGGTCTAGTATAATACCAGCTTTTGAGACTTTCTTTTCAAACCAATAAGCTGGGATAATGATCTTTATGTCAGCCTAAGAAAACGCGTCTCTTTATTTAACACATCTATTTAATTTAGCCTCAAACTAATTTCATTTAATAGGAACAACATATTGTCATTAAATTCAATGTCTTTGGTGAGTTTTTAAATTGATCATTATAAATGCTTTGGAATTCACAAACAAAAACTGTTACACCTTCCGTTCCCAAAATCCAACTCTATGTTTGCTAAATTTTTAAAAATAAAGAAACGTTATTCATTAAGTTTTGCAAATTGCCACTAGACTTTGAAAAGGTGATGCGAGTTTTCCCACCATTTAAACCATTTACAATGTAATTAATTTCCGACCAGGTACAAGAGACTGTCAGCCAACAAAAGCTTCACTCCAGATTTCTATTAAAGAAAATAACTGTTCTTTCTGTTCAACAGGTAGACAACTATGATTAATTTGCATTTTCCATCTAACGAGAAAATTAATTTCCAAAGGTCGTGACACGGCTATTGTTTGGCTTAAATTTACCATGGTTAAGTATCTAATCACACAAATTTTGTTCTAATCTGATGAGAAATGCCACAATAAGGGACTGTTGTCTCATTTTTGTTTAAACTTTTAATTCTGAGTATAATTATAGTTCATCTGTATCATTAAAGAGTTACTGCACTTTATCTCTGGAAATTCAAGATATTACAATTAAGTTAATCATTACCTAGCATTCCTTATAGGAAATTAGGAAAATGACCACTTGATTGACCTTTTAAATGACCTTTATAATCACATGTATACATGTGGTATCTCCTCATTACACCATCCAAGTAGCCAATACAACTTCCAATTAGTAATATAAAAGTCAAAATTTAACAAAATCAAAAATTGTCCTAGAAAAAAATTAAAATACAGCTTATGTTCCTTGTATCAAATGTACCAGGTTTCATTTAAATTTATTACCTCTATTTTTATTTCAAGAACAATTTATCAATATGGAGTTTCACTATTTCTAGGAAACTTCCATAATGTGCAATAATAAACATTTCCCCCTTAAATTTTTTTTTTTGTAAGATCAATTTTTAACCTCTGGTCTAAGACTGCCTACACAGCACATAACCTAGACTGAAAGTGATTCTAAATATAGTTCATCTAAAAATAAACACACTACAAATAGAACTTGGAGAAAATATTGTCAGCATCAGCAGTAGGTAACAACAATGAATGTCAATGATTGGATCACAAACAGGAAGTAATAGTTTCTAAACAAGTTGTTATGTTTTACCTGTAATACATACCATCAAATCCAGGTAGACCAAGAAATTAACCAGTATCACAAATCAACTGACTGATCAGATATTATAAACAAAAATTTATATCAGACACAGGTAGAAAGTAGACAATTTTCACACCTGTAGTGTATTCCCTAAGATGATCTGTCCCTGTGATTAAAACAAAAAGGTTGGCTTACCCGACATGCCTGTCTTCATCAGATGTCCTGTCATTGACGCTGTAATCACTATCATTCCGCTTTCTTAATTAAATTTCTCAGTAAACATCGACACGTTAACAATCAGACACACCTCAGAGACCAATTGAATATAGCCATTCATTTCCAAATAAGTCTTTTGTCGTTGTTTTGATGGGGTAATAAACACCTTTCTTTACATTCAGTTTCTAAATTCTTAATAAGTTTCCCTTGTTCTAATGTGTACAGGTAAACTCAACTTTGTAATATCACATTAAGTCAATTATAGGAAACATAAGATGATCCTCTGACTGACGGCAAAGTTTGATTTCTTTAATTTCTATACATTTATGTATTGTCTATGTATGAATGTTAAAATATCTACAGTATTAAACAGTTGCACTGACTCATAAAATTTTGTTTGCTGGCCCAATTCATTAAAATCAACGCTCATAAACTCGCTATCAATATTCTTAACTTTACCTGAGATGAATAGATTAAAAAATGATAGAGAAATGAAAATTCATTGCCAGTCCTATCAATGCATTATAAAATTTAAACAAAGGCGATCATAGGTATCCCTCGGCAACTAACCTACCTAGTATTAATAGAAGAGGATATCCTATTTGACTCCTAGACGAATAAAATGTCTTTTCATATAATGAGAACTTTTGAGATTACAAATTGATTTAAGAAATTTGTTAGCTCTGCCAAACAAAAGAATTGAGCCCTCTTGTAAACAAAATGTATGCATTCATTTAAGAAGTATTTCAATACAAATTTATATTGGTGTGTTGACACAAAGTTTTCCAATCAGCTAACTTTTGTTCCTCAAAACATCGCTGTATTGTTGTCTTGTTTGATTGGAAAATTTCGTTATTCTTTGGTCTACCTTTAACTTCTTTGTTTCTTCAAAGTGAAATTTATAAGGACTTTTGTCTTAGGTAGGACTTGAAGTTATGTTTGTTTTAGTGTTTAGTTGGACTAAAGTTTCTCCACGACGCTGACAATTACCTCGAGTAATTATTGTTAAAACAAGAATGGATCGTATAAAACAAAATAAACAAACATGTTTGAAAATTAACCCTTCAATTAGACTGAACAATGCCAGCAATATTTGAAGAAAAGTCCTTCAAATATGCAATATGTGAATAATTTCTTTAACAAAGCTGATTTTATTTAGTATAATGAAATCAATTTTATAATTTTACTTTTGAACCTGCGTGTGAAATATGTACATACCAATAAAGCTATTAAAACACATCTTGTTTTTGGGTGTGTGTTAAACTACCAGTACATTCACAATCGTTTATAACAAACCGTTTAATAGGTAACAAACTTTGTTTATGTAAGGATCAAGACAGTAGACACCTCGGACTGTTGCAGAAAATACTCTTCCCACTCAGAAACTCAGAAAGGCATTTTTTGTACCTCCGAAATAAAATGCCTATGAGAAAATGTTGCCAACAGAATAAAACTTCCATGACTGTTGCAGAAAATACTATTCCAACTCAGAAACTCAGAAATGCATTTTTTTGTACTTCCAGCATAAAATGCCTATGAGAAAATGTTGACAAACACAAGAAACATCAAGAGCTGTTGCCGACAATACTATTCCAACTGAGAAAGGCACTTTTTTAACACCCAAAATAAAATGCCTGTGACAAAATGTTGCCAAACACAAGAAAAATCAAGAGCTGTTGCCGACAATACTATTCCAACTCAGAAAGGCACTTTTTTAACCCCCCAAATTATATGTCTATGAGAAAATGTTGCCAAAAGACAGTAAATTCCGAACTTCAGGCAAAACTTCGACAATAAAATAAGAAATGAATTGAATGAGAGTTGTGACATGATTACTGTTTTTCCTCTGTAAGTCATTTATGCAGTATTTTATATGCACTCACCTTCATCATCAAACTTGATCTGATCTTCATCACTCTCACTGTATTCTTTAACTTGGAAGATTTCCCCTGGGTCAATATCTGACACGCCTTGTTCTTTCATCTGTAACTGCTTCAGCTGCTCATTGTGCAGATGCTTCATGGCCCTTACGTGTTGAATCATGTTCAGTTTCGCCCGAGTGGAGAATAAGCACAATGTGCAATGATAATACTTTGGCTTTCCTTTGAGTTTACTCTCTCCAAGCTGTAGGAAATGGAATAGCTGAGCATTTTTCTCATGTCTTGGATTTCCTGAATGTATTTGTAACTTATGAATACTGTTTGTGTAATAGTCACAGGAATTACAACGAACTTGAACAGGATTACTAACATTGAGGTATTTCAGTCTCCATTCATTACTGGACCCTCCTTCCTTGATGTGATTTACAAGTTGCAATCGTTGCAAATGTTTATCAGTCTTGCAGTGAAGTTGAAAGTTGGCTTTCAAATTAGTCTTATACGAACACAAGTTGCAAATGTATGTACCTTGAGAAACAGATATTGTTTCAGACTCGCGTTGCTTTGTACGATCAACTTGTAAATGCTGATGAAGTGATTCCAGAGAATCTGTAACAAATGTATTACAAACACAACAATTGTAAAGTCTGGAACTATCAGGAGTCTGTGGATCAAATGATACCCCAATACCTCCGTTTTCTTTTCTGAGATCCATTGGAATTTCTCCGTAAGAATTAGGGGCAGAGTTGCTATAAATAGACTGCTCTATATTGAATGGTAAATTTGTTGCAGGAATGGTGCTTGGATAGCCTGTTATAAATGCTGGATCATTCTGCAACAACATGAGTTGGTTCATTTGCTGGATGTGCATGTCGCGCTGCATGTGCTTCATGTTTTGCTGTAAAACCATCATATTATGTGTGTGTTTCTCACTTGTCATGTGAATGCGTAGATTTCGAGCAACGTTGGTCTCATAGTTACAGACGTCACAGCGCCATGTTGGTTTGGGCTTGTTGCTTTTCTTCAATTGTGCATCATTTATAGAAGATAATGATTGCTGTTGTTGCTGCTGCTGTTGTTGTTGTTGTTGTTGTTGTTGTTGTTGTTGCTGTTCCTGCACTGGTGGTTGTTGTTGCTGTGCCTGTTGTTGTTGGGGAGAAGTCTGGAGATTCATTTCTCCGCCTCCATTGGCCAAATCCTGTACATTATTTAAATGCTTGTCGGACTGCATATGAATACTGAGATTTCCTTTCGTTGTTGTAGAGTAATTACATACGTCACATCTATATGGCTTGTAGCCACATGAATAGCTTTCACCTCTGGCTAGACGTGGATGAGACTGGCTCGATAAACAGTAAATACATTGCTGGTCCCCTTCTGGATGTTTCTCCTTCATATGAATTTCCAGAGTTTCTTGATATTTGTAATGCCAATTACACTTTGGACATTTCAGAGTCTTACATGAATTTCGAGAATGCATCATGGTCATGTGACCACCCAATGACTGAGATGATCCGAGAATCATATCACATTTTGGACATTCAACACCTTGAACACGACCTTGAGGATGTTCATCACAGATCCCGTAATGAAATAATGTTGAATTTGGTATGGAACCAACTGGTGACATAGATGGCACAGGAGAGGGGGAAGCACTTGATGTATCCATCTGATGGCTGAGCTTTGAGCGTAGATTGCTTGCAAGATTTTCCATGGCTGTAGATGATGCAGAGGATAAAACTGGAGATTTTGATGAATGAACACAGGTAGTGACGCTTGTAGCACCATAAGGGTATGGCGTTGAACTGCCCTGAGAAACATCTGATTTTTCTGATTTTGAAACAGAGCTCTGGATTAGAGCATCAGATAGCTTTGGTTTGGAATGTACAAAACTAACTTTGGTATTTTCTGAGAGTAATGACTTATAAGAGTCTGACATTAGCATACTTTTATTAGTTTTAAGAGGTCTTGGCTCCAAAAATGACATCAAAGGTTCTTTCTTGGTGCCAACACACTGAATAATAGCTGATGAATTTTTACGCAACATGACTTTTTTCTCATCTTCATTCAATACCATAGAATGTTCAGAAACAGCATGAGCTATGAAAGACTTGCTATATCCAAAGGACAATTTACAAATAAAACACATAAGGATTGGCTTTGTTGGAACATTGGTAAAGTCTTGGCTTTCTTCAGAGGTAGATGAGCTCTCACCTTCACTCTTACTAGATTTTTCATCTTTTTCATCATTTTCATTTTTGCCAGAGCGCATGTCATATACTTTATAACTAAACATTATAGGCGCCTGTGGCAGATATTCTCTTGAAAAATCATAGCTTGGATTTCTGGGAACAAAAATGGCATTGGCAATATGTGGCAAAGCTGGGACTTGTGAGACGGTGTCACTTCCTTTCTTGTCTACAATAAGTTCTCCCTGATCAGGGACACCAATTAAAGAGTCCAAGTCACTCAGACTAGAATCCCCATCCTCTAGAATGTATGCTGATCCATCTGGATTATAGACAATTCTTCCATCAAAGCTTTCTCCTTCACTAAGCTCACTAGCATTGCTAGGCGTTCTACAGTTTTCATGTAACATATTCATTTTATTTGAACCTTCTAGTTTTGCACACTTGTGATCTAGAAATTGTTGCAATGACGGAAAATCTGTATTGCAATCGGCACATTCTATTGGTTCGTCATCCTCTGGATCAGACATTTCATCTTCCAAATTTTTCATTTCCTTTTTATCTTTTAACAATTCTTCTGAATTCTGAGAATTTTTACAGATAGACAGCGGTGAAGGCAACGTATTGAAGCTTGTGTTTGATCCAGATTTATCAAGGTCATTGCGCTTGTTAATATTAAAGAGTGAAACAGATTCATTGTCTTGATCTAATCCGAATTTTTGTGGTGATGATGTCTTCATACTCACAAATGAGTTTGGGGTTGAGGAAAGAACTAGGGCCATATCGGATCCACGGTGGGTTCCCGGGGGTGTCAGGGGTTCAAAGTCCATTCTAATATGGCCGTCCTCATCTCTTTCTCTGAACTATGTCATGGTTTATACCTAAAATATAAAGATGGAAATTCAGCTTTTTTCTGTCATTTTTGGATCAATTATGTTCCGAACATGGAAATATAACATTTATCAAAACACTATTGCTTTTTGTAATTTATTTATGCTGGTCATGTTTCATGTTTTAACCAATGTATGTAATATTTTTGGTTCCAAATGTCTGGCATTGAAAATTTTTTTATAAGGTACAAACAATATGCACTAAAAAACAATTTAAAAATAAATAAAAACACATCTTAGTAACATCGCAGGTATTCATTACGACTATCTTAGCCATAAGTGCATGAGACGGCTAAAACTCAGTAAGTACATCCACGAAAATATTCCATGTTCTCTTTAGACAACATACTTTATATAGACCTTGTGGTATTCGACAAGCAAATTAAAAATAAATTATTCTAGTTTGTACATAACAATTGTTTCCATTATACAATAAAAGGATCAATATACATTTCATTAATGAGGTTGCAAAGATTTACTTAAGAGCTTTGTACATATGCACGTTTTATATAAGCTCCAATTAAAATTTATTGATGTAAATTACACAGAATTTCAGTAGCAGTATCCTAGATTCTTTGTCTTTTTAACCGTATCGTTTCTATTTTTAAACATACCATGAATATATTGAAGCAACGGAAATTGACACAAAAATGAAAAATAAATTATTTTGCTACATTTCATTGGCACCTTCATCATATGCTCATGTGGATTAATTTTTTTAATCAAAAACATAAAAATTACCTTAAAAGGATAAAAAAAGTTCAAAATCCTAAATCGTTTAAATTTTGGCAAAACAAGAATATTTTCACATGTCCGATGGAGGTTATGGAGAATTGTCACCTTTTGCTGTGGATGGTCATGGTTTACCTGTACCACCTGAGGGCAATATAACACCTGACCTCCATCATATCCTGTCCTTCTTATTGTCTGCTATGGGGCCCTGACAGGTCCTTAATTAGTAACCTCCAGTTATAAATTAATTAATGTCAGTACAGATGATCCGAGGTTCAATGCAGGGCAAGTCTGACAGCGAAATGAGGAAGAACATGTTTGCAAACTTTGAACTTTGATTGATGAAAAATTGTAAAAAGTTTATGAGAACAAGTATGAGTTAATTACCAAGGAAATAAACTGATGTAAACTGTGGGAAAATTACAAATTTCTGCTTAATTGTCAGACAGATTTTATGGGTTGATTACAAGCTATTTACAACCACTTAAAACTCACTAAAGCTATATTTACATAAGTACTAGCCATAAAATCAACTATAACTATAAAACTTAATTATCAAGATATTGCCTAATTTATTTGTATTGACATCTTCTATCTTTATCTATATACTAACATACATGTGTGCTGTTTTACCTGCTTAAAACCTGAAACAACATTCAACCAAACTATAACTGGTAAACTGTTTTATATTACCCCTCGTGTGAATGCATGTTGATTTCTACCAAACAATTAAAAAAATAGAATAACTTGCATTTAAAAAAATTTCCTTACAATATCTTAATGTTTGTGCCAATATTTTTTATTCTTTCTATCTCTGCCACCAAAATATTTCAGGCCATTTTTTTCCTAAAATGAACTTCGTTCCTAAACTATAGTGTAAAGTTGGTTTTTTTGCACAAGGTCAGATATACCTTACACAAATTTCAAACTCATTAAATTTAGCAGCAAAACCGATTAAAGGTATAGAATCAATCTGTACCAACAAGACGGCTAAAAATATCATATAAAACAATTGACTTCTAAAAAATGTTTTAAATTTATCAACATTCATTATATGAACGCATGTAATGAAACATTAACTATATACAAAGAACTGAGAAATTGTTTGATACCTTGAAAAAATATGAATGTCATCCCTCTGTAAAAGTGTACTCTTTCCCACAGTATAATCAATTAATTTGGACAGCTGAAAGGTCACAATTAAACAGGAGATAATACCTAGTGGTCATTTGAATATTAGTGTGAGGACCTCCAGGTGGGGCAGGTTGTAATTTGGAGATAATTCTTAAGTTAAGATATTAACACTAAGCTATTGTCTACTGGTCAGGTAGAAGATTACAGCATTGTGACACTAATGTTGCTGTGAGCTATTCTTAATTTTAAAGATCTATAAAAACTGATAATTATAGTTTGGTAACTGACCTATTTACAATAAGCTGGACAGTGTTTAGACATATATTTGTGAAAAGAATCTTGTAGATCGAAAATGTTCAAAATTTGCAATACAACAAATTTTAGTTGTGAAAAATTAAACTAAAGTTTGCATGTTTTCTATAATATTTTATTATTTTATTATGTAATAATTCCTATAATATCATTTACACTAAATTCAGAAGAGGGGGGGATAGGAAAGATATAGAAAGATTATCAGGTATCTATATGTACATAATTTTGGGAAACAAGAAACAAGACTTGTTCATAGTAAATGACCAATTCTGGAGCTGTGTATAAAACATTGAGGATGTTAACCAATAGTTTTTTAATTGTCCATTTCACATAAACCAACTAGAAAACCAGACCAAGTGTTTAAACATCTCAGCTGGCTTACAAATACTTGTTCCATGAAAACTAACATTTTAATATGAACAAACCTAGAACTGTCTTTTAAACAAAATGCAACATATTTTAGAATATATAAAAAAGTGCTTGATTGATTGATGTTAAATGTACAGCAAGCAATATTTCAGCTTTATTCAGAACCTTATCAAATTGCAAGAGATCCCATATTGTATGGTAAATTCTAGTTTTGAGGTTGGCATCGCCGACACAATAACTAACCGATTCTTCAGTATTTTAACATGTAATTTCTACTGATTGTGCTGTTACAAACAAACACCAAATGCTGCAAATTAAATTATTCAATAACGGTACTGTATAGAGGGCGTTATACGTATGACTTACTTGTGTCCAATTCTTTTTTATTTTGTTACCAAATAGTAAATTTTTAAACAAATAAACTCAACAAACAAATATTTCAACAAAAATAATTATCAACTTTAGGCCTTAATACAAAAAACAATACCTTTGTTTTCCTGAATCTATCTGCAGGCTATTTGTTTATTATTCTGTTTCACCCAAACTGTGTAAATTATTATTGAATAAATGTATTGTGTGGATAGGCGTTAATGAAAAAAGACAACGGAAGTTTTATTATATCACAAATACAATAACTGCTACCTAGCTATATAACCATGGAAATTAGCATGTTTTCATTCCTCACAGTTTCTATTCACACCTCCTTGAAAACTTCTCACCTAGCTGTGACCAGTTAATTAAATAGGATTTTATTTTCAAACCCTGTTAAAATCCTGCAAAAACTACCATCTCATTTACATTTTTGACATATATATATCTTACAAAATCTTCAAATTATCATCAAAGTCAACCAATATCAGTGCCAGTGCTTGCATTTTAACCCAAACCATGTATAAATATTATAATAGGATTATATCAATATGATTATATTTCATTTGTTTGTTCCAATGGAAATGTCACTTAATAGACCTTTATATACAAATGTTAAATTAACCTCACATTGTTCTAAAAATAAATTGTGGTGTTATAAAGTACTGTATTGACATATAATAAAATAATTATTGACTTGTGTTGAGGTGAATATAACTTTTCTTGGTTTGATTGAACATTATGTTAACCTCAAGTAAGGTCAATAATTGTATATTATGACATCTTACAGAAAACATTGTTTTATTTAAGACTACAATCTATTGTCAATCAGTATTGTGAAAACTGTAAATTTTCTTGTTAGTCAGCACGAATGTCACAAAGAATCTCTAACAAGTTATCAGCGTAGTAAGCAGTTTTTTGTTTCCTTGTTGCCCTGCTGTTTTCTGAGCCAGGGTATTCATTTCATTATCAAGTATTTTTGCCTCTTGTAGTCCAAGACTGAGGCAAAAAAAGTCTCGAAATAATTTAATTCCTTAATTGAGAAAATAAATTGTATTTTTTTTAATGTTACTTATGATAACCCTAGACAAGAATTATCTGCCGATCTTACTGAAATGGCTTCTATCCCAGCAAGCACTGAGATGGTAAAATCATTAGTCGGGGTAATCAAGCCACTGCGATGCTGATAATATGTCATTTTCTATGAATCCTATAATAATATTTTTCTTGACTCTGACAACTCAACAATAATTAGTTCTGCTAGAATACTTTATAAATAAATTACCTTAGAATTTCAAATCTACTGATTGGGATAATAAGAGGGTCCATAAGGGTATATAAAATGTATAAGATTATAATTGGCAGATTCCTAAATTTCTTTTTATTACATTTCTTCTCTATAAACCATGCCAAAACAATTAAACTAATGTTTGATATTCTGAGAACATTATTAGCCAGGGAATTGTATTATTCTGAACAAGCCTCTTTATTCTTAATTAAGTTTTTTTTTGTTTTGATAAAGAAATGCATTTTTGTGTTATCAGGTACAAATACTGCACTTGATTAAATACTGGTATCTAACAGAGAGTTACTCCCCTTTTAAAGCTTGTGGAATTCCAATTGAAACATTATTTGAAGTGTTAGCTAGCCATGTAAAAATCTGTATTAACCAATGCTATATTGCTTGAGCTATTTTCCCTTGTTTTTACAGTGCAAGTAGAACTATAATGGCAAATAATTACTGGAAACCAAGAATAATTGCCCCCTCCCCTAGCCTCTCCCATCTTCATTCAGTGTTCATGAGATGTGATTCTGACCCTGGAAAACCAAGTTATTATTGACCCCGCTCGGGCCATCACAATTTCTCCCATCTCAATAGGGTGTTCATGACATCATGACACTTCTGACCCCAGAAACCTTGAGTTATTGCCATTACTCTCTACCTAAATCAAAAGGTCATCAAAGACCTCTAGATCAGATTCTGGAAACCAAAAGTGTAAAGTGTTATTGCCCTTTTTTCTCCAATCTCAATCAGGTGATCAAGACCTTTCGATCAAATCCTGGAAACCAAGTGTTACTGTCCTTGTTTCTCCAATCTCAATCAGGTGATCACGACCCTTAGGTCTTATCCTGATAATCAAGTGTTACTGCCCTTGTTTCTCCAATCTCAATCAGGTTATTACGACCCTTAGGTCTTATCCTGATAATCAAGTGTTACTGCCCTTGTTTCTCCAATCTCAATCAAGTTATTACGACCCTTAGGTCTTATCCTGATAATCAGGTGTTACTGCCCTTGTTTCTCCAATCTCAATCAGGTTATTACGACCCTTAGGTCTTATCCTGATAATCAAGTGTTACTGCCCCTTGTTTTTCCAACCTCAATCAGGTGATGAACTTAAGATCTGATCCTAGAACCAAGTGTTACTGCCCCTGTTTTTCCAATCTCAATTGTGATCATGACCTTTAGATCTGATCCTGGAAACCAAGTGTTACTGCCCCTGTTACTCCCATCTTAACTGGGGTGATCATGACCTTTAACTGTTGGGCTGTAAAGTGATCTGGTTATGAGAAAAATATGAATTATGGATTCTGTCTGAAAACTTATCTAGTTCTCAGCAGGCACCTGTCAGAGGGAAAATTTATCAACTGTGTGGAACATAATTAAGTTAATTAAATTAGAGAAATTAGGAGGGCTAAGTCTATCATTTCCTGTTTACAGTAAGGCTCCTGATGAAATTAACATAGATTACAAACAGTTGGAAAACACAACCTCACTTTATGTGACCTCTAGTTAACTCCCAGTGTCCAGACATTAACACACATTACTAATTGTATATTTCTTCATGCCATTCAGGATCCCACTTTAATTAGGTTTGACTTCATCTTGTAAACAAGCGCCAGTGTGAATTACTTTTAACCTTAATTAAACGCTGGCCTGTATAATGAGAAGGTGCATATGTTTGGAGAATTTGATTAGAATTATTAATTACAACAGTAAATCACAGAAAATATGCCACTTGAAACACATTCCCTCAATCCATCCTGTGAAGTGATATGCATGGGAAAACAACTAGCATTGAAACATGCAATCAAAGAATGTTTCCAAGCATTATTAAATTTTTGAAAAAATTGTTTATTTTAACAATCGATAATACCTAAATACATTTGAAGTTTCAGTAAAAATCTCTAACACATTATAGTGAACTTTGTTAACTTTAATGCTGCAATCAAAAAGAAACTTGTTGTATAAAAACAGAACCTAGCTCTTCATGAGCTGGATATATACACAACTATCTTCTGTCAATGGGGAATCAGAGGACCTATTTTTACAGAATGCCCCAAAACAATGAACAACAAGTCCATTTAGAGTAGTAATGCCAGCCAAGAAGCTCTATTTTCTGACCCCTTTCATTGTTGCTTCTTTTCCATGATGCAATCTTAGCTTCCTCTTGCTTATTTGTCTGTTGCTGTTAACTGATTAGATGAACTTGTTACCAGGAAAAGTCATTCATATACTAAATAAATAAACCAAATTATTGGAAGTAAATGATTGCAGGATAAATGTGAATTCAAAAACATCATTGAAGTCCCAGTACCATTACTTGTTTTTTATCAGACTTACGGATATTTTTGTTATGTAATTCACATTTATAATTTCAAAAGAAATCAAATGAATTCAATGACAACTTTTTGGTCGTCTTCGATTGAAGCGAAATTTTCATGATGTACTTTCATTAAACAAAAGCAAACTTGTATTTATATTTATATTACAAAGTAAACATTAGTTCTTTATTAGTAACTTGGTGTCCCTTTCAAATTATTCAAAACATTATTGTCCCTCTTCAGAATAAAACTTTTGTTCACACATTTAAAAAAATTGGTGATTTGATTAGCTTTAAGTCGTAGAAATCGTAATGAGATCGACTAGATTAATGTCTAAAATATAAATTATATTTGACGACAAAATAAAGGAAATTCATTAAGATTACTGCATTGCATTTAAACATATTACGACCATTCTTGATGTACCGGGAACAAAAGCAACTGTCATCTGTATTCAGATTGGCGATCTGATCTCATAGATTTTTTTAACGAAAACAATGGCCAAGGAAATTATTTCTTGTAAATGCTGGTGCTTTAATTATGTACTCCTTGTGAAGAAAAAGCCAAATTATCAATGTTTCTTAATTAGATTAGATCGGAGAATCCAATTTTCTTCGTCTGAATGTCACTAATTGAAAATGATATAATCAGTTTTATTGTAATTATATGAATATGTATCATGCATCGCAGAAAATGTAAAGAAATTTGGAGGTATAACTGATCTGACTTTTTGTTTTCATTAGAAAGAATGGCGACAGAGACAGACATTGTAATTACAGATATACCCTTTAGGTCAAGGAAAATTTAAATTATAATTACTTGCAATGTTTGATTATAGATAAAAATTGTATATTAAAAATTTACCAAATTCATTATTAAATGGAAAAAAACAACAATGCTTTATTCTAAACCAAAGACTTTGGTTTCATTTGAAATAAAAAGATTTTATATAATTGGGTGTAACATACTGTCACTGACATTTACTTGGGAAAGAAAACGTATAAGATTGCTAATCAGTGTGATTTGTCTGTATCTACAGTTGTTTGGCTTCGTTTGCCACCCTTTTATTTATTGTCAATCAGTTTTATCAGATTAGAGTTAAATTAACCATTAAATTTAAATAAAAACAAAACAAAACAAAAAATGCCCAAAAAGCTCTTCCCTGATGATGAAGATTATGACATTTTCAATTCAAATTGATGAAACATTACAAGGTATCATAGGAGAGACGTTAGACGTAAGTCATAATATAATTGACTGTCTGGATAAGGAGTAAAAACTATTCCAATCCAATTATAAACATCACACAAATGTAATCACTATTGATTTTTTTACAATTTTCAAAATCACAGAACACCATCATTAAATTACTCAAAAATTGAAGTTATCTCCCTTAGACCAAAATGTCCAAAGCATTGCTGTATTTTATTTTTTTTCCTCATTAAGATGACACACAAACAAAATTCTTGTGACTGTTAATTTTTCAAAGTTAACAACCCCTGCTTTGACTTTCAATTTTCAAATTGCAGCGTTAACATATGTTTCGTACTTAATTTACATTTTTTATAAAATAAGAAGACCACTGAAGAGTTAAATTCTCTAATATAAAAAGATTAATAAGAAATTTCCATAATTTTACATCTTGGTGCGGTAATGAGATGAGAAATTTAGGTGGGCACACAGTGGGGAATTTTTCATCAAAAAGCTATCAATTACATTGAATTAACAAACAGTAGGCCTCTTCAAAAATGCAAATAAACTTCAAACAAAAAATCTCATTTGGCAAGTTTCAAAAGACTTTTCTCTCTATTGTGCAATTTAAAATATACTGTAATCGAGAGTACTTTTGCACTCTTTCTGTGCTATATATAAATCATCGATACTATTTCTATATATTATTTAATTTTTAATAAAAATGACATATATGTCCAATACATTTCATGAAATAAAAAGTCAAAATCATTAATAATCCATACATAATATACTTATGTATACTTAAGGAGCTATTTACTAAAATTAAAAGGATTAGTCTGCAGGAAGAAATGAAAATGTATCGACTATCATCATCATGTCATCTACCAAGAATTTACTCTTCAAAAATATATTTATGTACAATTTGGTCACCTTGGCAATGTAGTGAGGCCAAGAAAAGTCATGCCTGATGGGAAATTTGTTTAATCAACACTTTCAAAATGGCAGTGACAGTTGAAAAGCCTGCAGTCGAGAGATCACCTTCAGACATATTAATTAAACGTGCGATGGAATTTCTATTGAATCTGTCCTAATCCCTTTTCCCTTAGTTAATTCATTAGACTCGTCACATATTATTTTTACTGCCATTAGCAACAGCCAAGTAAAAATAGAATCATCAAATCAAAAAAAGGCGACAAAAATTAAGTTCTGGAAATAACAAATTACAAAAGAACATTTAAGTAAATTATGCACTAAGAACAAAAGTTGCCATGTAGATTTTCTATTAGTCTGATGAGAAGCTGATAATTACTCTCTATACAGCTGTACTAATTATTTCCTACACAACAGGGGTTAAAATTGAGGCTACAATAAGGTCTAAACATAGATCACATAATAACAAAGTACTTTCATGGAAGTCCTTAAATGGAGAATTATCATTTTTAAATATTATTAAAAAACTTTAATTCAAAATTCTTATTTAAATTTCCATTCATAAAGTCTTTAATGTGTCCAACATATCTCAACAGCCAAAAATGAAACAATGGACAATTTTAATAAAACTAACTAAAACGGTGGAGAGTTTTTTTTACTGCAAATGGATGTGTTTTCCATTGTTATCTACCAACTAGTCAAAAATGCTAGGGATACATATTGAATCTAAGTAAGATCACAACAACTCTCTTTCTAAAGAGGAAAATCAAAAATTAAAACTGCATCATCAAATAAATGTGTTGTTAATGTCTTAAATATTTGTTTTCCCTCAAATAGAATTCAATTTAAAAAAATTGTATTTCCAATAAACCTTCCAATATGACTTTGCTTAACAGTAATTCTCAACAGAAGCAGTCATTTCTATTACCTTAACTCAAGCAGACATTTCAAATCTTAAACTGAAGCAGATGTTCATTTAAACCTCACATTTTGCTTCTTTTTGGTAACTTGTGGCACCAATTGAAATTGATCTCCCAACCATATTCAATTTTCAAATTAAAATATTTATTTTCCATAGTAAGTTCAAATCTTATTCTCAACAACTGGGAAATTCCTATGTTAAGGAATTTTAAGCCTCCAACAAACATCATTCAGTCCGTCTGCTCTAGACAAGATCAGATCTTGTTACATCATCAGTACTTTCTACAACATTCGAAAGCTTTTCAAACTTTGTTCTTCCGACACAGTAAATGATACCAACTCTATAGAAACACTGTTGGCTTTATTGAACAGGTGTTCTACATCTCTCCTCAGTGGGGTAAGTCTACTCTTTAATTAAAATCTAAAACCTCAAAAAACTGATTGATTTTTAATTTTTAAAGAAAGTACACCTGCATTTCAACCCTTGTACAATTCTTTAATTAAAAGTACTTAACCTGTCTAGTTAATCAGGCATCGATACTCACTTTGATAATATGACATGGTAACGTTTTGTTTTTTTTATTCATCAATTGTGGTTATCTTTTTATTCTATTCAATAAAAAATGAAATTTACATGAAGAAAAATAAAATATTTTTTTTCCAGTTAATTAAAACCACTGGTTAATAGACCTGTACATTACAACTTTCTAAATCACACATTAAACATACAAAAAAGTGTGTCATAAAAAAATTTCTGCACTAATTTCCTGTATTACAGTACACTCACCTTAATGCTAGTTAACTAATCCCCAATAAACAACATGCAAGGTTCCACACACTTAAAAAGTCACAAAAAGTCTTGTTATTAAAAACAAGGAGATTATCGAGCCATCTTCCTCAAATATGATAATGTCGAAATATCAAAAAGACAAAGCTTGGGAAAACAGGAGATCTCATTAACACCATCCACGGCAACACATTAATTATACTGACGACTTGCAAAAAATGCCATCTAAGACAAAATTATTATTTGTGAAATAATCAATAACATCACGTCTATTATAATTGTTCTGAATGCTACTCCCAAATTAATACACATCACATCAAACAAAAGAAGGCAGAGTTGATTGGAAATAAAATCTAAATTAGTTAGTCACCCTGTCCAATGGCTAGGCTGCACTGGGGCTGTGGAATTTCAAATTTTGAGTGTGTAAAAGATCTAGGCAATTATTATCTCGACAAATCATTCATTAGCTGACTGCCTTGTGTGTGATGTATGTGAAATAAAATTATAATCCATGTTGAAACAATTATCTGGTTAAGTCTTGACCTTATCTAAATGTTTATCTGATGGTCGGTAGCAGTCTACTGAAATGCTACTGAAATTTTTTGAAAAAAATAATGTCAGGATTTTCATTTGTTTAATTAAAGGTTTACTTATATCAGAAGACAAGGGGACATAATCAGCTATTTTATTCTATTTTCAAAACACAGAGACATTTTTAATGGATTTCACTAGGTCAACTGAACAGTTTCGAACACCTTCCGTGTTTATGCCACGATTTTAGTGATTTTGGTTTCACTCTACACACCATAAAAAGGAAATGAGCCAAACACAACCCTGGCTGAAGGACAGAACAACAAATCTCAAAATTATCAAAAACAATACATTTATTTATTTAATTTAAACAACTGCAGTAAATTATTTTTTCACACTGCATGAAGAAAACTGCAAACTAGGGTCAAAGTTTACGAATACTTTTAACAAGTTTTTTTTCACTGATGATTTTTTATCGCACCCCTTCTTTGTTTGGGTTAGTGCGCTCTACTACGACTACTGATCATTTCAAATAAGTATTTTAATACTAGCATTTTATTACAGCAAGTTTGATGAGAACAAAGATGCTTACATCTGTTGTATTTATATAATTAAATAAAGTTTGAATATTTTACCTGTTTTAGGAGATTTAAGTTCCACCAAAAACACTTACAACTTAAATACATTCTGGCTAGCAAACAGAAATTATGATTAAT
Source organism: Limnoperna fortunei (assembly GCA_944474755.1). NCBI lineage: Eukaryota > Metazoa > Mollusca > Bivalvia > Mytilida > Modiolidae > Limnoperna > Limnoperna fortunei. The sequence continues at coordinate 58,756,453 of OX104112.1, read as the reverse complement.
TTTGGTAATATTGATAAAAAAAATCAATATCTTACATAACAAACTGTGTCAATTTTTCACAGGATTTTGCAAATTAAATGTTTTGTTAATGTGGATGACACCTTTATTCGATTTTCCTTTCGAAAGCATATCACCCCCAACCAAGTAAATGTTACAATTAAAAATGGCTGTAATCCCTCTTTTGTCCCATAATGAACGAAAATAGCCTGGGGTAATTAGGACTATTAATTGAGGCAACCAATTAAGATTATCTAACTGAGTGATGTAATTATTCCTTTTGTTCAAAGGTAAAATGAAAGGAAATTATAAAGATTGAATTTCCCAAAGGGATAAGGCAACATTTGAATAATTATGAAATGAAGAGGTTTGTTACAGGGATTTTTTTTTTCTTTATTATTCTTAGCAATTATTTCAAAATGGAGTAAATGATCCACAAATGATTGCATTTATGGTTGGCAATGACAGTTCCTTTATAATTTTTTTTGTAAAAATCTCGGAGGAATATTACCCTATAGGACTTCTACACTGACCCTAAATCCATGGTTGTAGCTTTATAAGAAATCTGATGCCCACTGTGTTTATTTGTTTAACTATGTAATACACTACTTATAAGAAGAAGAAAATATGATGAAGTAATTAATTCTGACAACAAATTACTGCAAATTGTAACATGCTTCGCAGATTATTCCTGACCGAACCCACTCCGAATAAGTCAATTAGAAAAAATAAGACATGAGCATTGTACTTAAACCTTTATTATACAGTTCCTCGTTAATCATAACAATCGTTATCTCTTCAGAAATGAAGAAAAATGCATCACATTTCCTTGTGAAGCATCAACACTTCTGTCTCCTATTGCGATCTGGGATTAATGAACTTGGGTATCCAATTATCTCCAAGTGCTGGTCACACCAACAAACAATACATGGTCCCAGCTACAACGTTATTGTTTTTGTGACAATGGGTCAAATTCCTGGACTTGTAGCGCATACAGAATCAATAATTCCTCTGATTTTTTATTAAAGTAATTACGGAGCAGTTATTTTCAGGACAAGATTCCAATAAGAGATAATTTAAATCTTATTTATATTAAAATAAAAGATTGGAGTCAATGGCTGGGAGGCTGTCTACACAGTAGCTCTTTGGGGTTATGTCCCTTTGTTCTAAGACAAATGATGTCAAAGCAATATTAAATTTATCAAAAGACTGGTCACCAGTATTGACAAACAAAAGAAAATTCAATATTTCTTAAACTGAAGTAGATTTGGTTCATATTTACACAAGCATCAGACATACTAACAACTTAAAACAGTACAGTCATTGTTTCAGCTATAAATATATACCTCCATACCATATATTTTTTGTAAAAATCTCATTAATTACAGGACACACCACTATAAAATAATAAATATATATACAAGAGTACATTTCTTATACACTTTTTATCAGCAGTATCTTTAAAAGAGATGAGAACTGAAAATTAACTAAGATTTTAATGACAAGCCTAAAATAAACAGTGTGTGAAATCTCCATCAAAGTTACATTAGTAGAAAAATCAGATAAACAAAGATAATTTATTTCTATATCTCAGTTTAATGGTAAATACATATGTGTGAGTTATATACTAATCAACTATTTTCTCTAACTAATGGAAACAACTGATAAGAATATCTCAACCCACAGTGATATCATTTAATACTTCTTAATTATCTGGCTTAAAATCTCTTCTCAACTTCTACATTTTTTCTCGTTAATTAAATAGGACCTATATTATTTTTCATTTCTTTTGATGTCAGCAGTGACTGCCTTAAAAATTTGTTTTATTTGTGAAACCTAAGGAAAAGAGGCTGATGCAAGGATAATTCTTTAATAATAATCACTAAGTGCTAATTGTAATGTATTTATCAAATGTCCCAAGCAATGCTACAAGCAGTACACATTTTGTGTAACAGTCATACGAACTGACCATTCAAACAGACTCCACTTCATTTTCAAATAGAGCCTCACAGAAATCCCCAGTCCCTTGAATTGTGACCCCCATGGTGATGTCTAATGTGGTCCTGTGGGTTATCATAACATCAGAAACGCTGGGTGGAACAGAAACAGGTGAAATATGGCACATTAAGGGTGCAGATATCATCAATCACCCTAGTTAATACACATCTAATTAATTATCAAAATATTTCATCTGACCAATCTTTAATGCGTGTGCTCAGCCAAGCAGATAGCAACTGGCTATAAGATGAAAGTTATTTTATTCATAAATCAAAAATTTTAGTACCGATTGTCAAAACTGAACATTAATTTTAGGACAGTTAAATTTTATCTTGTTTTCAGTACATTTTAATTTGTTGCCTAGAAGATTGTCTTAAAATTATGCCTAGTTTCAGTTTCAAAAACCTAACGGAAGCATTTTAAAAATAATTCTAAGAAAGTTGGCTAGCATTTAAATTTCCTTGAATCTGGGAAAGGAAGTTTTTTTTGCAATATAATAAGAATAGTTAATAATCAGTGTAAAACGATACACATTTTCAAGAAAAGTTTCCTTAAAATTATTTACACAATTAAAACATTCAATTAACAACTCGTTAATGGGAGATACTGAAAATGTCACACTACTTAAACAAGCAAACATTTCCTTTTTAGAGATCAGCAAAAATGTAAAATAAAAAAAAAACTGTTCCTTATGACAAAACCTACAATGTATGAAATGACTACTGCACTGGTTACTCTTTCACAAAAGACATTTTTTGTTATATCAGCCCTCTTTTGATCCTCAATTAGACTTTTATTAAGTAAGCAACCTATTATTATTTCTTATTTGTAAATTTACCTTTCCATTCCTTCATAAATTTTCTGTCTAAGATTACAACTTGAGTACCCTGTAAAAATAAATTAATACTTATTAGGCATCTATCAAAGTCATATTTCAAACAAAGGCCGACAAGAAGTTCATTTGTCCACCATTTCTGTTCTTTTGATCACAAGATGTAATTGAGAATATGAAAATTTATTATAAATGTTGAGTGTATTTATAACATGATTAGAATTAATACAAAAAAAGCCTTTCACCACTATAATGAAATCAATAAATTTTACAATGTAAAAACGACTTAGTACAGGAATGTATGAAGATTGTTCTACTGTGGAGTGATAAATTATACAAGTAATTCATTTTTGAATTAATTGTTATTAAACAATCACTCGACTTTTAGTAAATATTAGCAAATCTGTAAAAGTGGTCACAAAACTATTTTTGATGTAAACTGCCAGCAAAATATATAAGCTAGATAGTCTTAAAAAAAATCCCAATACTTAACCTTGAATGACCTCTACCAATGGAATTTCAAGATGAGTTTACTTGAGAACAAAATTTTAATTTAAAATGAATAATGCCCTCACAAGCAAGTAAATGTGTTAAAAAGTAGAAAAATGTGTCCACAGATATCTCTTCAAAAAGTATGAAATTAAGAAAAAGGGAAATCTCCAAAACTTTCATCGTATACAAAGGGAACTGAATGTATACACCAATAACTAAAAAAAACAAAAAAACAACGTAATAAACCTTATGAATCGACACTATGCAGGAATCAACAATGGAAACCAAACCACTTCAACAAATCTTTCTTTTTTTGTTAACAAACATATCCAGTAACAGAACTTTTACTGTACTCATGAAGCCATGAACTGTTCATGAAGTCAGTCTCTTTTCTGGCAGCTTTATAAGAATGACAGAAATTTGTCAATTGAACAAATGCATGCAGCTGCTGCACGAGTACAGTAGTAACCTATCTTTATATGAAATTAACGAAAATATCTGGGTGAACACAGAACACTTTCTTTGGCTTCATGATTATAATATAAACCTTTTTTTCAGGAAACTTTTCATTTGAGAACAACAGAAAATATTCTGATAAACAAATAATAGATGAGTGTGTTTGCACACAGGTTTCTCAGGTAGCACAAAGTTATCATCAGAACAAACCGAGGCAGTGGCTCTATGATACCATGCAACCTAATGTCATGTAATTTTATGATGACAGAAAGTATTATTAAGATAAACAAACAACACTGTAGTGACCCCTATGTTTACAACAGACTTTTTGCAGGCAGCTTACTCATTGTGACTATGAGATATATTTAGTGGAGCCAATGTTTGCAAGGACTCAACAAATACTACAGAAAATTATTTGCAGGAATCTTTGGGAATGATAGAAAATAATTATATGAATAAACAACACCTGCTGTGACACATGACTTCAGAAACAGCAATGTCAAAACAAACCAAACACGTGATTTGTGCACCAAGTGTATTAAACTATTGGACAACTTGTCGTTGTTAACTAGAAAGTAAACAAAGTACATCCTCACAAGTCAGAGGTGATGTGTTCACACGTGTTTCATAAAACCCTGATAAATTTAGTAAAAAAAAAAGTCACTTTTATTATTGGCCACATTATACCTGCAACTAGCCAATCAAAAACTTACTTTCTTACACAAATTGGTATGAGGATATTCCCCTCATATGTTGTAGATATTCTGCAGCTAAACCCTCGTTACTTTCCAGTATTGTGATTGGTTGATTTTTTTTCATTACGATGTCATATGAAATCTTCTAGGAATTTCCTAAATAAATTTGTCAGGCTTTTGTGGACACATGTAGACAGAGAAACTGTGAGGATGCCAAAATTAGAAAGATCAGTATCTTATAGAATAACTTTCATTTGAACTAAGGATACATGTATACAGAAAAAAAGCATAGAATGAGAAAGCAGGACAAGCAAGATTCTGTACTTTACCAGCAGAAATGGTACTTTCAGCAACTTAAGCTATATTATAGCCCACAGTCTTAATTCGCAAGAAAGATGAAGTGTCTGGTCTTAACGCCATACTATCAGCAGGAAAACAAAAAGTGTTAATTCTTAGCAATTTATGTTAATTTTGAGCACTCATTGCCTGAAATTTAACACCACTTAAAGCAATTTTTTCAGCTAAATCATGGCATCCAGTTTTTATTGGTGAAAGAAGCAAGAGTACCAGGAGGAAACCCCCGACCTTCTGTAGGAAAACTAGCAATCCTTGTCAAGTATGATTATAGTCAAATACACTCTGCCCGCAGTGAGACTTGAACCTTTAACCTCAGTGTTGACAGACCATGCACATGCTCATTGAGGAACTACCTTATCCACTTGGCCACTGAGGCCACCTAAGCCATGTTTGCAACATGGTTTCTTAATCAATGCATTCACAAACAAAACATCTCCCTTGCTACTTTGTGCTTTAGCTTTCTGAAAACACGCTGACTTTGCTCCAACAATGTGCCAGTATTACTGTACTCAATCAAACAATGATGTAAATGATTTTTATTGAGAATTAACAGGTGTCTGCAGCTAAAAGCATGATAAAATGTCACTATATTAACAACTTCCATGTTCCTGATTTCAATTAGCAGCACTAGCTTATTAGTGTGAAATGGAGGCAGGTGAATTACGAGGACCAGTGATATCTGGTTCAAAAAAATTAGCACAATTCGAACGTAAGTGGGAGCTCAAAACAGTGTAACTGGGAAAAAACCACACGAAAAATACATATTAAAGAATAGAAATATTACTCTGTAAACTACCAAAATAAACCTTGCTGTAGACTTCACATTCTAATTACATAAGAAAGACCCCATCAAACAACAGGGGAATTAATCAAACCATATTAAATGTTCATTAAGTACACAACAAAGAAACTCAGTACCAATTATTATAATTAGCATTTTTCATTTTAGTACTATTCATAAAATTTGTCTGCACATATTAAATATCATTTACAAAATAAAACGGACAATTTGGAGCATTCGTTTACAATTAGTCTTTAGAAACATACATCCACCAAGTAATTATAGCATAATGCCTATTCCAAACAATGAGCTAATGTCATGCATTTTAGTCATAAAATTATTTTACGTAAATATCTTAGTTCGACAATAATTATTTCTTTAAATACCATAGCCAATTTGGCAGAATGAAAAGAAAGGAAGCGGTAATAAATTTCTTAATTGGAAATTATTTAAAAACTGGTCTAACAACATAGACAAAAGATTCTTATAATTTCTCTATCAAAATCCATTATCAAAAGTTATAGGTCAACCTTTACCAGTGAAAATTAAGTACATAATGAATAGTCAAAAGATAAACATAGAATAATGTACTGATAATTATTAATGTTCAGTAAGCACCTGTCTTTATTAAATGAGGATACTTAAAGGGTACAATTTTTAAAAGAGCAAATCAGTAGCCACTTTTTATCTGACTTTTTTCTCATAATGTAAATAAATAGTCATTGAGAAACAAACAATACTGGGAAAAACAAATCTACCATAACATCTGAAATAATAATTGCTCACTCTTGACTCTGTGGTTATTGCAGATTAGTTAATCTTTGTTTAACTGAATGAAATAGACTCAATGAATAACTACCAGAGTTAAATTTTCATCTCTACCTAATGCTCCATACTTTTCCAGTGGAAATCAAACTATTTCTTGCAGCTGATCTATCTCCAGGGGTGGATACAGGAATTTTGAAAGGGGGGCGTAAAAGGGGGATATCGGAAACGTAAGGCCACGGACAAGGTTTTTATAGTGTTCAGTAACCTTTATTTGGTACAGAGATATTATAATAAATGAATTAGTACCGTTAATGCATTAATTTATTACGAGGACAATCGGGGCTTACATTATTGCCCTTGGCTCTGGTTGTTACCCTCCCTGTTCTCTTTTTTTTTCCTTTTCTTTTTTTTAAAGGGGTGGGGGGCGTACGCCCCTACGTCCCCCCCTGGATCCGCCACTGTTCTTTCCCTGTTGATTTGTTTGTTGACTAGTTTTTGTCCTGAATATAGCTGAAATATTGCTGCCTGGATGTTAAGCAAACATCTGGGATCAATCAGCAATGTTTTAGCTACAATCAAATCTACCTTAGCAACCATTTTTAAGCATCATGTTACCTGAACAGTTGTTTCCCTTTGTAGTGCATTTCATACTAATAATTGTAAAACATGACCACAGGATCTATATAACTCATTCCATTGTCAAGTAAGACTGGTTTTACAGTCTGGGAAGTCACATAAGTCAGATTTTACTGTATGGCAGGTTATATATATTTTACTTTCTGAAACATTACATAAGACTAGTTTACTGTATGGAAGGTCATATACAGTTGGTTTTACTGTGTGCAAAATAAGACGACTAGTTAACAGTATGGAAGGTCACGTAAGACTGGTTTTACTGTATTGAAGGTCACATAAGACTTGTTTTATTTTATGGAAGGTCACATTAAACTGGTTTTACTTTATGGAAGTTCACATTAGATTGGTTTGAATTTATGGAAGGTCCATCAGACTGGTTTTACTATATGGAAGGTCACATTAAACTGGTTTTACTGTATGGAAGGTCGTATTAGACTGGCTGTATTGTACTGGAAGATCACATTAGACTGGTTTTACTTTATTTGTCTTATAGACCATTTGCTTGCTATGAGGTGGGATTTGCTTTACTCGTGCAAGTAATATCATTTGAGCATGCAAACATAAATGCTAGTTTCTCTTTGATTATGCAAAAATACCACAAGATCAACCAGTTTAATGTGATCTTCCATAAGTAAAGCCAGTCTAATGCAACCTTCCATAAAGTGAAACCAGTCTTATGTGACCTTCCATAGATTCTGCCACGCACAAGTTACACATATTATACTGAAACACAGAGATGGTAAATAAGACCAGGACATCTAAAAATAGTGTGTATATCAATCTGATTTACATAATTTCTAAAAACAAAATGCAACAAGAATAAATTTTAAAAGCCACAAAAAGCAAGAAAATCTTTGATACCATAAAAAATTTACAGCAACAGATACAAAAATGTACATGTATTACAGATGGTATTCATTGGCACATCCCCTAATTGTAGCCTCTCAATATTTATACTAATTATAATTAAAAATTTGAAGTTTCTTTCAAAGCTTATCTCAAATAGGATTAGCAGAAGACAATGTACACAGTTTATGTACATAACAACCAATTAAGTCACCAAGTGACACAACTATAAATAGATAAAGCAAAACCCTTGTTCCTCCAAACAAAACCCCGAAATTAAAATCCAAGATAATAAATGTGATAATTTATGGGGATGGCGGGATTATTAAGAAGGGCAATTAAACTGTTCTATCTGATAAAATTCCAGGTAAACAAGTTGATTAGACTTGGCCAGGTGAAGAGATAAAATTTCGTGTGGTGACATATTTTTATTTAAGAAAGTAAATTTATAAAGGTTGATATTATTTAAACTGTATTTGTAGTACTTAATTACTCTTGTGTTTTAAATTTTCGTGTACCCGTGACACGAACACACAGGTATTCTATATTCTGATTAATAGTGTTCCTTGTAAAGAAATGCCATTAACTTTTTATTGCTTTATAAATACCCCAAATTAAAGCTTTTAATTATGCACAAAACTTTTTAATAATAAGCAGATCAAATTAACCAAATGAAAATATCCTATTTCAGGTTTTCTAAAGAATTTTCCTTCTTTCCCATATCCTTTACTCACTCACCATCAGATCATTGTTGGAATTGAATTCTTATTCAAATTTCCCCCTTATTGAATTCACTTCATCATTATATAATTACTATGTTTTAATTGCTTAGATATTTTTTCCCTGTTTTTGATGTTTTGGAAGATTCTGCCACACACAAGTTGCAATTGTGTATTGTATGTCTATAAAAACAAACTCGAGAACAGATGGTTAATTTTATGCTTATTAAACAATTATCTCAAGGAAAAAATCAAAAGATACGAGTTTCTCATTAGAAAAAAATGGACAAGGGGTAAAAAACTTAAGAAAGAAAAAAACAAAAATCAACATCCAATCATGGAAATGTATTGGAATTTTTCCAAGTGATACAGACCTTTTATGTGTATTTCCACATAAAACAATTAGCAAATTCTATTACATCGCGTTAAGACAGGCCAATCAATACGAAATGAAAAGGGTGATGTCAAATACAACAAAACTGACCACCAGATGTCACTTTCAGATAAAAGACGCAGATTAATTACTGCATGAGGTGGCGTGATCTACCGAAATCAACCTTTCATATTCAATAAATTTAATTAACTTGTACATTACAAACAAGAAGACAGAGAAAGCAAATGAAGTTCTCAGATTAATACAAGTGTCTAAATTACAGACTTCCTCGACTATCGCCAAGGAGTTCTAACAGAAGTTAATGAGGAAGTGTATGAAATATTCTAACGACTTCTAAGGAAATGATGAATTAACTATAGCCTACAGTTACTTGTTATGTTCTATTCATTTATTAATTTGATCATAGATGATTTCAGGGTTGGGATATACATATTAAATTCTAAACTGTCTACCGTTCCTCGAGTTAGAAGTGCAATCATAATATGATAGTCTTTACATTCTGGCAATTCAATATTATAAAAAAAAAAATTTAATAAAATGTTGAAAACTACTACGCTATTGAAAATTCTGATGCATTTTTAGCAAATTTATGATGAACTGCAATAATCATTTATATGACATAAATCCATTGAAAAACATTAATGATATGTCTACAATCATAAAAGAAGTGTTCCTCATTCCCATCTACTAAACTACAGACTACTGATTCCCTTAATTCAAATTTTCTTCCCTGTATGGAGATAAACCAAACGAGATAACGAGATAATCTAGCATAAAAATATGATATATTTTTTTTAAATTAGCCAGTTGACCTACTCTTGCCCTAAAGCTCTTCATGCATCAGACAACATTATCATCTTTTTGGCTGATACTGAAGAATGTTTAACTGTTTAAACATAGATAATGGCTGTCATTTTGATTAAAAACTCTTAACGTTTCATGATTAACTTTAATTTTATCACATTGTCAAAACCCAGGCAGGTGAAACTGCTGAAACATTCTTGCCCACTATGTAACAATTTAGATAAAGAAAAAGCCCATTAAAATTCACTAAGTTTAAAACTGGTGTGTTAATTTAAATCCATAATAGGATGGAATTAAAGAGAAGTAGACCAGTCACTGTGGACAATTATAACTTCTTTTTCAATGTATCATCACTCCTTTATTCAATTTATGCTAATATCTTTGTTTGGATGGAACACAAGTTATTTTAATCGACAAATACTTGTTTTGAATACCAATACGTTTTTCCAATAAAAGTTGTACATAAAAACTTGTCAAGATTTATAAGCGTTATCTAATAGGCCTTAATAGGGCATTATGATTGAAAGGAAACTCATACATTAAAATTTTATCTTCGCTATTTGCACATGCTTAATTAGAATTGAATATTAGTAATTTAAAATGTTTTTACTTAAAGCCTAGAATTTTATGAAAGCTATAAACATTCACTTTATGTTAATGAAAAAAGAAAATATATTCATCAGAACAAAATATCACCTACTCAGTCAGATTAAAAACTATTACAAAAAAATTAAAATCATATTAATATGTGTTGCTACAAATTATTTCAATTATATCGCAGCTAAAACTTCATTAAATCTAAAAATAGTTCAAATCTAATATGAAAACTACACCTATTTGTGTACTTTAGGACTGTAGATTTGTAATTAACTTTGCATTATAACTTTATTTATCATTTCACACTTTAGTGAAAACTCGCAAAAAATCTTTAATTAACTTATTCTTTGACCTGTAAGCTTTTCAACAAATTTACAAAAATTAAAGCACAAATTTCATTTCCTTAAAGCATTAAATGTACTGAAATGAAAAGAAGATCTGAAAAAATTTAAATAATACCACATATTACATGAAAACGTTCGACTCAATAAATCTGAATCTGCTATAAAAGTGTCCATCAAAATAGCGATAAATCTCCTATTGACAAAACTCTATTCACCAGCTTTTAACTTTTTTACCGATCTATCCTAACAGGTTTACAATCGGTTTATCTATGAATCGATCGGAAGTCTTAAATGGCAATTCATACTCACCGCCTTTGATAGATATTGAACTGTGAATGCTTAATGTTTCACTTTTTCAATGTTCATTGTCGATGGTTCAATTGTTGCATTTTCACACTGTCATAAGTTTAAAAAACCAACTTTCATTTTTCTATCACCTAAGTCTTTATATCTCAATCTGGATCAATGAAGCGTTTAACAGGTAAACAGATTTGTTGAATGGAGGACATTATCACTGCTATCATCGTGTGAAAGGAAAGGATAACTAATACATTGTAGCCATTTATCGTTACATTCTTAGTTCCGTCTAGTATGACATTAAAGACAGGTTTACTCATATATATGTGTCTAAAATAGCAATTTTTTGCATTTAAAAGGTTTTAATTTTGTCTTATTTAGTATATAGAAGAAAACAATCAGAATTTGTGTAAATTGTAATAAATAATATCAGTAGAAATAATTGTTTTGGGGGTTTTTAATACAAGTTAATAACGGTGAAAATGTTTTAAAAAAATTCAATGATTTTTCATTCAAAATAATAAAAATTAAGAAATATGAATAAGAAATCACCCACTTTACCTTCTATCTGTCTCAGCTCACAACACAATCTTATTTTCACTACATGTACAATTTACAAGTTTCAAAAACAAAATTTCCAAATGTAGATTGTTACCAAAAATTTGAGTGCATAATCCGGCTAAACTTGTTGAGGTCTGGACGGATGTTTACTAAAAGCATAACTTTTAAAATCAATATGGGGCAGCATGATTAGAATTTATTTTATTATCTCTACACCTTTAAGCTAATGAGACGACAGGTAAGTTTAGACCTAATTTTACAGTAGAATCACCTGGACATAATGTTTACAGTGACAAAAACATTATCAGAACAGATAAGTGTAACTACATGTAATCTGGCCATATAAATATTATTAATGCCACAAGCTGTAATAAGACTGGCTGATATCATGTTTGATAAGTGCCACATTCTGTCATTGTGGTTAAATGAGTGTCTTTTGGCCATACTAGTTTTGTACAGAAAAAATCAGTGGAAGGGTGAAACATTATTGGCTGTTGTCTGGAATATATATGACAGATTGATATAGTTGGATTTAGCACAACATACATTGATTATGGTTTATTGGTTGTTTTTTTTTAAAGAAAAAAATTGTAGAATGGTGGAATTTATGTTGGCTGTTGGCTACAAGCTAGAATAGGACTAACAAAACTATAATGTTGGTTAAGGACCACAGTAATTTGATTGTGATTTAATAAAAGTATTAGCCATATGTTTGTACAGCCAAAAAACATCATTAGACTGGTGAGATGATGTTGGCTGTTGGCCACATCAGTAGACTGGTGAGATGATGTTGGCTGTTGGCCACATCAGTAGACTGGTGAGATGATGTTGGATGTTGGCCACATCAGTAGACTGGTGAGATGATGTTGGCTGTTGGCCACATCAGTAGACTGGTGAGATGATGTTGGGTGTTAGCCCCATCAGTCTATTGTAAAGATGATGTTGGCTGTTGGCCACATCAGTTGACTGGTGAGATGCTGTTAGCTGTTGGCAAACAAGCTAGAACAAATCTGACTGATAATTTGTATTTTAGGGCACAGTCATCTGATTGTGTTTTATGACCAAAATGTGTTAACAGTTTTTCTTTACAATCTCAGTAGAATGGCAAGGTGATGGCTGCTATTTATTCTATATTCCTGGTGGAGTACAGTAAATAACATAGGACCTCTACATGTATGCTGAGTGCATTAGTTCTAGCTGACATATTGCCATCAGGAAAAAATCCATTTTTATACTTATAAGGTGGCAAAAGGAAGGTCAATGGCCACCTATTAAAATATAAACATGTTGTGTAATGAGTCTTGCACATCGAAAGTAAACAAATAGAAAAAAATTTCGGTCATAATTATTACATTTCTTGTAAACAGTTGTAATTAAAACAAAATGGGGACACCATTCATGACAAATCAAAGGGATATGTTTGGTATCTTTTTCAAAAATGCAAATGTTGAATATTTATTAAGTTTCTTTACTGTAAATGTCTCATTAATTTTATCTGATTACAAAACAGGCAAAATACTATTTAAGAAATAATAATTTTATGCAGATTCATAAGCATCTATGCTGCAGCAGGTGCAATTAAATGTCTGTCCAAAATTATACTTGGTACGTAATTTTGGTTGAAATGTATTAAATTAAGATAATATCTACGTTTGAGAATAAATTTATGAATCTAAATTAACAGAAGGTGTGGGTAAAATCAGTTTCAATCTAATATTTCACACAAATTTAAGTCTGAAAGTAAAAATATGAGTGGAGTCTTCGACAATAATGTATGTCAAATTATCATTTCCATACTCAAAAACTTGTTAATACTTAAATATATGCAGAAATATGTTTTAATAATGTTTTCCACTGATAAAATCAAACATACTAAATCATAAAATAAACAAACTAGCAATATGACTTCATTTTGATGAAAACAAATTAAAAAAAAAAAATTTCCATTCTAAAACTGGTGCCAATAAAATCACATTATTTGAAGTAAACATTTTGTAGTGTGTCATCATTAAGGTCATCAGTTGTTCACCAAAGCAAAAGTGGAATTTGGCCCTTTTTTGTTCTGAGTGAAAAAATAAACCAGAACCAGGAAGAAGTTTCCTAAAATTCATAGCTATTCAACCAGCTGATTAGCCTCAATCCTAGTGACATCTACAGCAACTATTCATAGTTTTCTACCATAACAACTCGGAATATGTATCAATCTTATTCTCATACAGCCATGTAACTGATTGAACAACTGGACGTTTTTACAGGGTTTCATGTTGGACCCCTCTAGATCAGTACCAGTTTTTTGGGGGTTTCATGTTCCATATCTAAAGTTTTTTTTATATTGGTTTTATTGATTGTTGTTTGACTGTGTGTGTTTCAGGTGATTCAATGTTGCTTTGCAGATGTTGCATAAATGTGTTTCTTCACACTTGCATCATGACCATGCAGCAAGATGATGGATTCTCAGATTTCTTTGGCCACATGTTTGTCATTCTAGACCTATTAATTATTGTTTAATGCCATCTTTTGGTATTATAAAACAAAGAATAATGAGTGATTATTTGTTAGGTATTGATGTACCAATTATAATCATCAGTCACTATCATGATGGTACTTTCATATGAAGGTAATAACAAAATACTGAACACAGAGGAAACTGTCAAAAAAGTCAAATAAACAATTCAAAGTCTGAAAAACCAGAAAACTTCAGAGCCAACAACCAAAATATAGTAACTACAATGGTCCTGACCTGTACTGTAGAATTTGAGTTGGTTTCTTGATTAAAATGGATGGGTATGACCTTCCTACATCATTATAAGCAACAATAAAATATATGACTGACATCAACAAAAAAGAAAACAATCAAAATCGTAACATGAATTGCTTTCAGAAAGCCAAATACAGACACTGATACATATAGAATAATCTTCATGGCTCATTTTTAGTTGGAAATCCCCAAAAAGCTCATCAAGAAGTGGGACATGCCTTTTTTATTCATCTATAAATCATTCTATACATATATGAATCTGCATGTATAAGGAAGCCTAATTGTTTATCTGCTACCTTGTTATCTTCATAGATAAAGCAATGATTCTTCAATACTCAATTTAGATATCTTTTTTAACTTTGGACCTTTGTTTTGAGTTTTCCTGCTATTATATAAAAAGTCTTCCTTAAACTACAGATAAACCATTATGCCTTGCTACATTGTATCAATTTAATTTTGGATTATTACGGCAATTCAAATCAACATTTATTAAAATGAAAAAGATTTAATTTGTACCCAGTAGCCAGGGTGAATTTTAATTTTTACTCCGAAGCCCAGGTGTCTTTTGTTCGAGGCCTCTATTGGAATTAATTTCCTATTAGTCAACGTTTCACAACACGTCAAAAGTAGAACCTATAACAATATGGAAGAATCTCCTATTTAAGATATATTGCTTATTTTATTAGTTTAACAGGATTTTAATATATGGTGAAAGATTAATATTAGTTTGTATTGATAATAAGATTTTCATGTGATGTGTGTTTGAGGTCATTAAAACTGCTTTATAAATTCTCCAAGTTTGTAGAAAGTAGAGACCCACCTACCGCTTGTTATAATGTCTTTGATGGTAACTTCAAACAACTTAATGAGCATTATATTGTGAAAGTTATAAATATAAATTCTAAATTAAATCAAAATCCACATTTTTAATTCAGCAATCATCCATCTGAATTCTCCGCACACTTGTTGATCACAAGGTTAATCTTATTAATTCATTATCTAAATTAATAAGGGCCTTAGTGGCCAAGTGTTTAAGGTATATTTTAGTTAGTTAGTTAGTTTTTTTTTTGTTTGAATGATGTTTAATGCCACTTTCAGCTATTTCATTGTGTCCAGTTTTTATTGGGGGAGGAAGCCGGAGTACCCTTCGGTAGAAAAACTGACAATCCTTGTCAAGTAAGATTGGAGTCTATTAAACCTTGCCTGCAGTGAGACTCGAACTTACAACCTCAGTGTTGACAGACCACGTGATCAAAAGTAGACGAACTACCTTAACCACTCGGCCACTGAGGCCGCTAGAAGTTAGTCATCTACTAACTACATACACTATGGTTGCAGGTTGGAGCCTTACTGTGGGAAAGATATTGGTAAATGAAGGTAATCACAAAATAATGAACAACAAGATAACTGTCAAAAAAGACAATCCACAAAAATATTGCTGAAAGTGAGGCTATATCACATTTTAACAAAACAAACTATCCAAAATAATGAATTATCTCCCTTAAAAAATTACATTTCACACTATTACACTTTCTTAAAAATGACAAATAAGACATTTCTTAGCTTAGTTTTTGCAATTCAAAATTACATCTAATCAAAACTTTAGATTTTCTTTGTTTTAATGGTAATTGTAAAAATTCCCATGCTGAGCAAATCATTTTTACTCAAAAAGGTTTTATTGCACTGAGTCATGGTTGGTTTTCACTGCATTCTGTATAAGGTGATCTATTTAGAAAGGTCAGTGTTTGTCCTCATATTATTTAGAACAAATAAAAATAATTACATTCAAACACTCAAATGATGCTGCTAAATTTAGTGTTGAAGTCTTTAAAATCAAATTCTTCATAAACTTATGTACAACATACATCTTTTTCAATCATCAAAATCTACTGTACCTTGTTATTTTGCAAGAAAGTTCTGTAATTGTCTTCCCTTTAACTGACTTCTAACTCTACAAAAACAAACAAAATGAAAAAAATCCAATCCTTGACTACTTTTGAAATTAAAATATCTGATTATAAAAAAAAAAGAAAATTGTTCATAACTAGAAATGTCATTGGATTTTTAATTTTTGTTGTTTATAGCAACAAAAGATGTCTATTTGTTATCAATGTTTATCTTGTTTGTTTACCATAATTTTCTGAAATAGTCTTTGTCAAGGTTTTCATGCAATTTTAATTTTGACCCTTTTTTGTATCATGATTAATAACCTTAAATAAGTAGATCAAACCTTAAAATATCCTCTAAATATACAATCTTTCAACAGTGCTACATTTTATAAATGCAATAAAATAATTTATTTTTTTATAAGCTAAAAGACAGTAGCAGGTGAACTTCCCTTATCATAAATCCTTGTAATCAGGTCACAAACTTCTTACTTATCTAAAGTTTTAATTACAGGGGTAACACTTGGGCATTATTATGTACAAAATTCATGTTCCATAGATAAAGAGTTTACTTTAATCCAGATAAATGTCATTCAAAATTGTCTGAGCAATACACAATTTTCAAGTTTTTATATGAAATATTAGGAATCTCAATCACAGAAATCACTTAATAGAAGCCACTTTCATGATGCCACAGATTATACTGTAAAGCTTTTTTTTAGGAGGAAATTACTCTGAATTGGTAAAGTACATCATGACAGTCAAACTTAAGCACCTTTTTGAGACTTTCACAAGGCAAAAACTTACACATACCCCACACACCAAGTATACGTAAAAGCTAAAAGTTAAATATATATTCAGCAATGACACAAATAATGCCTAGCAACACAATTTGTTCAGAACTTTCATCAATCCATGAACTCTAAACCAGTCGAGTACTTGAGTCCTTTGGTTGATGGGACTGATTTTGATGAGAGGAGCATTATGGGAAGGATTACTGTACAATTTTGAGATTTGTATAAGGGCATTCACTCACACATCACAAACGCCAAGTCCGATCAAGGGCATTAAGCTGTCGGAACAGGATGATAACAGCTCCCCCAACCAACCATCACATACCCATCACACAGAGAAGTGTTAGAGACAAGGATTCATTCAGCAGTGATGACAACAGTGCCTTGCAGTAAGCTTTGATATATATAGAAGATACTTGTTCTTATACTAACCTGTGTCAACCACATGTGATTTGTGTCAATTATAATTCCCCATCATAAAAAACGTTTTAGTGATTACATTTTAATTACATTTAATATGACACTTTAATGACAGCCAGGTAATAAACAACTTTGTTAGTATTGGCAAAAAAAACTTAATCGAATCCGGATATGTAGGTTACTAATCCATCTCCTTTTTCATAAAAATTTAGTAAATTTTACTCATATATAAAACATGTTGACCACAATTACTGCAATAAACAAAGGACTAGTATTTCATCCTGCAATAATTACAGTTGCTGAACAAAAATGCTACACAAATGTTTTTGCTTTATTTGTCTGGTATATAAATAACTTCTCCTTTTAGCCAATTTAAATAAAAACAGAAGCAATGACATCGTCTTCCACTCTCCGGCACAGAGAACATAACTGGTTACCAGATATTAACTCTGCAACAGGTTCACTGTGGGACTACATCTGTTGTCTGCCCATGATGTTTGTAAACAAAGACCGATGTTTGCAAAAAAAAAAAACCACAAGAATTTATTTATTTTTATATAGTCTATTTATACACTTTTGATACGGTTTCACACAAAAAGTATTGGGTTTTAACACGAGGCTTATCCCCCATAAGAGATATGTCTTATTGTATCAACCAATGGTGTGGCGAAGTGATTGTGGTTGACGTAGGTTACCCAGAACCATTTGCCTGGAGATTGATCATTTCCTAGGTGGTATCATAGTCTGTTTTATTTTAAAGTAGAAGAAGACAAAGTTTAGGATAAAACATGTAATTTGTTGTCACTATGTACCAATATAAAACATTAGCAGTGGCAGGTCCTGAGGGGCCTGGACCCTCCCTTACAAAGCAGTATAACTTGTATATGTACCAATATGAAACATTAGCAGTGGCATATCCCCCACTGGACTGCATATATAACAAATGAACCATGCCCCATGATCCAACAAAATGTTCCAGTTTCCCAGACCCCTAGCAGTGCTAGCCACTTATGAGAAATTTTTATTCCAACATTGAGGAGAGAAACAGGACAAGAAAGCTTGGCAAAACCATGCTTTTCTTAATGCTTCCTAAAGCATGTACAGTTAAATTTGATATTTTTCAAAGAGCAAAATGTTACATGTGAAGAGCAATATGCATTGATATGACAAGTAGCCATGTTACATTCGAAGGGCAATATACATTGATATGATAGTAGCAATGTTATATATGAAGGGCAATATACATTGATATGATAGTAGCAATGTTATATATGAAGGACAATATACATTGATATGATAGTAGCAATGTTATATATGAAGGACAATATACATTGATATGATAGTAGCAATGTTATATATGAAGGACAATATACATTGATATGATAGTAGCAATGTTATATATGAAGGACAATATTATACAATTACTGCACTTGAACGAGATCAATATGAGGTTTTATGGAGCAGGGTAGAATAATATTGAACGAGGCGAAGCAGTAATATCTGCAAATCTTCGCTTATTAGCACCAGAACTATCCGTAATACGTTCACTCGATGACGTTACCATGTTAACAAACAACAACATAATCCGAACATCAGTCAGAACGACAATTTTGATTGGTTAAGGGGATTAAAGAAGGACGATTTGATTGGCTATCGTATTTTCGATTGGGGAAACAGCACGTGCTTGGTATTTTCATTCATAAATTTCTCACGAGAGTGCAATATGGTTTTTTATTGAGTAGAATGAGTGTTTTGCAAACCAATATGATAGGAAATGGAAAGTCACGTGTATTGGTTTAGGCCAATAGGAAAAAGGCAAACATATATATTATGTAATAAACATTGATATGATAGTAGCAATGTTATATATGAAGAGCAATATACATTGATATGATAGTAACAAACAAGCTATGCTTAACAATTTTGAACAACTCTATTCTCCTATAGAGTTCAACATGAGCAGCATCTGACCAATACTTCTGAATCACTATCTATATTTACAATTATAGATACAACTTTTCCAAATGTGATCATTATAATGCAAATAAAAATACTAGAAATATATGAAAATATCAAATAAAACAAAAGATATTATATTTACCTGTGATGACTCCAGTATCTGTAATACTACTCTTTTCTCTTCAAACATCTGTTAATTAGACATCTGTGTTGTAATATTTTTCACAATATTTTAATAAATAAAATGCTTTTAGCATCAGCTTCATTGATTACTCATTCTAATTGCAAATATAATTTGTGTGAGTTGGATATTGTGTGTGTTTGTGTGTGTGTGTGTGTATGTGTAGCATTTTTAACTTTGATGCAATTATTTGTTTTGTTTATGTTTTATATAAATTTATGTTACTTATAATCATATAATTACAATCATTATCTTTTGTATGCAAAATTAATGCTTTTGATTGGTTAAGAATACTGCCAGTCAATAAAATACTTAAGCTTTATAATTCGATGAAAGTCATGAGCATGCGCTTCCTTGACAAACAATTGTAAATAACTGCCAGGAACTATATTGTACAGTGCTTCGTTGTTAATGTGCTACAGTCTGCGCTTTCATATGTCAATAGAACTTCAAAAGAATGCATTCAATTCTTATATTTACGTTTTATTTCTTTAACAAAAATGCCAGGGTCTTGAATTTTATCGTGCACAATGGATTTTCGTTGACTTAAATTACTCTGCATTGTTTGTTTACTCTGGCCATCGTTGAGGAATCCTGTGCTCTGGGTGTGTGCCGTTTCATTGAGAAATGCAAAGAACGATCATCTATGGTTTGAACCAATAAAAATCTACGATACTGATACAAGACATTGTTAATTGTTAATGAAAATATATTACTTTTATATCCTTGACGACGACTGCAGTACACAAAAAATGTGAAGTGGCGAAGTGACTCAAATCTAAAAAAATGTATTGTGCACGGTTTTCACGTGAATCAGTACCCTGGCATGTTCTAAAATGACACAAAATGTAGTTATAAGAATTGAATGCATTCTTTTGAAGTTTCATTGACATATAAAAGCATTGATAGAAGCACATTTTCAATGAAGCACAGTACTAATAAAGATGGAACATCGACATTTTTTTCAAAAGTTTTCAAAATTGTGTTACAGAATTGAAATTATTCTCCTTTATCTAAAGTGCCCTGACCAGCAACTAACTACAGTGTTGAAATAATTTGTATGATTTCAGAGGTTTTTCTTCTTGCTGATAGTTACTTAACGTCATTACATGCAGATGTTTATACTAAAAAGGCCACCATTAATACCTCTGTAGATAATTTTTAAAAATTTTCTATCAAAAATTATCTTTAACTAATGCAAGTTTTAATTTTCCTTCATTTGCCTCTCTTACCCCTGGAGACAATCCTATGTTTAAGTGGTCACATGACCCTTATCTTCATTAATGACTGTCACCTTAAATTTTGAAGGGCTTGTAAATTATCATCAAATAAAGCTTACATCACTACCTTTATCAAAGCACAGGAAATTACAAATCAATATCATTAAAATAATGTCACCTTTCTTACATAGACTTTGGACTTGGTCATCGAAATTCCCACAAATTAAACGATCACGATTTTTAATTCTTTCATAATGAGAAAATGTCACAAAATATTGGCTTTGTAAATGATAATTACATTTCGTGTATTTGAAATTAACAGGTAAATTGACTGAACAAAAACAGATCAAATAGAAAATGAAATAAAAATATCACTTAGTTTGCTGTTCATCATCAGAAACCCACATAGCATAGCAGGAACACGACTGGCCATGGGTTTCCATAATGCTTGTTGTTTTTCGTCTTGTTCAATTGTGTAGATATGTCTTCATGTAGCACAAAAAAACCCAAAAAGAATAAAAAGAGCATAATATTTGCTGGCTTTATAGAAGTCAACCTTATCGAAGCGTACAACAATTTTCAACATCTTTTCTTGGCATTATTGTTGTATTGAGAATACCACAACTGTCAGCAAGAATGAAATAAAATAACTAGATGTGGACAAATTATCTAGTCCTTGTTTTTAGCCCAGACTACAGGTTAGTCAGTACTTGTTCCACTCTCGATATGATGTACATGTATACACAATGTAGAAGCAAAAAGGCTCCATGTTAAAGTTTTCACAAAGCAGATCTCTATATCAGCACACATTAAAACAAGAAAGTACTTGTGGCTTGAGCTTAAATGCCACCTTCAGACATATTCAAGTTATAGCGAGGTGACTTCATGTATTGTTTGATTGTTCAACCTTCACTCTATATATTACACTTATAGTGTGATGTATTGGTTAACTGCCACTTTCATATATATTAGTTATAGTGTGTTTTGATTTTTTTGTTTCTTAAAATGGGGTTTTATGCCAATCTCAGAAATTTTTCAGCGATATCAAGGTGTCCAGCTTTTAATGGGGGAAGAAATATGAATATCCTGTGAAACCCCCCGACATTCTTCAGGATAACTGGCACCCTTGTGTGTTAAGGTTAGGGTCAAGCACACCCTGCCTGCACTCAGGGGTTGAACACAACCTCAGTGCTGATACATCAACGATCATGAGTAGATGACTAACTACCTTAACCACTGCACTACCATTATAGTTAGTTAGGGAAAACCAAGGTACCTGGATGGGATTCACATTCAAAGTGGTCAATTTAAATCAATCTCCAATACAGGTTTTTTAAGGTATTTTGCAAGTATTGGTAGGCGAGACCAAATACCTAGTCCCTAGCCCATTTTCCCCCAAAAATCTTAGCTGTGTTATAGTTTAAATTCCTGTTTTAGCAAATCAAAATGTGAAAGTTGCGGTGTTGCTTGTTTGAAGTTAAGAATAAATTTAAACTAAAGTTAAGCTTCTTTCCAAAAATTTAGGCCACATTGCCTAATAGGTGCCACATGTTACACAAGCCGAAAGCTGAAAGTTTGAATCCAAAACTCAGGATACTAATCATGTGATCGCACACAATTACAAACACCATTAATAATAAAAGACAACATATGTTTTGCTTAAACCTTTGTTTAAAGGTTAAAAAGCCTTGGTATAAATGTCATTACTCAACCTAAAGCTTCTCATTAATGAGCAACATTTTGACTAATCCTCAAGCATGCTTGTTTTAACCAATAGAAATGAAAACTAAAAATAGAATAAAATTTTCCAAATTTTAATTAAAAAAAAAGTCCAAATAAATTAAATAAAATGATTAAACAAAATAATACATGAAGTATTTATGAAGTTTGTTCAAATGTAAGAAAAATATGTTTTCCCTTAGCATCAAGTCCAAATTTTTATAGTCAACAAGTAAGTATTCTAAAAAGCTAAAATCGGACAGTATGGCTTTACAGATAATGTATAGAAATGGTTGAGATGTGGAATACAAGAAAACCTCAATGTGGTAGATACCAAACAAAGGCTCCTATGGCTGAATCGGTCATCTGAACCTGAAACGAATTGAACAACTATGCAATTCTTTATTTTTATCTAGCTTTTCTTTCCCCTAAAGAATTGTCCAACACTTCAGCAAAAATAATTAATGTTGACATTGTTAAGGTTTTTTACTTCTATAAAGAGTTGTCCAACACTTATGTCCTGAAATCATTTTTGCAGATCTTGATGAGCTGAATAATTTTTTAAAAGTTTTCTCTAGCTCTTACAGTTTTCAAGATACTGAGGATTAATGGCAAAAATCGACAGTTTTGAGTAAGGGGCAATAACTCCTATATAATATCATCATGCAACTCAATGGAGAGGAAGCAGGGTCGCTTTGTTTATCTATATCTGCTATGCTTTTTTAACTATAAGCCAAAAACTATATCTTGACTCCCCTGTTCTTTAGGCAAAGCAGCCACGTTGGTTGGTAAGTGACCATGAATTGTGCAATGTTTAAAAAGAACATGGTGCAAAGTTTCAAAGCAATTTTGTCGGTGGTTTTATTAAAGCTTTTCAAAGAAAGATGAACATCTGATGAACTTCCACTCAGTGAAGTGTTTTGTAAAGCTTTTGATGGTGAAGAAGGAAAGTTCCTTAGGTTTTCCTCTATGTTATACTTTTTGAACTATAAGCTGTAAACTATATTTTGACCCCCATGTTCTATTTTTAGCCATTGTGGCCATGTTGGTTGGTCAGCAATCTTAGTAGAGAACATTTTAATGATGATGTGTACAAAGTTTCAAACAAATCCATTCAGAGGTTTTAAAGAATTAAATTTGTAAATAAAAAATTACCACATATCCATTTCTAAGAAAGACTGTACAATAATTGCACCATTTACATTTTACATCTTACCCACTCCTATAGATCCCATTGATATAGCAAATCTCTACAGACCATCTTAAAATGTGCCTTCCTATTCTATAACCTTGTTTATTAGCCAGCTACAAAGAACCAATAATCCACTCTAATCCCTTACAACAGCATCCACTACCATGGAACGATAACAATTACACATTTCTCCTTGACAGCCTCTCAATTGGTCATTTAAATCATAAATATTGCAGCAATAAGTTGAACTGCTCCATACCCTCAGCATCTGGTCAATTGAGGACACTGACCATTGTTAACAATGACCAAGTCTTCTTAATTTAGATGATTTCCAGATATAACTCTTGTCATACATCTCATTTAGTGTATTGATTTACACAATAAATGTTTAAGATGTAATATTTTGGCACACAGACTAATACATAGATCTCTAGCAGGGGTAATACAAGTTTTAGGTGCGTTTGAATCAATAGGTTGGGATAAAGCTTGCCGATCTAGTCATGCCTCCTTAATGGCGACCAAATCTAATTAATTTGATTGATGATTCATTACATCACTGGCTAAAATCAGCAAAAGCAGAATTAATTGGTTTGGTAATTGTCGACAAAATATTCCGCATCTAGGAATCTATCAATTATTATACATTGATTGGACTTAACCCACAGAATATTTATTAGAAATAACAAGCAATCTAACGACAAATTAAAAATACTACACGAATCGCCTGTATTACAAAACAGAATAACTTCCAAGTACAAAATACATCTTCGCTAATGATCAATTGTGGAACAAAACTTTGTATTTTCATGGAAATGAAGAATGATTTGTTATTAAGGAAATATTTAGATTTTTTATAGATATGAAAATTTCTGGATAGATGAGATTGGTAAAGTTAATGAACTATGGACTCTTACCATGAAACAATTAAAATAATTAGACAATTGCCATTCCAATTATTGACCTTTGTATAACATTGACAGAAACAATCAAACGCACCATCCTGTCCAACAATGAAGGACAATTTGACAGATTTCCATTTTTACATTCTGAACTGGAAGGTCATAAATCACAATTTGTGTTTTTATTGAGAAAAAAAAAGGTTGAGAATTCTTTTTTACTGTAATTTGAAAAATGATGTCCAGATCAACTATCATGTTTGTGATTTTTACATTATGTTTGGAGGCACTCGACTAAATCTTTCTCCATCCTTTGTTCAAACATATTGTCAATGGAGTGATTTATGAAAATAATACCTGTTGTTTTCAACAAATTTCAATTTTGTAAAGTTGTTCAAATATATAAAAATATAACAATATATTAAATATATCCCATATTTTTTGTCTTTAAATACATAGTTATGTCCCCTTGCTCATCAAAGAGATATTTTGTCTGCAGGTACTTTATATGAAATCAGATAAGTTCAGCCTGGAGATGAAGTACATTTGCACCACACGACATTACACTTAATAATAAGTCAGTATCTCTGTCCATTTCTGATAAATTGCAACAACAGAAAATTAAAGCTTAAAAAAAATTAAAAACCCCATTTATTTGACAAAGGAAACATTACTATTAACAAAATCATAGTATTTATGAAAAAAGATGTATAACGGCCAAAGACACGTGTCATGCAAACAATTAAAAAAAAATCGCAATCAATTATCATTTAATATAATATGGTAAAACTGATCACCTATCAATCACACAATCAAAGCCTAATTGTCACAAAATAAACTCTTCCATTGAATGTAGATGGTTTGATTATTAAAAAATGTAAAAAAATAAATCATTTCAATCAGTATGAGAGGTACGAAAGTGAAAGAGAGAAAATGTATGTGAAAGTTACCTGATATTATACATTGTATGTATCAAATTTGATTATATATGCCCTAATGGGCCGATGATTGGTTAAATAAAAATACTTATACTTATACTTATTATTAGAAATTTGGAATTCAAAACAATTAAGTAATAAATCACACTTAAATGGATGTGAAAGTTTTTTCTAGTTTCAGGAAAATGTTAGAATTCAATAAACCTAAATGATAGACTATTTATTGATCATAACCGATCATCTGCCCAACACAAACGAGGACAGACATCTTGATCTTCCGAGTCAGTTGCATGGCATGCAGTATCAATTGATGGATCAACTGATTGGTCCAATAATTTACTTTAAACCATCAATAGTATGGAAGAAATAAACATGATACAGACATTGATAAAAAATTTACTGAAACACAAGTCTCATTACAAATAAAGTTTATGTAATAATCCCTTGTGAACTTTTTGAACAAAGTCAAAGATTAAAAAAAGAAGTGTAAATATTAATTGGACTAGTTCTTTAGGCACAGTAGATATTATTCTAAAGATCAATACACATTTAAATATCAGATGTTGGCGAAAAATCTTGAACTTAAATCTATGTAACTTATAAGATACAGTTAAGGAATATTTGGAAGAAATAAACCATCTAATATTTCCCTATCTATCACATGTACTTATAAAATTTAACACTACTTTTAACTAATCAGTTCAATAAATTAAAATGAAATGTAATAAAGTTTAACTAAAATAGAAGATTTCTCTATTTAAATTTAAAAAAAAACTGTCATTAAAGTTGTTCATTTTAAAAATTACCTGATATTCCGAAATGTATCCATGATGTGTGATTTACGTCTCCAAATAACACAACCCATTAGTCAAACTTTAAAAAGTCTTGTTAATATATCTAAATACGGAACAGATTTCGGTAAAGTGCACAAAATAGGAAAAAAAGTGAGAAAAAAAATGTTTACCTGGATAGGATGCCCTGTATCATTGAGTATTATCTGTGTTATTAGTAAATAATCTAACTCGATCTTTCTACATGGTCTGATGGTGTGTTTGTGAAGCTTTCCTATAAAACTGTTAATTATCTATGAGAGGCCTCACTAATTGTTTATCTTCAGTTTTATATAATCCCTTCTAAAGCCAAGCTATTGATTTTGTCTGAGATAAGAATTTATATAATTTTGTAATATTCACAAAATGTTAAATAAATATTCTACCTGCATGTGCTTATAAACAAACAACCAATAGTTTGATTAATTAATATTCTGGACGAAACTGTAAAAAATTTAAACCACACGAACCTCAAATCATGTATAATTATTAGTGTCGGCTGTATTGACAGAGAGACATTAAATGGAGTAAAAGTTTATTATTATTGGACAATGTAGATACCATAGCCTCTGGTCAAACCTGTCTTCAACAGGTAGGAAACAATGGAGTTCTGCTTTAAACTTTTGTCTAGGGTCAGCTAAATGTTTGGAAGGCCAGCAGAGTTAGCAGCTTAATGCCTGGTCTCTAATTAGTGTCCACTCAACAGGTACTGGTCAAGCCATTGTGTTTCCACAAAAAGAAACAAAGATTTAATTAACATGATTAACTTGAAAAGGGGTGACATTTTTCCCAGAAAGAGGGAAAAACAAGAGGAGTATCAAGCAAAAATAAAGAAATAAGTTATTTATAAAATTTAGAATAAAACTGTGACTTACCTGTATATACAAATTTGACCTAAATAAAACCTCCAAACTTGTTATCTCAATTTCAAAGTCAATTGAACACGGAATCAATTTTAAACAGTTTTACAGTTCTGCTTCAGTGATTTCACATTAGCCTCTTCACTTCATCACTATTCGGGTGGGGTCGGAAGGTGACGATAGCCACACGGGTGAAATATGTCCACGCAATTCCCAGAGTGTGTGGATCTTACAGTAACATTAATAAAATGATTAATTATATCACAGATAACATAACATTTAACATCACTTGACCAACCAGTAGTCAGACAACCTTTTCAGCATTTCATTGGAGGTTTTATTAATCTCTTCTACCTGTCTGTTGAAAAAACTTTCATATTTTGAAATGACTAATTAGCCAACAACTCGTAGTTATTGATTTCTGATAGATAAAGAATATCTACATTTTACACATCCTCACTTTTTAACTGCTGTTTTTAAATAGAATTAAAGGCCAAAACACTATTAGAGATGAATAAAAAAACAATGACCACAGGCAGGTCCTTTCCTTTTTTTTTGCTTGTTTGAATGTGGTTTAACACCACTTTCATCCATTTTTTAGATACTTAATGGTGTTCAGGTTTCAATAAGGGCGGATACTTTTAAGTCATCTACTTTAAATCATGTGCCTGTCAACACTGAGGTTGTGGGTTCTAGTCTCACTGTGAGCATGGTTTACTCAACTCAAATCTGAATTGACATGGATTGAAAGTTTTCCTACTGAAGGTCAGGGGTTTTCTCCAGGAACTGTGGCTTCATGACCAATAAAACTGGATGTCATGATATAGCTGGCATTAAACACCATTCATCTAGTAAGTTGATCTCAAACTACATAAATACTGACAAACAATGTATAAATAAGTAATTTAAATATTATCAGTTGTGCTGCATCTTATCTAATTGACAAGGATTTCAAGTTTTCCAACTAAAGTTCTGGGGTTTTCTCTGTGTATTTTGGCTTCCTCCCCCACCTAAGAAATTGGACACCATGATATAGCTGAAAAAATGCTGCAAATGGCTTTAAACAACAAACAAACAAGCATGTACTATGTAATGTTCAGGAAATTTTTTTTGTAATTGTGTCAGAATTGGTAATGATAAAATTGTTTGGAAATGAAGACAATGAATCATTAAACATCAGGACAATTCAAATCAGCCATTGTAATCAAGAGATATCTCCAGATACTATTTATATGTAAAACAAATCATCATTTCCATTTTTTATTTTAAGTGGTCATTATAATAGACATCATAAATCAATACGAAAAACTCTTTTTCAAAAGTGTTGACGTGAGCAAAAAAAAAATTTCACACCCAACTTTGATTACAATGCTATCGTAAGACAATTAACTTTCAAAACTTCATTACTCCAAGCATGTAATTGCGGCCCCATCCTAGACACATTATCAGAAAAAAACTATAGAAATACTACTCTGACATGCAAATAGAATAAGGAATAAGTAAAACATTTAGACAGAAATGTTATTTTCAGCATAACCTCTTTGTGAATTGGATTGTTCCCTTGTACAATAAGATCACAAAATTCTGATTATTTGGTACCTCAAGGGATGTCTAGCGTTTACTAATCTACAATCCATACTTATTGCATTGTTACTAGGCATGCAGCACAGATTTATAGGACTTAGTGTAAACAAGTTTTATCGTGAAATCATAAATGACCATTCACGACGGTCATGTAACATAATAAAAAACCATTCAACAAAAAAAATTTAATAACATTTCTGTTATAACCTTTGGAAATTGCTTGCTTACCAAACATAATTGTTTAGTCAAATATTGTTTCATTATATTTAGATTTGAGAAATGCTGTCAAAACTTTTTGACAGTACATTAAAATTAAAATATATTTTTGGTTATTTTAGCTAAATGAATGCTTTAAAGCATATTTACAGTAATCTCTCTCGTTTAAGGCACACCTTCTAACCCACTTAACTGAATCCACCCATTCACCGGCTCAACTGAACCCAACCTTTCACACTCTCAACTGAATCCAACCTTTCACCCTCTTTACTCAAGCCACTAACACTCCAAACAGAGGTCCCCATATCATCCTCTCAACAGAGGCCATGCCTCATCAAAGGCCACATTAGATAACATTAGTAGTGTGCTTAACTAAAATATCATGACAGTTTCAGTTCAGCATATATTTATTATCTTTCTGAAACATTACTATATACTAATATTTCTGAATATAATTGGTCAAGGAACGCTATTATTTCAATATACAATGTTTTACTTCTCTGTTAATTTAATTAGAATATTGAAACGAAAATCATAGAATCTTCGCGTTATTGTTGACTTTGGAAAAAATGTAAAACTGACAAAAAAAAGAATGTACTTGCAAACATATTAAAATGTTCTACAATGCTGGCAAGCCAAAATTCACTTTCGTTAGTGATAGAAGTGTCCTATATTTTTCACAAACAAATGTCATATTAATACAGTAAAAGGATGTCATTGTCCAAGGAAAAAATCTAATAATTGCCATTAGAATCTGACTTCTACAAAAATAATTACTACTGACGAAAGTGGCCATTATCTTAGCACAAAACCATGGTAACGAATTTTCACAGTTTAACAGCCTTTAATGAAAATAATGATTGGCTCAGCTGGTCAATAATTAATTTGTAATTAACAGCAGGACTGTGAAGCCATATATTAACACTGCTACAGTGTCATTATTGTTCTGGTATACTGATCACTGACTGTAGAGTAAGGGTTGTCTCCCTTGATGTGAAGGATACAGACTAAACACCATGGAAATGCATTCAGTGTTTACATGTATATTTAACACTTTTTCTTTCAACATTTGAAAAATGGCAACTTCCATAAAATAGGTCAGTCATTATCCTAATGGACCTAGAACTAAACATATCAAATGATTTGACATAAGTTTAAAAGAATATATAGCAATATACTAGTATATAAACTACAGTGAAAAGGGGATACAGAATGTAGAAGGAGCAAGTTGTCTTTAAGAAACAAAGATTGGCTTTAAAGGGAGAAAACTCATTTAAAAACTACAAAACCCCAAATTTAATTAAATCTAATGAACAGCAATCTGTAAGTACAGTTATCCTAATATATGTCCAAACTTTCAAAAAAGAATGAGCTAAATGTCATATATCCAAGTTCTAGCTGGTTTAAGATTTCATGCCAAGATGAGGACATTTTTAATTTATCGTGACAAGGTGTAATGCATAATGAAAGAAAAGTAAATAAACTTATCAGTGAAATTAAATTGTTCATTTCTATGTAATGAGGGGTTATATCTTTGATAACAAACAAATATAGGGATTTTAAAAGTAGACAAATTAACAATAAATTTTATAAGTGCTGATGTTATGGCTGGGTTTGTTTGTCTATGGGGTATTATTGGCCCAATAAAATTATCACCTTCAATAGAAAAGAAAAACAGGTCATTTACAAATTTCTATGTCCTAAGTCCCGAAACATGATCATTTACTTAATTTTCAGTTATGATTTATGTGGGTCCTTAGCAAAAGGAGGACCACATGGCTGTTCTCTGCAAGCTTGACCTAAAAAAATATTTGTGTACTGTTATTCATACAGGATTGGAAAATTATTTTTAGTGCTTCTAATGAGAGCTTAGAATTAACATGAAACAATAAAATAACTTTAAGAACTAGAGGCTCCCAGGAGCCTGTATCGCTCACCTGAACCTGAAATCAAACAACCCTTTTTTATATAGAATTTCGTTCCTATAAGGAATTGACCAACACTTCTGCAAAAGTCATTAATTTTGACCTTTTAAGGGAAAAAACTCCTATAAGGAGGAGCTTTTGATGCTTAAGAGGGAGGTTCACTTGAAATTTGCTGTACCTGTTATACTTTTTTAACTATCAGCCAAAAACTCCCTTGACCCCCCCCCCCCCCTTTCTATTTTAAACCAACGTAGCTATGTAGGTAGTCAGCTGTAATGATTTGCAAAATTTTGGTAGAGGACATCCTAAAGCTGATGTGTGCAATGTTTCAAAGCAGTCCTTTCATTGGTTAGAGGAGAAGATTTTTTAAAATCAATTAAAATTCATTTAACAAAATGTTCTAAGAGAATAATTCCTAAACGGTTAATCAGACAATCTTGACCCTAAAGTCATTTTTGTAGCCCTCATAGAGCAGAACAATTAAGAAATGCTAACTTTTTCTCCAGTTCTAAAAATTTTCAAGATTTTGTGGCAAAAATAACCAATTTCGACAATTAAAGGGCAATAACTCCTACAAGGAGTCATCATACAACTTCGACACAATGGAGCAATGGAGTGTTTTGTAGAGCATTCGATACTGATGAAGGCTGGTCTCTTCGGTTTTCCTGTATCTGTAATACTTTTCGAACTATATGCCAAAAACTGTATTTTGCCCCCCCCCCCCCCCCCGTTCTATTTTTAGCCATGGTAGCAATGTTGGTTAATCTGCGGCCATGGTTTGTGCAAACTTGGTTGAAGACATTTGACGGATAATGTGTACAAAGTTTCAAAGCAGTACTTTCAGTGGTTTCAGAGGAGAAGATTTTTCAAAAATCAATTACAACCGATTAAAACAAACAGTTCAAGTGGAATAACTCTTAAACGGTTTATCAGACAATCTTGACCCTAAAGACATTTTTGTAGCTCTCATAGAGCAGAACAATTAAACAATGCTAACTTTTTCTCTAGCTTTAATAATTTTCAAGATTTTGAGGCAAAAATGGCAGAAATCATCAATTTCGACAATTAAAGTGCAATAATTCCTACAAGGAGTCGTCATACGACTTTGACTCAATAGAGTGTTTTGTAGAGCTTTTGATGCTGAAGAAGGATGGTCAATTCGGTTTTCCTGTATCTGTAATACTTTTTGAACTATGAGCCAAAAACTGTATTTTGATCCCCCTGTTCTATTTTTAGCCATGGCGACCATGTTTTTTTACGAATCAAAAATCCAAACGATAGTTTGGTAAAGGACATGCTAAGCAACAACCATACCAAGTTTGGTTGCATTCTGTCAAGTGGTTTCAGAGAAGAAGATTTTTGAAAAGTTGAACGGACAGACGACGGACGATGGACGACAGACGACGGACGACGGACGCCAAGTGACGGCAATAGCTCACATGACCCTTTGGGTCAGGTGAGCTAAAAAGCAAAAAATTCTAAATTTTAGCGACATTTGTATTGGAGAGTTAAAAAGCCAAATATTCTTAATATTAGAGACATTTGTATTGGAGAGTCCCTTGAGACAGCAGTTACTTCCACCAACACAATACTATACAATGACATAGCAAAACATGCATGGGATTCAGCCTTTGTAATACTGCTAAACTAACTGAGAATTAGTCAAGGCCTTCACCAAATACTTTAATCACAAAAAAACTTTTAAAAAAATTATGGAAACAAAGATAAAAGATCGTTCAAGCTGAAATTAGTTTGAGTCTATATACTTTTATGCATATAATCTTTGACAATAAATAAGAATCTAGATGATAAATACAAGGATAATGCAGAAGACTCTGAGGCAGAGTGGTTTAGGTAATTGCCAGTAACTGTGAGGTTGCAGGTTTGAGCATTACTGCAGTAGGATGTGGTCAACCTGAATTAACAAGAATTGCCAGTTTCCTGCAGAAGGTCCAGGGTTATTAATTGGTACTCCAGCTCCCCCAAAATCTGGAAGCCATGGTTAAGCTGAAAATAATTGCTATGTAGGGTCAATCCCCATTCAACCAACTAACCAACCAAGGGACATATAGAAAAAACCATAAAGTGAGAAAAACCTGCCTAGGATCCTTGATGCCTCCATAAGTAAAACAACCCACTGCTGTCGTACCACTATATTCAAAATAACTTCTAAAAGTAAAATATGAAAAAACAGAATTGAAGGTTTACCTTATGCATCAAGCAGTAAGCTCCAAAACTCATCAACAAGACGCACATTAGCTCAAATGAACTACCACTATATAATGACTAAAAATTAACTTTAAACTGAAATTTAACATAATATTTTAAATGTAACCAAAAAATATACAATCACATGTTTCAAAAACATGTGATCTAATTTCAGATACGAATTGGTTTATTTTAATGAACATTCATTATGCTATCCATTAACGGAAGGTCCGGAAACAGACATTAAAATTACAATCATCATGTTAATCACATCAGCCATAATGAGTTTGAAATTATCATTTAAACCTCATTAACAAGTTAAAATTTGGGAATAATAAATGCCATGAAAAGTCATATGTTTTAAAAACTGATAATCAGTCCCGACAATAGCTGACCTCAATTTTCAACAGGATATCAGGTCGAATTTAGAAAAACATTTTTTATTTTTGCTTATGTTTTCCACATACCATATTTGAAAAATTTCTTCAATTATACAGACAAAAAGAATAGAGAAATCACAAGTAAACGAAAAGTCAATTACATGTACTGACAAAAACATGCAATTAATTACATGTTATGTACTGACAAAAAACATGCAATTAATTAGGTACATCTCCAGTCCAGTCATAATTGTCTTCGAAAGAATTCATAAATAAAAATCTATAGCACACACAGTACCATAAAAAACACTAAAATTAAGGTATCTGATAAATGAAGTCACCACTTTAAATTTTATTTTTCGACCAATACAACTTTATTAAATCAATGCATTGCTAATTACTGATACAAACTAAATATATTGTTTTCCTTTGATTCAACGTTAACAGTTGAGAGCAAAAAAAGTTAGTTGCTCAAATAGTATTTCTGATGTTTGCGAAACATTACAGAGGTTTGCTCCATTGAAGAACAATGGACATCTGGGACACCAAATATGATCATGTGGTCAATTGTGGTCCAGATACATTAAATATAGTTCACAATGTAATAACAATCTTTAACCAATATTAATATAATTTAGTTTTTTAACATGCTATACAATATAACCTTGTATAACAGACTAATCCAGGTTAATATAACATGTGGCGAAATTTGGAAAATTCATTATAATTTAACTTATGGATAATTCTTGACAAGGAAAGGAGCTATTTGAATCTTTGAACTGCATTAGATAGGTCATGTGACCAATACAAGTTATATCGTATAATATGTGTTGCTCTATTTAAAAAGGCCAATCAGATTTCAGCAAATTAAAGTTTTTTACAAGGCACATAAGAACAACCACTACACTACTGAACATGAGAATCTCACTGAAGTTTTAATAGTAACATGTAACATTGTATAATACAGAAAAATAGAGTTAAATTGTTTTCACTTTATAAAGGTATGTAACTCTTAAAAATGTATGCCTGCGATGCCAAGTAAAAATGTATGCCTGCGATGCCAAGTAAAAATGTATGCCTGCGATGCCAAGTAAAAATGAACTGTATGCATTGTTAAGAACAATTACAGAATATAAAAGCAAACAAATCAAGTCTTTTAGATCTAAGCCAGTACCAGTATATATCACAGGTCTAGATAAGATGAGTAACTGCATATTTTATATAAGTGCATCATTTTTTAAAACCTTTAGAGTACCAGTGTGTGTGCATAATGTTAATTGTGCATTAAAAACACAATCAGTATGTACAGGTACACATCACCATTAATTTTGCTGGTAGATGTACCATGTTGCTAAGGGTGTTTAACTTTGCATAGGAAAAATCAATTTAAAATTTAAACCACAAAATTTATTAAAAAATTAGCATGTTTGGTTTTGAAATAATCTTCCCGCCTCCAATTTGGTACACTTATATACACATAACATTGGTCCATAGTATTTTCATGAAAAGTTACACCAAATGGAAGTGCCTATAAAACATTTATACATCATTACAAAGAAAACTACTCAAATTTAAAAACTAGAGGCTCCTTGCTCAATATAGATTCCTTGGTAGATTTCAATAAAGAGTAGGCTCATCATAGCCTACAAAAAGGCCAAAATTGTGTGTCCCTTCCCAACACTCATTCAATAACAGTAAAAAGTTTCTCACAAATCTATATGCACAATAAGTGTGACAATTCCCTCATTATATCTCAAGCAGATAAAACCTATTTGTCTTTTAGAATGTGTTTTCTTTCCTGCCGAGAACTAGATCACAGTATTTCTGATTTATGGTGTTTTTTTAATTGCCTATGTTTGTTATTCCCACCTGAATGACCATATAAGGTCATCAATTCAACAATTAGCATAAGTAAATTCAAATTAAGGAGAGGCACATATCAAAGAGCATAGTTAATAGCAAACCCCGACAACCACGGATACCTAATGTGAACAACAAAGACCCTGACACAAATATGTATCATCCTCATATTATATACTCCCCGTCCTAACAAAACCAATTAAAAACAGGAGCGAGATGTTTTATAATTTATTCACTGGGTGCAAAATTTAAGCTTTGTCAATTGTCCTATTAAGATATGAAATTGGAGAATAAAACTTGTTTTTCTTTTTTCCACCATGGGATAAGAAATTAAAAGAAGATCTAGGAGTACCGGAATGAATGCTTCATTAAACTTGCAAATGTCTACTTCATTTTCAATCACATTTGTCATTTATTATTCTAAAATCTTC
The DNA here is from genome assembly GCA_944474755.1 of Limnoperna fortunei. Classification (NCBI taxonomy): domain Eukaryota; kingdom Metazoa; phylum Mollusca; class Bivalvia; order Mytilida; family Modiolidae; genus Limnoperna; species Limnoperna fortunei. The sequence continues at coordinate 58,720,622 of OX104112.1, read as the reverse complement.
AACATTTTAATGCTTTCTCACGAAATTTAATGTCCAACCTCTCAAAATGGACAAAAAGACCATGTTGATTAAAAGGAATTAGTGTCTGTGTAGAATGTCCATTTTGTCAAAGAACAATTTATTTCTTGCGACGAACATACCTCTAATTATTATTTCAAAATCTAAATACTAACCATTTACTCATGGTATTTTTCTTATATGTCAAGTGCAACTCAACAAGAAAAATCAGAAACAAATTCTAACATTTTTGAATCTCAAAGTATAGGTTGTGAAAGATTAAACTTTCATTATTTTTTTTCAGACACTAGAAGCAAGAATAGCTCCGAGTCAAAATCCGAATCCAAAGTCAAGCAACACCTAGTCCAACAATGGTACACCCTGCTTCAAGGGCTCAGAGGCTCAGAGTGAAATAATGGTACACCCTGTTTAAAAGGCTGAGTACTCAGAGTGAAACAATGGTACACCCTGCTTCAAGGGCTCAGAGGCTCAGAGTGAAATAATGGTACACCCTGTTTAAAAGGCTGAGTACTCAGAGTGAAACAATGGTACACCCTGCTTCAAGGGCTCAGAGGCTCAGAGTGAAACAATGGTACACCCTGTTTAAAAGGCTGAGTACTCAGAGTGAAACAATGGTACACCCTGCTTCAAGGGCTCAGAGGCTCAGAGTGAAATAATGGTACACCCTGTTTAAAAGGCTGAGTACTCAGAGTGAAACAATGGTACACCCTGCTTCAAGGGCTCAGAGGCTCAGAGTGAAACAATGGTACACCCTGTTTAAAAGGCTGAGTACTCAGAGTGAAACAATGGTACACCCTGCTTCAAGGGCTCAGAGGCTCAGAGTGAAACAATGGTACACCCTGTTTAAAAGGCTGAGTACTCAGAGTGAAACAATGGTACACCCTGCTTCAAGAGCTCAGGCTCAGAGTGAAACAATGGTACACCCTGCTTCAAGGACTCAGAGGCTCAGAGTGAAACAATGGTACACCCTGTTTAAAAGGCTGAGTACTCAAAGTGAAACAATGGTACACCCTGCTTCAAGGGCTCAGGCTCAGCGTGAAACAATGGTACACCCTGCTTCAAGGACTCAGAGGCTCAGAGTGAAACAATGGTACACCCTGTTTAAAAGGCTGAGTACTCCTCAGAGTGAAACAATGGTACACCCTACTTCAAGGGCTCAGAGGCTCAGAGTGAAACAATGGTACACCCTGCTTCAAGGGCTCAGAGGCTCAGAGTGAAACAATGGTACACCCTGTTTAAAAGGCTGAGTACTCAGAGTAAAATGTGGTTCAATTAACCTGCTTCAAGTGTTGAATAGCTCATAGTCAAACAATAAACACCCAGCTTCAAGTGCTTAGTAGCTCCTAGTCAAAAAATGGTACAACATTTTTGAAAGGCTGTGTATCTCAAAGTCAAAATCTAAGGTCAAGCAATGGTACACCTTGCTTTAAAGACTTTGAATCTCAGTCAGAATCTAAGGTCACACAATGGTACACTCTGCTTTTTGGGCCGAGTGGCTCAGGGTCAAATCTGAGGTCAAACAAAGATACACACTGCTTCCTGGGCTGAGTAGCTCAGGTAAAATCTGAGGTCAAACAATGGTACACCCTGCTTCATGGGCTAAGTAGGTCAGGGTCAAATCTGAGGTCAAACAATGGTACACCCTGCTTCATGGGCTAAGTAGGTCAGGGTCAAATCTGAGGTCAAACAATGGTACACCCTGCTTCATGGGCTGAGTGGCCCAAAGTAAGAAAGATGTTTCTATCTAAATGCTAACTTTCAATATGAGATGACACATTTAATTATGATGTTGTCCTTGTAAAATTACAGAACAGCCAATACACCAAAACTTTTTATTATTTAATTAACTGCACTTAAATGGGAAAGAATTCAATATATGTCATACAACCAAGCTGTAAAACTCTGGACAAAGAAGCAAGCTTATCATAAAACTCTGGACACAGAAAGCAAGCTTATCATAAAACTCTGGACACAGAAAGCAAGCTTAACCATATTCACATAAATTTTATATCACACTGGAAAGTATTTCTAACAATGAAGTATTCTGTAGGCTATAGGTCATCCTCATTTCAGTAAACTTCCAGATAATTGTTAGCAATTTAAATTTGTTTAAGACTTTTATTTCAAAAGCCAACATTAAATACCTTCAGGTATGTTACAGAAACAAATACATTACATCGTACACTTATTCAGTATTAAAACTATGCCAATTAACATATATTTAGATCATAATTACCTTTTATGAAGGGCCTACAGGCATAAACTTTTCTTCATCAACTATTTTGATCCACTTGACAGTTCAGGTATCTATGAAAACATAAAAATCGTACATTTCATGACAGGTTAATTACACAAAGATTATTCTACATCCAGGTCACATTTGCATTCTCCTCTTGGACAAACCAAATAAATATTTAGGTGAAAAAATAATATTTATAGGTGGGGTTCAATTAAGGGTTTAATCACTATCTAAATCATTTATAATTAAGAAAATTATATTTATTAACTGGGGTACAATTAAGGGGTTAATCACTCTCTAAATCATTTATAACTGAACAAAACATATCAATATTTATAACAGGGGTACAATTTGGGTAAGTCATCTATAATTAAACATGATTTAATGGATATGATATGGTACAATTATGTGACTAGTGACTGGTACCTTACAAGACAGCAATATTTTTGTTATGAACAATCTGATGAACATGGAACCAGAAAACTGACTAAGTTAATTTTCTGTGCTCTGCAGCAACACAAAAGGACAAATTATATGACCCTGATTCTTCATCAACAAGAACTAATCTTCAATATGATTTGTAAATACTACAACAAGTAATTTCTGATACAATTAAAGTTAATTTTTATTTGGAAAAAAAAAACAGTTTGTATGCATGATCATCAGTGACATGGCTTTAGACACATACTTTTGACAAGCTGAATAATCATTAAAGCACATCAACAAATAATGGCCCCCATACTAATCTAAGATTATTTTATTACTTTAATATAGATATATACAATACAGATACTTTTTCGAAAATATAAACATATTTGTACAAGCGTTAGAAATAGGTGGAAATGTGAAGCTCTACAGAATTGTCAAGTTTTCAGCTTAAAAATGTTGCAACTTAATTAATCCAGTGACACAAACATGAAAAGGACTAAATATTGTATTCAACAACATCATGAACCAGAACAGAATACTAAATATCATTGCAAGTTAGGACAAGGGTACCAGGAGAGTTTTTTTTTCTATTTATTGTACAGTAAATGTAACGATTCTACGATAAATCTGTTTATTGCTACATCTATATGTACAATTTTCTACTTGGCTTTGCTTAAATTGTTTTTGATTTGCTGTTTGCAGATGCACAATTTCAGAAGTGAGCCTTCCAAAACTCAAAAACAGCAGCATATTTGAAATTCAATATTCTAAAAAAATTTAAAATCCAAAATACAATATTTTGAATATACTTGGAAGTTGGTAGAATGGTCAGGAAAGCAACTATGACTCATGTCTACATAAAAATTCAATTTTGCAGGTACCTCTATTTATTACTTCTATAAAAAAAATCTTTAATGGTTATTTTATACTGTTATTTGGCTTAACATTTTTCAATCAAAAATAATAAAATAGCCTGTGTTGAACATCCCCTAAAATTAGAATTACGCTAACTTTGCTTTTGTCTCTAATTGCTATATTGACTTATAGTCTGCCAAAAACAGGAATTATTATTTAACATATATTGCTTTTTGTGGCAAGGCATAAACAGCAATCCTTGTGTAATATGATTGAATTAAACTTCAGCCTAACTCTATTGGAATTTAAATTGTACTTCATTCACCCTTTCACTATTTCATGCACTTTACTTAATAAAAGACAATTTAAATAATATTTTTAATTTTAAAATCGTTAATTAATCGCAGGCAACAGTTTTATGTACTTTAAATTCTGACCTTTAAATATTAAGAGACGACGTTTGCTGTTTTAATACATCAATAATGCTATGAACATCAATCAGACAGTTTAACCCGAAAACAACAAGACAGTGCGCTAATTTCATTAGTAAGTTAATATCGATATTGATTTCTCCCAATGTCTATGTACAATTATACATTTTAGATGCGCAAACGTTCATCCAGTGTTTAATGAAAGTGCCAAAAAGGAATAAACTTAATAGCACTTAGCCGTCATACATCAAAAATACAACACAATTTATTCTGAAGCCACATCTTACATAATTAAGCACTTGTTGTGTCATTGTAATTACATTTCTAATTATTTTAGTTTTGTCAATTCTTGATATAATATGTCCTTGTTGAAGGATTATTTCTCAGAAACACTTTGAAAAATTAATACAAATATGATTGTCTCCTACAGATTATGTCATGTACAACAGTGCAAAAAGGCTAGTGTGAAAAACTGTGTAAAAAGACATGTATAGCATGAAATGGAGAAGAGTTGCTTGTTTATGGAATGTTTAATTGTATGATAATTTCAATGTTGTTACATCATTTTCGATTGGTTGATTGATTGTTATTGTTCATTTTTTATGAACAGATCTAGTGTATGAATATATGTTGCAAAAAATAGTCCGTTCATTTAAATGAAAAAAAGGCTTGAAAATGAAGCTTATTCTAAATGGGTGGAATTGTAAGGAATAAACAATGTTTTATGGAATTTATTGGTGTATAAATGAGACAAACTATCCACGAATTTCGGCTTAATTTAGTTTGTGAGTGAGTTGGTCTTGTTCATGCTAAGATGAATTCCCTAAAAAACACCTGTATTCCTATGTTGATTAGATGTAATTCCAGACAAATAATAGGGTTCATGGCTACTGCATTTTGGATAAGTTTCGAGAGCTAATAAAAAATGACAAGTGTTGGTGGGAAATGAAGATGGTTGTTTCATTTTATACCAATGGGGGCCATTGTGACTATACAATTTTAAAAGCCAACAGAAAACATTATAAGTGTTGGTTGCTGATGGAGTGGGTGTTGGCTGTTGATGGAGTGGGTGTTGGCTGTTGATGGAGTGGGTGTTGGCTGTTGATGGAGTGGGTGTTGGCTGTTGATGGAGTGGGTGTTGGCTGTTGATGGAGTGGGTGTTGGTTGCTGATGGAGTGGGTGTTGGTTGCTGATGGAGTGGGTGTTGGCTGCTGATGGAGTGGGTGTTGGCTGCTGATGGAGTGGGTGTTGGCTGTTTAATTGTGTGTTAATTAGATGTGGTTCCAGAACAGAAAATAGTGTCCATGATTACCGAACAATTCTGATTACAATTCTGAGAGCTGGCAAGTATTCATTACTGTTGATTAGGGTGGTGGCTATTTTATTGTAATTGTGGCATGACATGAAAAAACAAATAACATTGTGTTCATGACTACCATACAATTTTGACTGAAGTTTTAAGATATGCCAAAAAATGACATGTGTTGGTTGGGTTTGTTTGAGGTGTCAGTGAAGGCCCCATTGGTTTATTAGATGTGATTCAAATAAAGGTAGTAGTGTCAAGGGCTACTGCAAATTTTTGAAATTCAGTTCTAGTTCTGGCCAAAATGAGGTAATTGTTGGTTGTGGGTGTTGACTTTGTGAATAAAACTTGGTTTCATTATAATAGCTAATAGTTTCTATGGCGACATGCTGAATGCCATTCTGAAATTTGGCAAAAACATAAAAAATTGTTTATTGTAAGCAGAGGGGGTGTTAACTGCTTATTTATATGTTGATTTCACATGATTCCAGTTTATGTCATTTTTCCCTCTTTTCCTGATCATTCCTTTCAACTTAACCTTTTATCCACACTTAGCCACTTACACTTTAATAAACAAACACTAGTAAATAGCTTTTAATGCAATGGCTGGAACTGATAATCTGATTATACTATACAGTAGAATGGATCCCTTCACACCCTTCAGGGTACCAGAAACACAGAAAATTGGTACTTTGTTCTTCGGTTTGGTATCTAGAAATGAATGTTATAACGAAAAACAGAAAACTAAGGAAAGTGTCAAAAAAGACAATTCACAAATCCAAGTTCAAGAAAACAACAAAATCAAGAACCAACAAAAACCAAAAATGAAGCAACTACAGCAATGGTCCAGACTTGGTACAGTCATTTAAAATAACTGCAGAGTTATGGCATGCCAAACATCCCACTTCCATTGCTATAGTGTATGCAGGTTGTATAAATTAATGGCAAAGATGCACACATGTGCACCATGGCCCAGGGTCATGTGTGACATTATACCGGTCATCATATCAAAGTACAAAGTGCTTCAAATTTCAGTGCAAAATGCAGCTAAGTAAGGCTTAGCCTCACTACTTGCTTTATGTTGTGTTTGCTTAAAATGGGATGTGTATGTGCTTTTTCTTTAGTTGAGATTTAATGTCATTGTAAACACTTATATAAATGATTTAGAGTGCTGCATTCCATGCACATTAAGGATCCCTTTACTCAAACCATGTCTGATTGGCTAATACATTGCTAGTAAAGGACTCACATTTAATATTAGTCATCTGCATCCTTTCAGTGTTTATAATTAACATCAAAATAAGAATCTAAATGAATTAGAATTGAAAGAGCAAGTTTTACTGAAAAATTTCATTAACCAGAAGGTCACAAAATTCACCATGTTTTTAGCAAAAACGCCCAAAACACCCTCTGGTTCTGATCATTTCATACCAATATGATACCTATAAATGACAGGAAAATATATGTCTGATAAATTGATTCAATTAATAAACAAGCAGAAAAAATATTGATAAATTAGTTCAATTAATTAAATCAGACAGATAATTATCATGATTGCAATAAATACACAGTTGTTGCTATAGCTACAAGGCTAAAAATTTATTAATATTTTTTAATCATTGTGAACTTTATATAAGGAAAAGGAGAACAATTTTAAGGTTGCAGGCTATTTCTAAAATGGAGGAATATAAAAGGAAAAGGTGAACAATTTTAAGGTTGCAGGCTATTTCTAAAATGGAGGAATATATAAGGAAAAGGTGAACAATTTTAAGGTTGCAGGCTATTTCTGAAATGGAGGAAGATATAAGGAAAAGGTGAACAATTTTAAGGTTGCAGGCTATTTCTAAAATGGAGGAATACATAAGGAAAAGGTGAACACTTTTAAGGCTGCAGGCTATTTCTGAAATGGAGGAATATATAAGGAAGAGGAGAACACTTTTAAGGCTGCAGGCTATTTCTAAAATGGAGGAATATATAAGGAAAAGGAGAACACTTTTAAGGTTGCAGGCTATTTCTAAAATGGAGGAATACATAAGGAAGAGGAGAACACTTTTAAGGCTGCAGGCTATTTCTGAAATGGAGGAATATATAAGGAAGAGGAGAACACTTTTAAGGCTGCAGGCTATTTCTGAAATGGAGGAATATATAAGGAAAAGGAGAACACTTTTAAGGTTGCAGGCTATTTCTAAAATGGAGGAATACATAAGGAAGAGGAGAACACTTTTAAGGCTGCAGGCTATTTCTGAAATGGAAGAATATATAAGGAAGAGGAGAACACTTTTAAGGCTGCAGGCTATTTCTAAAATGGAGGAATACATAAGGAAGAGGAGAACACTTTTAAGGTTGCAGGCTATTTATGAAATGGAGGAATACATAAGGAAAAGAAGAACACTTTTAAGGCTGCAGGCTATTTCTAAAATGGAGGAATACATAAGGAAGAGGAGAACAATTTCAAGGTTGCAGGCTATTTCTGAAATGGAAGAACCAAGAACCACATAATCATTTAAAATCCTAAGGAGATAATTAAGAATCGCTTGCATGTTGCACCATTTGCAATCATACCCCTATAGCTTTAAGAAGACCAAATATTTTTTTCTGACAAGCATTTGACATTCCTAAACATATGCATGAAACTTATACAAACTGAGCTAGGCACACTGCTTGATACAGCCCAAATATCATTCCAATCAATATGTCTGCACAATGGCACTATCTGACAAAGATTCTGCTCAAGTATCATCAAAGTCCATTCAGTGGTGATGGTGGAGGTGCAGATAAGAGATGGGTAGACTTGCCACAAGTCCCTTTGAGTTTGCTAATTGAGAGAAACATCTTTATACTATACTATCCAATTGTTAGTATAAGAAATGTTGATAAGAAAGATGTATCTCAAATAGCAAATAAATTCAAAGGGACTTATGACTAGTCTAAGAGATTGGTACCTTTATGTCAAAGAATGGCAAAGTTCATGCTTAACTATGTTCCCAAATTTAATTCCCATCAAAGTGTAAAATATCAGGTACACAAGGGCACTATGTCACAAAGATTCAGTTAAAGCTTCATCAAATCCTTTCAGTGTTGGTGGAGTTGCATACTGTAGCCACTAGAACAGGCTAAATTTTCCATCGTTTCTCAATACCCTATACTTTTAAAGTTGTAGTCAAAACTGTGTTCCTATTGGCCCATTTCCTTGATTTATTGTATGTTAACTTTTCCAGAATATAGCTAAAATAATGCTTGCTGGACTTTAAGGAGATAAGAACAATAAAATTCTGTGGGTTGACTGATCTATATGTTTAATGTGGGTGTACTATAAATACCCAATTCAGATTTTCAGTATATTGTTAAGACTATTAGAAAGTATAAGTAATGTGGTCATGGCATTAAACATATGCCTACCAACTTATACTAAGCAAACTAGTGTGGCCTTAGTGGACATGTGGGTAAGTATTTAATCATCTACTACTGAGAACCAGCATGTCAAAGCTGAGGTTGGGTGTTTGAGCATTATTGTGGACAGGAAGGCTCAATTTCAACCCTAATATTGACAAGAATTGCCACTTTCCCAGCTGAAGGTATTTGCTTTCCTCACTCAATACAACTGGTTTTCATGATTATGCAAAGACTAGAGGCTCCCAGGAGCCTGTATTGCTCACCTGAACCTGAAACCAAGAAAACCTTTTTATCCAGCTTTTCTTTCCTATAAGAATTTGCCCAACACTTCTGCAAAAATAATGAATTTTGACCTTTTAAGAGAAATAACTCTATAAAAAGGAGCTTTTGATGCTTAGGAGGGAGGTTCACTTCAAATTGTATGTACCTGTTATACTTCTAACTATCAGCCAAAAACTATCTTGACCACCCCTTTCTATTTGTAAGCCATTAGGCAGCTAATGTATGTAGTCAGCTGTTATGATTTGCACAATTTTGGTAGAAGACATCCTAAAGATGATATGTGCCTTGTTTCAATGCAGTCCTTTCATTGGTTAAAGTGGAGAAGATTTTTTAAAATCAATTAAAATTCATTAACAAAATGTTCAAGGAGAAGAATTCCTAAATGATTCATTGGACAATCTTGACCCTAAAGTCATTTTTGTAGCTTTCATAGAGCAGAACAATTAAGCAATGCTAACTTTTTCTCTAATTCTAATAATTTTCAAAATTATGAGGCAAAAATGGCAAAAATGGCAAATTAATGGCAAAAATCATAAATAGAACTTCGTCCAAATAAAGTGTTTTGTAGAGCTTTTGATCGTGATGAAGGCATGTCTGGACTATAAGTAAACAAGTGTGGACACAGAAAAATGTCTCGCCTGCATTCCGCATCAGTAACGAAAATAAATTTCGTCATAAGCATTACGTAAATAGCATTAAATATCAGCAGCAGCCTGTATACGAAATATTGTCACCATACCATGCATAGTTACAGAGAAACTCCCGTAACCCAAAAACTTTAGTGTAGTCGCTGGACCGTGAAATTGAGGTCAAGGTCAGGTGACACCTACCAGACAGTCATGTACTAGTCATCAGCATCCTATATACCAAATATTGTCATCCTACCATGTGTGGTTATAGAGGAACTGTCGTAACCCAAAAACTTTAATGTAGTTGCTGGACCGTGAAATTGAGGTCAAGGTCAGGTGGAACCTACCAGACAGTCATGTACTAGTCATCAGCAACCTATATACCAAATATTGTCATCCTACCATGCGTGGTAAAAGAGTAACTGTTGTAAACCAAAAACTTTAACGTAGTCGCTGGACCGTGAAATTGAGGTCAAGGTCAGGTGACACCTACCAGACAGTCATGTACTAGTCATCAGCAACCTAAACACCAAATATTGTCATCCTACCATTTTAGTTACAGAGGAACTGTCGTAACCCAAAACTTTAACATAGTCGCTGGACCGTGAAATTGAGGTCAAGGTCAGGTGACACCTACCAGACAGTCATGTACTAGTCATCAGCAACCTAAACACCAAATATTGTCATCCTACCATGCGTAGTTACAGAGGAACTGTCGTAACCCAAAAACTTTAACATAGTCGCTGGACCGTGAAATTGAGGTCAAGGTCAGGTGACACATACCAGACAGTCATGTACTAGTCATCAGCAACCTATACACCAAATATTGTCATCCTACCATGCGTAGTTACAGAGGAACTGTCGTAACCCAAAAACTTTAACGTAGTCGCTGGACCGTGAAATTGAGGTCAAGGTCAGGTGACACCTACCAGACAGTCATGTACTAGTCATCAGCAACCTATACACCAAATATTGTCATCCTACCATGCGTACTTACAGAGGAACTGTCGTAACCCAAAAACTTTAACGTAGTCGCTGGACCGTGAAATTGAGGTCAAGATCAGGTGACAGGTGACTGCCTCGCAAGTAGATACTCATCATATATGCTACCTCTGGACCAAATTTGATGGACCTAGGGCTTGGGCTTATAAATATATGAAGCAAGATGTCAAGTGTTTACGCCGCCGCCGTATTCCCATACATATGTCTCGCCTCCAGCGACTTTTGTCGCAGACGAGACAAAAACTGTATTTTGACCACCCTACCCCCCTCCCCCCCCCTCGTGTTATTTTTAGCCATGGCAGACATGTTGGTTAATCTGCGGCCATGGTTTGTGCAAACTTGAAATTGAAAGAGGACATTTGACAGATGATGTGTACCAAGTTTCACAGCAGTACTTTCAGTGGTTTCAGAGCAGAAGATTTAAAAAAAAACTAATTTAAACAGATTAAAAAAATAGTTCAAGGTGAATAACTCTTAAACGCTTTATCAGACAATCTTGACCTTCAGGCATTTTTGTAGCTCGCATAGAGCAAAACTATTGAGCAATGCTAACTTTTTCTCTAGTTCTAATAATTTTCAAGATTTTAGGGCAAAAATGGCAAAAATCATCAATTTCCACAATTAAAGGGCAATAACTCCTACAAGGAATCATCATACAAATTTGGCCCAATGGGAGTGTTTTGTAGATCTTTTGATGCTGAAGAAGGATGATCTCTTCGGTTTTCCAGTAGCTGTTATAATTTTTGAACTATAAGCCAAAAACTGTATTTTGACCCCCTTGTTCTATTTTTCGCCATGGCAGCCATGTTGGGTTGGTCTGAGGCCATGATTTGAGCAAACTTGGTAGAGGACATTTTACTGGTACAGTGCTTCGATAAAAATGTTTTACAATGACTTGGAATTTAAAAAAAAAATAATTGTGAGTTTACAGAGTAAAAATTTGTTAATTAAAATAAATAACCTTAATATAAAAATGAAAACACAAAAATAAAACAAACCATGAAACTAAAAGTGAAATAAAATGCATTCATCTGTGGTTAGTATAGAAGTGAACAGGAACTGAAAATTAAGTTTAGATTCAAGGTAAAAGTGCACAGAAGTACTCCTCCTTCCAAGTCAGGGGTTCTGATTACATGATTGCTCCGACGAGTGAATGTGGAATCGGAACCCCTGATAGAATGAGGTACTAATCATATTAAAATTTAATGCCACTTGATTTAATTTGTATAGTCCTCAATGTTTACTGGGTATAAATCTAATCTATTTGCAGTTTATATTGTTTCTTTTTTTTCTTTAATTCTCATTTAACAGGCTTGTTTTAAAAATACATTAAATTTCAATTAATTATTTTTACACCATGAAAATCTTTTTGACATTTCACAAACAATGTATGTCAGTATATGAACTTGAGACACGCTGTTTTTGTTTTTGTTGTTTAGCCATTCATTACAAACACTGAATCATTAACTTCTTGTTTAATTTCAATTATGTAAGATGGATCAAGACAGATTAAAACTTGCACAAAAACATGACTATCTTGATATCTCCAAACATTTGTCTTGCTGTTAATGACTAAACCCTCTACAAACAGAAATGACGAACATTAATTATCTTTGGTAAAGTGATTTTGTGGCGCTATCTTTTTTGACAATCTCTTAATGTTTACATTATTTTCAAATGTCAGATGTTTGCCAAGTTACGTTTTAGACTTAATCACTAATTTAAGGTCTAATGAAAGATAAAGATATCTGCTTAAAAAATTATAATTAGGAAAACACGGGATATGCAACCAACTGCAATTCATCACTTGTATTATCTTATCAAAATAATATCAACAGAACTACCAATTTTCATCAAGCTCAAATTTTTAACTTTTTTTCCTATGTTTTCATCATTATACATAAACCATATGTAAAGATAATAAATCAGCACTGAAAAAAAAACTTTTTACTGATTAAAGACCAATCAGAATACAAGGAGCAATTAACCTCCCTACCTGTCAGTATGTGGTAACCCTTGTCTGATTTCACACTTGATGGAAAAATATCTCATTTACTTCCACCTTATCATTAATTGCCTTAGAAATTAAGAACACTGGGAATTAATAACATTCCTACTGGGTGTGCCCTTTTACAGAAAGTTGCAGGTGCATAAACAATAAAAATTAATAAAATTACAAAGCACAGAACTGAAGACAGAAATATATTGTCGCTGTAACAATAAGTTATATAACTGCATTTTTTTACAGTCTCTTCTGCATACTTTTAATAGGAACTTACCACATAAGAGATGGAGATATATTATTTCCTGTAAAACCATTAATTTTTTTTGTGTGAGACAACTACATAATTATTGAGCATGGATTTGATACGTCCATTTATATTTCTGTGAAAAGTCCAACTTCGCTGTCTAGCTTAGTAACCCAGTAGGTTTTCAGAGCAAATTGGCAATTTTTGGTAAAATCTACCAGACTAAAGCCCTGTTTACATGAGTTTTCCATAAAAAAAAATTGTCAAAATTTTTTGTTTACACGATCAAACTTTATGATGGCTTTCTGTTATTAATGAAATAAATAATTGGCGAGAATCTTTATAAACAACATGGAGAGTTTGAGGAGTATATGGCAGTGTATGTGGGCATTTTGTGTGCAGTCATTTTGCGAGGTAGGATGCATAGGAATAGGGTTAGGCCAAGGAGAACGTGATGTAGAGCCTGGTTGCAAAAACATAGAACTAGAAGCTGCAACAACACTTTGGTTTCAGGTTTTGATTTTACATATTCCAAATAACTTCAGACCCTCTTCGAATTGCTTTAAAAACATATTTCATTCTATAGTTTTAGTTATTGTTTTCTTCTCTGTATGTGTCCTTAACTTGAAGCCACATTGAAATATTTGATTTACTATTTCTTTATAGTTCTTTATGACAAAAATGGTAGTCTTGAACATTTGGAAAATGGTTTGGCTCAATACAATACTTGATCAAAAAGTGTGAAGGAAAAACGAATGAAAATGGTTGCTTCCCAAGACTGGCCTCAAATGCTATTGTTTCAATAAGTTCTTATGTGAAAGGTCATCAAATAAGCAATTTTTCAATACAACAAATTCATAAAATTTCTTTTATATAAAACCACAAATATTCCTTTAAAACTATAAAATGAAGTGTAAAAAATAATTTATCAATGTGGTACACAGATAAGAGTACATGCATTACTTCTGTTTCTTTAACTTTTACAACATCTGCCTGCAGCTAATATCATAAAATTTTTTAATTGTTTCATCTATTATTTGTACTTTTTATCCTAAGAAAATTTTAACATATGGCTGCACATAATTAATGTTATCAAGCTCATTAAAACTGCCCTTCTAAAAGATGTATCATATCCTGGTTCTTTTCTGGAATGCTCTCGTTTATTATTTTTAACATTTAGTGCAATGCCATTAACACATAAGTTAATCAATGCTAAAGGACTAACCATTTTCTTACATGGAAAGGGGGGAGCAATGTACATGACATGTGACAAAACAGAATGCTTTCCTAATGACAAACACCGAATCCTTGACTATTTGCAGGCATAGAAACCTTGACCTGTGGCAGACACAGAAAAACCTTAACAGATACAGAAATCTTGACTAGTGACAGACATAGAAACCTTTATTTGTAACCAACACAGAAACCTTTATTTGTGACCAACACAAAAAAAAAACATTATTTGTGACAGACATAAAAACCTTTAAATAGGATAGAAACAGAAACCTTGACTTGTAACAGACACAGAAAACCATAACTTAATCCTTAACTTGTGACGAACACAGAAACAGTGACTTGTGACCGACACAGAAACCTTTATTTGTGACAAACACAGAAAAGATTATTTGTGACAGACATAAAAACGTTTACATAGGATAGAACCAGAAACCTTGACTTGTAACAGACAGAAACCATAACTTGTTGAAGACACAAAATCCTTAACTTGTGACAGACACAGAAACGGGCAGACAACAAATGTAGTCTCACATTAAACAGTGAATGATGTGTGGCAGAGGTTATATCTGGGAACCAGTTAAGTTTTCTGGGCTGGAGAGTTAAAGAAACCTTGACTCATGACAGACATAGAAACTTTGACCAGTGAAATACACAGAAACCCTGACTTGTGACAGACAAAGAAATCCTGATTCATAACAGACAGAAAAACCTTGACAGGTGACAGACACAAAAACTGTTACTTGTGACAGACACAGAAACCTTGACAGACACAAAAACTGTGACTTTCCACAAACACAAGACCCTGATACATAACAGACACAGAAACCTTTACCAGTGAAAGACATTATGAGACTTGTGAGACACAAAAACCCTGACTTGTTGCCGACACAGAACTCTTGACGTCATACACACACAGATAACTGTACCAGACACACAAACCGTTATACATGTTTATGTAAAAGATGCTCCTACAAAGCTTTGAAACTTCCCTAAAACTATGGTTTTTTTTAATTAAGAGAAACGTTAACCTTGCGAACAACTGCGCCATTTCAAAATGTCAATCTACTGTCTGTACCAAAAATACCTAATGACAATAAAAATAGCATAAAAATTATATATATTTTACTGCATTAAAACACTTAACATATCTGTAAATTAATGTCTGAGCAACAGGCCATAATTCTTACAAAACCCCATTTATATAATAAGATTCTAATTTGATAATTAGGTTGAATTTTCTAGAAATAGGAAAGATTCATGATAAGAATCACTGCGATAACTGTAAAAATTTTTGCAGATTTTTGATAAAGAGCAACAAACAGTTTTTTAATTACCACTTAAATGTTTCAAAAATAATCTACTATCTCACAAGATGTTCTTAATTAAAATTCAGATGTAAAATTTATAAAAAAAAAACTCAAGGCCTCTTGTAAATAACAATAACAGTTTAATAATTCTAAAATCAAACATGCAATTTGTTACTTAAATGAACACCTTTTTTTTTGCTTTGTTTTATGACATTTAAAAAGAATTTCAGTTATTTCATTTTATTTTTATTTTTTTAGTGCAATTATGAAAACAGTTTAAAAAAAAAAGACTGGTTTTAGATGAACATTACAGTTTTATGATACAGTTCATGATTTCATGGCATTTAAACAGCCTTCAAGTCATACAGAACCACAAAATGTAGAAAATCCACTACAAAAAACTATGCTTCATTTTTACCACAGTTGGTCTCAAAATGGAAAACAAAAGGCAGTACTGTAAAAGAAAATTAATTTTCATGTTGCCTGAATGACCTCAAGACCATAAGACATTTGATAATCCTTTATAGCTCAACTTGAGACTGAAGTACTAAAATTAATTTGTAACAAAAAAGTCAACAACTTATTATAATGGTCAACATTTAAAACTGGGAATTAGATTCTAACTATCACATTCCTTCATTAAAAGCCATGTCTACATTCTCCGTCAAAAAATTACTTATCAGACAAATGTATAACCGAGGCATTACGAGTTATAAATTAACTTTGATTCTACAATAGAAACAATACATTACAACAAACATTTCAATGACCACAAATTAGTCCTACAGGCACTCCATGGGTCTAGACTTCTTACAAATAATGGACTTTCATATTAGATATTAGGTGTCCCATTAAAGTTTTGAATGTCATTACCAAGTACAGCCATTTTTTCTCTTAGTTAAATACTTGATAACAAGTAAAAATGCCATCAACATGACAATATTTTGAGCTTAAACTGTCATTCAAAATATCAAATTGAAAACAAATTTATTTGTTTAAATTGCAGACAATTTTCAAGGGAGACAATCAGTGGACAAGTGTATACATGTAATGATTCTAAAAGACGAATTACCATCACCTTAAAAAGCTTTGATTACCGTCTGTTTAAAAGACAACTCTATCAAACATACGAGTATTTCATACATTAAGACAAAATGTCTCCACTCAGTAAACCCATAATTTATAACATGTCAAATACAGTAGTTTGGAAGTAAAAATAACTTGATTAGAATTTTCACTAAAACCTGACTGTCATGTTGCAAGAACTTTTGTATTTCCAACTCAAAATTTAAAATTGTCCATGCATATTTGTTGTTTAGGATAAAATCAACTATTTTATAGTACTTAAAAACATGTCAACATGGCATGGAGGAGTAAGAGATATTTATGTTATGTCAAAATCCACATTCTGCTCAAGTATGTCTTAAACACAATAAGCCAAGGTTATATACAATGTCTCTGGAAAGAGCCAAATGGCTTCCTACCAAAACTTTGTATCCATAACTGGTCTGGCCAGAATTATTTATTCCTGTTGCACAATGTTCTTCAGATTGTAAGCTATTTGAAATCTGCATCTTTACGTTAATACTAGTTCATTGTTGGTTAGTACAAGAATACTATGTTATAATATAAACTTGTTCATCTCTAGGTGTGATTGACAGCTGGAAAGTAGGTTACAGTGCCCTTTAGATAGTCTACCAATAATGTCATTACACCCTGGCGACTGTCAAACAAAGGCGGCTAAAAATACAATGATATTGTAATTACAAAAGAACATATAGATATTCATAATTGATATCCGGCCTGCAATTATGCTTCTGAAGAAAATGATGGCTAATTGTCTCATGACAAACAATTAAAGTACAACTTATTTTCCCTTTGATCAGAAAAAAGCAGTTTCTTTGATTTCATTTCCTTTCTAAGTTTCCTAATTATATTTTAATAGGCTACCTACCTCTTGTAATCGAAGATATTTGTAGATTAACTAACAAAACCAGACATTTTTTAATGAAAACCTATTGTTCCTTTGCTATTGTTGTAGGATTAATGAAAAGTTACCATATTCTTGTCTTTTGGAATTAGCCGTTTAATTATACGGCCTTTCAAGTATGATTTCATGTCGGGCTTATTACGGAAATCCTCCTGTTTCTTCTCTTTAGACATTTTTTTTCCTTTTGCATCTTTCATTTATTTGATGAGCACTTTAATCCCTTGTCATGACAATTCTTAAAATTTTCATATGCAGATTTAAAAAACTTAAGAAATGACATAGAAATCAAATAAAAAAAGTTTTTTTTCATTGTCTTTAAAACAACAAAGTTTCGTGTCATACAAATTAATCTTCCTGTACTAAAATTAATCCAAATAAATGACTTAACACAATTAGTATTTGTTATTATAATATATAAATAGTTTTTCGCAATGAACAAACAACCCTTCATAAGACTGCACAACTAGGTTCTACAAGACATGTACTTAACAGTCTCCATGCATTGGGTTTGTTTTTTTTAAATATTTTGTGCCACCCCCATGAAATTTACAAACTGAAAAGGTTCATCAGATTTAATGAAAGGTACTGTATGCTAGTTCCACCCTGTTATGACCTCCATCCAAGAGATTATTTTATTCTTTCTGAAGCTTGCATAAAGCATAACAGAGAAAGAACATAGTATTGATTTAAAGAACATGTATGAACCATTTTTAACATTGTACCTATACAATAATCAAAGTGACCTCTGTGTCCTTGGTCGTCAGTCAGTCGACTAATGATTACTGGGGTTATGATTATAAGCCAGACTTCTATCAAGGTGCGCTTGATTGCAACAATTACTGACAGTTATTTTTCCTGCCTAAGTTTGGAGGTTCTGACCTAGTACATGTACTCAGGTCATACTGTCTCCAAAAATAAAAGTCAAAAATGGGTGCAGTTATACAATTAAATATGCTGTTTGTGGTATAAAACCCCTTAACAAATGATATATTGTTGTTGAGTTTTGTTTTTATCAATTTCACTTATTACTAAGACCTACATAACTGAAAGGTTAACATTTAAAAACTCTGAAATAGTTTAACAAGGAAGTAATTCAATGGAATATGTTTAAATGATCATTTCTACTGAAAGATAAATTACACAATCTTTTTTGAAGTAAAAGTGATCGCATATACTGTTACTGACGGTTCCTGTTTTTAGCTTTTTAAAAATTTATTTATATTTATAGATATATAGATATTTATTTGTCCTAATTCAATGGTTTAATAATGATTTTAAACAAATCTACATCAAATGAAAACAAATTTTTTAATTTTTTTAGAAACTGATATCAGTTTGATGGTTTTCACTTGGATGATTTTTTTCACCAATTATAAAGACCTGACAGTAGTTAATCAGTAGTCGGGACATCAAACCAGATTAAAAAAATTTCCAATTCTTATATGTTTTAATGTTGCACATAAAATGTCAAGATAATAGTTATAAATGCTGCCAATCCAATTTAATATTCAAAAGCGATTAATGCCCGGTCTCTTCCCAATTCCTATTTGAAAGGCTATCATCAATTAAATTTTAGAAATAATTTATATTCTTTTACATAAAATCATTCATGGTGATTTCCTTATTAAAATGAAAGGAAAGTTTTTCCTCTTGAATACATTTTATAAGATTAAACTCTATTATACCTCAAATTCTAATGGTTAAGAAAAGTCTTAATGACTTGTTTTTCATAAATCTTGAATCATTAGCTCATTTACAAATTCAGTCAGTGAGAAGAAATTAAAATATATTTAAGATTATGCATATAAATTTGCAACATTAAAAATTCATCCTATTTCAGTTTCAATGGTAGCTTATTTTTTCATCACCTCATTTACATTAAAAATTAAAATGATCTTTTTACATTCAGACAATAAATTTACTGTCCTTGAAATTTAATGAAGCTGTTTAGAATTTTAACATCCGAAACTGTTTGAATTTATAGTGACCTAAATTTAAAGGTAAACAAAACTTTATCTCTCATTTGACTAAATATTAATCTTACGTCATATTATAATACAAGACCCAAGTTAATTGCAATTCTTGTATAAAAGAAAATACCTTTCAATTTTGAAAGTCAAACCCATTACTTTTAAACAGTTTTTGTGATATCAACATACAACAGTTGCGACATATTGCCAATCGTCCTAAATATAACTCAAATATTGTTCACTGGACGTTTACCAAACATTCAATCAATCAATCAATCATACTGCCTCATATCAGTGAAATATAAAGACATTTCCAGACAACTATCAGAAGAAAGCTCATGTCCAAAGATGGAATGTCAGTTAAAAGTGTTTCATGTACCATGTATACATGTAGTTTTATATGAAGTCTCTGTACTCTTGGAAACATCTATATTCACAGCTTTTAATGATCATTTTGCTTCTTATCAAGTCAAGTAATATTTATTTAAAGTTGGTGCACATGTAACAATAAACATAAGCTCTATAGAGATTTTAAAACG
Organism: Limnoperna fortunei; assembly: GCA_944474755.1. Classification (NCBI taxonomy): domain Eukaryota; kingdom Metazoa; phylum Mollusca; class Bivalvia; order Mytilida; family Modiolidae; genus Limnoperna; species Limnoperna fortunei. The sequence goes on along the minus strand of OX104112.1, from coordinate 58,700,750 downwards.
GACATAATAAAATCAGGTGAAAAAGCTGGAAATTAATTTCCAAAAACAGACATTATGTGTCAGAATTAACTTTCTTCTAAAAAGTTTGATAAATTCTTATTTACAGATCAAATTCTTGACAAATATTGGCACCTACCTTTATCTTTAAATGCCTGTACTGAATTTACAATAGAACAACTGACTTAGCATCATTATTACAATAGATGTAAAAACAATTACATACTCAAAACAACATAATATAAATATAATTAATGTTTCTATCAAATAAATATTTTTTATTAACATGTAATTTTGATGACCCTGTGTTCATTAAAATCCTGTGAATTTGACAAAACATGGACTTCAATGAAATAAACGATGATTAATTGTGTATATTTAATACTTCATTTCCGTAACTTACCAGTAATTACAAACAAGGGGAAATGTAATCAGGGCTTAATTGACTTCAAAACTTCAAAGGTAATTATAAACATTTATATTAATTGATAAATGATGTCATAAAAAGACCTAAACATTTTGCAAAACAAGACTTAAGCCCATAAATGTCAATTTTATAATTTTGATCTCCAATTTTTGTGTTGTCAATATTTCAAATTTCAATACATTCATGTACATAGGAATTTTTGTACTGTGTTCTTGTTCTATTGTCTTTGTTCCTACAGATTTGACAAAGAGAAATATAGCCATGACCCAAAGATAATCAATTTTCTATCCCCCAAAGATACTTATGGTATAAGCATTTGACAAATGTATGAATGCTGAAATGTAGCATATATTATTTTTGTTTCTTTTTTAAGTTGAAACTTGATTTACCTTTCAACCTACCCCTTTGGTCAACATAAAGTGTAAAAATTGAAGATTGTGTCCATGGGACACAGATGCCCCCACTAAATAAAGTCCCAAACAGGAAGTAGTAGTCTGAAAGTCACTTATGACGTACAACTTGTGATACTGAACCATCCTGCCTAATTTCAAATTGTTATGTACGGTTTCTGAGAAAAGCTTGACGGAAATTTGTATTGATGGACAGACGGACAGACGGACAGATGGACATGAGTAAAACTTAATGCCCCCCCCAACATGTCGTCGCGGGGCCAAAAAAAGTGTGTGAAAATGTGTGACAGTACCAAGAGCATGTTAAGATGACCGTCATAAAAACCAGTAGACTTTTATGACAAAAAACCCAATACTTTTGTATTCTGTTGAAAGGACATGAATTACTCCCCTTTAAAAAATGCATAAAAATCTTTTCATCCGAGGATATATATTACAGTCCTTGCATCTACCTTGGATTTGTGGTTTCTAAAAACAGCAAAAATTTCTAACTTCCAAGAGTCAATTGTACCTTGTTAGTTCTGTTATTCTTACTGCCAGGCCAATAGCATCCTCTCAAATCAGGGGTTCTGAGTCTGCGTTCCCTCCACCATCACATGGAGCAAATGCAGATTCAGAACCCTGACTTAGGAGGATGGGCCAATTGTACCTTGTTTGTGCCTTGGTCATGGTTCAGTTGTTGAAACTGCCAGGCAAATTTTACTTTTTTTGTGATTTGGTCATGGTTCAGTTGTAACTTGCTACAGAAATACTGCTGGTCACATTAAAATGATAATTATTATGGATGACACAAACAATACAGTGAAAATTTTAGTAAAACAAATAAGACATTGTAACTAAAAATGAGAGGGCAAAATACCTGCTTCCCACATACAACTAAAAAGACAAGAAATCATTTATAAGTACATTAAAGTAACAGGGACAAGGCTATATATAGGAACACAATACAGACAAGCTATCTAAAATGTGATTTAAACAGAGTTATGATTTCTGTTCTTGAAAATGACCACCAACAAGGAAGTTATTCTGCACTGAATTCCCTTACACACAATTAATAAAAAAGTCGTAAGTGTAAAATACATCGTAAGTGCTGACATCACATTGCATTTCCCTTTCATCCTCCAACACTTACAAATTTTCGTGAAATTTACTACAGGTATGAAGTATTAATTCTCTCCTTTTTGGATTCCTCTAATATATATGTGCATGCTATATTGGCCCTTTAGAACTGGTATGAAGTATTATCTTCTCTATTTTTGGATTCCTCTAATATAACACATGTGCATGCTATATTGGCCCTTTAGAACAGGTATTAAGTATTATCTTCTCTATTTTTGGATTCCTCTAATATAACACGTGTGCATGCTATATTGGCCCTTTAGAACAGGTATGAAATATTATTTTTGGATTCCTCTAATATAACACATGTGCATGCTGTATTGGCCCTTTAGAACAGGTATGAAGTATTATCTTGTCTATTTTTGGATTCCTCTAATATAACACATGTGCATGCTATATTGGCCCTTTAGAACAGGTATGAAGTATCATCCCTTTAGCACATTAACACCCAAGGCAGTATCTGGCCAAATGAACATTGTTTGCTTCAGAGAAAAAAAAAAGTCAGAAATTTCACAACAAAACAAGATATTACTCGAAAAGGAAAGATTTAATGTATAGGAACTTTAACGTTATGTATTTCATGTACCAGGAATTAACAGAAATGCAAAGATAACCAGCAAACATCTTAACCAATTATCACATTTGCTTAAAAAGTTCTGACACAAAATGAACAATTTAAAGTAATAAACAGGACTGAATGTCTATCTGTGTCAATGGCCTCTGGCCATCTAAAATATACAAATGGAAATTAGAAAAAATATGTATTGCATATCTAGAGCTTTGCAAGTAGTGGCAAGGTTAATAGGTTCAAAGTGATCCCCACAGCAACACCAACTATTTTTAATTGCTTTAGTTTTGTACATTTTCACATTCCCTCGAAAAACCAAATTGGGAACATATAGAAACAATCCATTTTTATTTACATTGAATTGTTGTTTCAAAGCATTTTACACCTATAAATTTTCACCTTTTAATCTTCTTTGCACACACATCAGCAACTTTTTCAATGAATTGATAAGTAAGCCAGATTCCTTCAGTCATTTGGAAGGAATCTCACTTCCTTAACAAACAGAATTTATCTTCATAAAGCATTATATTATTATCACCACTCCTATAATGTATAACCCCCTAGCTTGAAAGGGCTAGACTTTATTCACAATGCACAATTTTTTTTATACATCACAATAAATTTTCAAAAGTTATCAGAACCTTCCTTCGAAAAAAATAGTTCATGCTTTTCTAATTGCCAGACAAATATATTTGAATAATTATCAGACGGAATGTGTAAGACAGTGACTTTATTATGTGATGAATCTTTATGAATTTTGCTCCAGAGAAAAGCAATTAACTGCCAGACATAGAGAGAAAAATCATTTGGCTTTTATGATATTATAACTAGCGTCTTAACAATGGGAGATCTGTAATACAATTAGAACATTTATTTGAATTTTCTGTCGTCTTTCAGACCATATTAAGAAACACTGTGAATTTCATTAATTCATCCATTTTCTTCTTTTGAGTTTCTTCATTGTGTATTGGTTTACACACAAACCAGCACCGAGGTTAGAACTCCGGAAGTTTAATATACCTTAACCTGACCATCTAAGGATAAAGACAGGTCAAATCTTCAGGACACTGTTGTCACAATAAAGTATTCTTATGATTTCAAGTAAACCAGTCATTATTTTATACCATGAATGATGTTTTCTTAAAGAACAGCAAATTGCATTTGTCAATGATTAGGCAAAACTGTGAGTCAATGGCATAATCTGCCTAAAGCTCCAGGCAACTACTAAGCTTATTAACCATTGCAAAACCAGAACAAAATACTCCTAAATTTTATGTGTGCCTTTATTTTCTGCAGCTGTTTCATTCTCTCATTCAACATTTGGGTCATCCTCACAAGTCATGGTTTCTGTGTCCACATGTGTCCACGAAACCCTGACAAACTTAGCTAGGAAATTCCTGGGCTAGAAGATTTTTATATGACATAAACCTTCAAAATATCAACTAATGAAATTGCTTGAAAGAAGCAAGTGTTTGGCAGTAGTAATTCTTACTCATTCTTGAGTGGAAAGAAAACGTAACGCAACTAATAAATAACGCGGTAATAACAAACTATTAACACTACTGTACAAAATACACTTATTTTCACATGGTCTATGCAACACATCCGTTTGGTTTATTTACAATCAACATCGGGATATCCTCTAACCAAGTCGTGAATGGAAGCAAGCTTTTTATTGGCTACATTCAGGTATGATGTAGCCAATAAAAATAGTGACTACTAGCCTGAAAAATTTCCTAGTTAAGTTTGTCAGGGTTTCATGGACACATGTGGACACAGAAACCCTGACTTGTGAGGATGCATTTGGGTTGTAACTTTGAGATCAATCTGGGGCTGGGTGTTATTGACTGACACCTTTATTTGACAAGGATTGCCTGACAATGTTGGAGTTCTAAAGCTTTCTCCCAAATACAAACGGGCAATAAGCTTACAACATTTGTTAAAGTCATACAATGCTCACTAAAAATAACTTTATGTTTCAGGAGTCAAATGATACTCATCTACAATATAAGTTATCTCTGGAGTGATATGGTGAATTGCACTTGATCAACTTTTCCATGGCAGAAACAAATACTCTTTTACAGGCTTGAACCTTTATACTCTGCTAAATTTTGAGTTAAATATGACAAAAACTGAATTTTAAGTGCTGGAATACAGGATCAATATACAGTTTGACTATAAATATTACAAGACAACCAGCCCTTGCTTTATATAGTACTTCCTGCATAGAGACTGAGCAAGTAGCATATTTAATATTACAGGTTCCAGAGAAGCTAACCATACATAGGAAGTAGACAATTATACTATATATTTTAAAGTACAGATTTTTTTGTAAAATTCAGTTATTCATTTTGTATGATTTGCAATATAAGAGTTCTCCTAAAACCAAGAAATCCATTGACTTAACATTTAAAAAACTAAAATACATTTTGTTCTGCTAAATATGGACATTTATAGAAATTGGTTTACAGTGTAAAAGGAAGTTGGTTTTCAACAAAATTTCAGCATTTTCACAACTAAATGACTACATCAAAACAAGACTGCGCCTGATCAGGTCCATCTTATTTTCACAATGCAATGTGCTGTGTCAGCGTTTTAAAATAGGGGGAGAGCAATCAATAGACTTAAAATGTGCAAATCAGGAGAACTTTGCTTTTATGTAGAACATACTTGAAAGGTAACAAATCACCTAGAGTAACAGGTGGATAACTATCAACTGCATTGTCATCCAATGATGGCATTAACTTAATTACAAAACTGTAAGATCTACCAAATCCCCGCTCCCATCTCCCACCTAACCAACTTTTTTTTAACTTATAAAAACATCCCTAAGAAAGTGATGCACTGTTGAAGAGTGTGAAAAAGTCGCGGTAGAATTGGATTATTCTAATTTAGATTTTTTTTAAAAACTTGTTAAAGTGACAAGCTAATTAACATAAGCCAACATCAGATGACATGGCTGTACATGACAGTTGTTAGCATTTAACATGACATAATGACATAATTATATGACAGTCATGTCAGTCTTCTTAACCACTACAAAGATACCTAGCTGACAAGGTGAAATTAAATGTCACCCTCTGGGAAACAACATGCTTATACAGTGCACCCTCATTATACCAACTATTTGACCAATCCAAATAGGCGAGGGGTGCATGGTTATCAAAATAGGCGAGGGGGTGCATGGTTATCAAAATATGCGAGGGGGTGCATGGTTATCAAAATAGGCGAGGGGGTGCATGGTTATCAAAATAGGCGAGGGGGTGCATGGTTATCAAAATAGGCGAGGGGGTTCATGGTTATCAAAATAGGCGAGGGGGTGCATGGTTATCCAAATAGGCGAGGGGGTGCATGGTTATCAAAATAGGCGAGGGGGTGCATTGTTATCAAAATAGGCGAGGGGGTGCATGGTTATCAAAATAGAACTACAAACATTTTGTAAAAAGTGGACCTATGAAATTAGTGCTTAGAATAACAGATCAGGGGGGTTTATTGATTGATTGATTGATTGATTGATTGATTGATTGATTGATTGATTGATTGATTGATTGATTGATTGATTGATTGATTGATTGATTTGATTGATTGATTTGATTGATTTACCTTTCAGCTTTATTCAGGATGTGGTTTATAATTTTATCTATTTTGTACTAACAAAAGAAATTTTATCTATTTTGTACTAACAAAAGAAAGCACAAGATACCAAGATATGATTAAAAATTATAGATCAATATTGAAATACAGCAAAACACATGGCCAGAAAATTTTTAAAAAGAGTAAAAAAAAACACACAAAACAGACAAATAGAAAAAAAAATTCAGCACAACACAAACTAAAGGCTCTAAAGAGCCTTATCGCTTACCTGATTTATATAAGCAATGAAGATGTCAGTTAAACTGGTGTTAAACTAAGACCCACAATTTTCACTTTTCTACTGGCATAAATAACATTATCTTTATTAAGACCATCTAATAAATCTGTTTGTTTTGTTTCAACTGGTTCAATAATTTCTTATATGAAGCCATTTAAACATTTTTCTTTGGTTTCTCCTACAATTACAGACATCATGGAAACGAGCATAAACTTTTAAGAGAACCATCCAAGAAACATTCACATACAATTGTGGTTTGAATCAGCTTTGCAGTTTCAGAAAAGATAGCATTTAAAAATTATTCCTAAACAGTCCTTTATTAAACTTAGCCATTTTCAAGAACAGATTGACATTATAAACATAAACTTCATAGAGTACCATCCAAGCAACATTGCTGGTAAGTTTTGTTTGGATTGGTTAATATGTTTATGAGATGAAGACTTTTTAATCTTATTTACCCATAGGGTTCTCAGTCATGCAGTGGTGGCCATTTTGAATTTCTGATAGGCATAACACAGAAAAACTTTATATACATTAAGGACCATCCACACAAAATTTTGCTAGCAAGTTTTGATTTAATTGGTTTACTAGTTTCAGAGAAGACATTTTTTATATTTTTTCCCATAGAGTTCTATGTTAAACTAAGTCCCATATTTGTTTTCCAATTAGAATAAAACAACACAGACATTGTGGCCAAGTTTGTTTCAATTGACCCAGTTGGAAACAAAGGGATGACAATAGATCACATGACCCTTCAAGTCAGGTGAGTGTAAAACATTATTACTGAACAAATTCCTAGTCATATGTAAGACCGTAACTATAGCAACCATCCAATAATGGGCATATGTTTGGTCCCTATATTTTATTTGTTCTGCACACAGTTCAATAAGAGTCACATTTTAAACATAATAGTGAAGCATAAAATTTTTAACAAGAAATTATGAAGTTCAAAGAAAAAATATAGCAAATTTAATTTAAGGATTTTTTTTTTTAAAGTGTGGTTAAATGTGTGGTCTCATACAAACTAAGTGATTAATTACTGGGAAATTATATAATTTTTTTCTTTTATAACACATTATTTTTCAGACAATACACACTGACTTAAATTTCATGTAGTAAATTTATGTGATATATCAATTGAAATTATTTTTTTCAGCTTTCTAAAACAATCTTTTTTTCTTTTTCTTTAAAAATTGTTGTGTTTCAATACAGTTAACTCATTCTGAAATTTTGATCATTGGTATTCATATACTCAGTGGTAGGATCAAAGGGACATAACTTTTTTATGTTTTGTATTTCAATTACAAGAAAACATAAAATGTAAAAGATAAAAAAACAACTCAATTTAAAATATCAAAATTTACACAGCAGACATGAAAAAATACAAAATACATAATTAAGTTTTGTAAATTAAAAAAGAAATCCATTTCTGTCAAACTGTTCATTTAGGTTATTTATTAAAAGAAGTACAAACTTGGCAATTTAAATTTAGGTCTAATTTTTATTTAACTGAAACATGTCAATATAAAATTCAAATGAATGAATGTTTTCCCGTTTAGTATGTAATTAGTCAAGAAACATTAAACATTGCATTCTAAAGAATATTTAACACCTCAAAACTCACAAATTATAGTTGTCAAAGATAAACTTTAATAATTAGTCACCAAAACAATTGAGACCTTGACGAGAAAAATCTTATATACCAGAGTCAAAAGAAATGTTTTCAATAAATTATACAGGGGACTAATTTAGATGATATTCACGTATTTTTCTAAAGCTGCAAGCACAAGCTTATACCAATATCCGCACCTCTTTTACAATAGACTAACTCGCATAATTATTATTTCATAATGTACAATAAAAATCTTTAATTACTATGTACGAATTAATTATTTACTTAAAGGAATGACTACCATTTAAAAGCAATGTGAATTCTTAATTACACTAATTTTACAGATTTACTTTGGTGTGTCAAACGTTTTGTGGGACAATCACACAGGAGATAAACGACTTTAATTGTCCCCTGTTTAGTTGAATCTGACACAGAAAGTTATGTTAAACCATACAAAACACATTCATAAGAAAATAACAAAAAAAAGGGCTTTCCAAATTGTCTAAAAACACTATCATCAATACCAAAAATGCTAAGTCCTGATGAACTGAAAGAATTATTGCAAAATATTCATTCTTCATAAATTACCAGCAAAATCTGAGACAAGGCCAAAGCACCATAAAAAAAATCTTAACTGAATTTATAAACCTTTCATTTCATCCAATTAAACTTGTTGTCAGAATTAAGAATATTTTCACCAGCAAGAATGTTTGCATGGTGCCAGGGACACAGCTGATTGATTGTTGTTTTACATTCAGCAAGAAATATTATAGCTATATGAATAAACTATAGACAGCTACATGTATGCATACTGATACAATTTGAACAAAGTTATCATCTCTTAGGTCTGTAGTAACAATGTTATGTGAAACTTAACAAAAGTTGTCAATTTGTGGGTACTCATGCTTCCTCTCCCCAACAACACTAGCCACCATGATAAAGAGACAAATTCAGGCTCATTTGCCAATGCCACTTTTAGCTATGTCATGGCATACAGATTTATTGACAGAGGAAGCCACAGTCTCCCAACCTCAGTAATCATTGGATAGGAGCATGCCTTGCTCAGCCCTAATGAGATTACCTATAGTATAGACCATTCAGCCAAAGAGTCCCTCAATAATATATAATTAGAGACTTAATGAGGAAGGCTCACATTCTTTCATTATATAGTCTTGCTCAAAAAGTTCTCAAACCTAAATTAATTTAGATAACTGGAGACCATTGGAATCAAACATTTATAGCACCTAAAGTTCTCAACACTTAAATTGAGTCTATGGAATTATATATATTCTTAAACTTTAAAAGTAAGAATTTCAGCAGTCATAACATGAAGATCCGCCCTGTCATGGCAACTTATGATTTGTCGAAAAAGTTTTAATTTTGCTGACCTCAGGTCAGAAAGAAAACATTAATCAGTAAATGAATCTCCCTGTTGTGAATCAGACATTCCTTTAGATTGTAATTAAGAAGCAAGATAATTTTTGTAGCTCTTATCTACATGAGCTTCTGGTGAAATATTTTCACATTAATCAGAATTTGCAAGAAAACACATGCTACCACCTAGTTATATGTCAAAATTGAGGGCACTTAGAAATTTATTGGCACATTTGTGTCACAGTCGGGTGGTGATGAGATTTTCATAAGTTTTGTTTAAACATTCCTTGGGGGGGCTGACCTAAAAAAACACCTCATCTATAAAACCTTATCTTTTAAATGGGAATTCACAACAAAGTACATCTGTCTGGATCAAAGCTGCACAAAATCTTAGTATTTCAATATTTGTGTTAATTTTCTGACAGAAGAAAATAGTTTACTTTAAAGCCAAGTAAAAGACTTTTATCATGTCAAGAACAGGACATATGTTTTACATGTTTTCATGTGTGTCCAGCATGTGTCCATTTTGACCTTGACCTACATTCTAAGTTTGTGTTTTATGGTGCTTTCATATTTAAGTCACTGTCCAAATAAGAAGTGTCAGACATAAAACATGAGCTAAGAGGATAGACATGGGTATAGGTGGATGAATGGAATGCAGGCAATTTTTTATCTGTACCAGGGTCATCAGTATGTTTGATGGTGGAATAGAGGAGAAATGATCAAAACTGACATCTAATACTTGCATATGGACTTGCAGCACACAATTACAGCAGCAGTGTTTACACAAACAATAATTTGATTGTTGAAACATGGTTTTACTCCACTTTCAGCAATTTTTCAGCCATACTATGTTGAGAACCCAGGACCTTTGGCAGAAAAACTTTCGATTGAGGTTGGAGTCGAGCACACTTTTCCTAGTCAGGCTGAAACTTACAATGCCAGTGTTGACAGGTAGATGGGTTATTACCTAGAAAACTTCATAGCTGCAAAATAAAAACTTGTAAAGCTTTGTTCTAAACAACATCTGTGGAACTTGGTCTTATCATTGGCAACTACAGGAAGATGAGCACCAGCTGCAGAAGTTTCCTACTGATTCTTAATACAAGCATTTTGTTATTGCAAATCTCCTTCTCTTGCATGAAATTGTGTACATAAATAAATGTTAATACCTAGACTAATACAAAGTCTAATATATTTATTAAAATTAAATTAGCAAAATGAGCATCACGTCTATCATTGAATAATTTTGTAGAACACTTACCGATTCAAAAAGCCATGCTGAAATCTTGAGACCGATCACGAGGATTCTGCAGTGTTATACATACCAAATCTCATTAATTCTTATTTAATTTCGTTAAAAAAAGAGCAGAAAGTTTGTATGTAAATGGAAAAAAATAGCTCGTCAACAGCTTGTCCCAATGCGTTAATTGCATTTACTTTTCATTACTTATGATCATTGTGTTAGTGGAATAACATTTCTCAATAATCTTAATTCACAAAAGACAACATCTGGTTCAAAAGAACAATCCTCTGGCATGGAAGAAAAATTAATTCCAATACCTAACTGAGTTTTTGTAATAACTTAATCACTTTTTTGTCCCCAATTGATAAAAATTTTCAGAGAAAATTAATTTGACAGCTGGCAAAATTATACAAGGGAAAGAAAAGAAAGGTATTTACAAGTTTAATTCATTTGATCGGCAAATATATTAAGATTGTTTGGTAAATAGAATTAGTGATGTGTCGGGTTCTGAAATCAATGCATGATTAATACAATGTATGTAACATAATTCTTACAAAATTTTCTTGGAACAAATCTTTGACGTCACCATAATTGAGACTTTAAAAAAAAGACATAGATGTTTATACTTTAAGACTTCACAACGGTCCAAAAATAAAATTTAATTAATTCCAAGGAAGTCCTGTAATGGGAAAAGATATGTTATGTCTCCTGGTTTTTTTTATTAACACCCTTTTCCAGATTAACTAGTTGAACGTTTGTCAATTGACCAGAGGAATCATTTTCTTGTCATATTTCAATAGTGGGATTCATGTCCCTGTCACATTACACTAGTGTGGAATCATTCACTTGTCACTTGCCTCTTCAGTGTACTTTTAACTAAGTTGGGTTTATGTCAACACCAGTGGGGTTTATGTTCTAGTCAGTAGTAGGTTTATGTTCTGGTCAGTAGTAGATTTATGTTCTAGTCAGTAGTAGGTTTATGTTCTGGTCAGTAGTAGATTTATGTTCTAGTCAGTAGTAGGTTTATGTTCTGGTCAGTAGTAGATTTATGTTCTAATCAGTAGTAGGTTTATGTTCTGGTCAGTAGTAGGTTTATGTTCTGGTCAGTAGTAGGTTTATGTTCTGGTCAGTAGTAGATTTATGTTCTGGTCAGTAGTAGATTTATGTTCTGGTCAGTAGTAGATTTATGTTCTAGTCAGTAGTAGATTTATGTTATAGTCAGTAGTAGGTTTATGTTCTGGTCAGTAGTAGATTTATGTTCTGGTCAGTAGTAGATTTATGTTCTAGTCAGTAGTAGGTTTATGTTCTAGTCAGTAGTAGATTTATGTTCTGGTCAGTAGTAGATTTATGTTCTGGTCAGTAGTAGGTTTATGTTCTGGTCAGTAGTAGATTTATGTTCTGGTCAGTAGTAGGTTTATGTTCTAGTCAGTAGTAGATTTATATTCTAGTCAGTAGTAGGTTTATGTTCTGGTCAGTAGTAGGTTTATGTTCTAGTCAGTAGTAGGTTTATGTTCTGGTCAGTAGTAGGTTTATGTTCTGGTCAGTAGTAGGTTTATGTTCTAGTCAGTAGTAGGTTTATGTTCTAGTCAGTAGTAGATTTATGTTCTAGTCAGTAGTAGGTTTATGTTCTAGTCAGTAGTAGGTTTATGTTCTGGTCAGTAGTAGATTTATGTTCTAGTCAGTAGAAGGTTTATGTTCTGGTCAGTAGTAGATTTATGTTCTAGTCAGTAGTAGGTTTATGTTCTGGTCAGTAGTAGGTTTATGTTCTGGTCAGTAGTAGATTTATGTTCTGGTCAGTAGTAGGTTTATGTTCTGGTCAGTAGTAGATTTATGTTCTAGTCAGTAGTAGGTTTATGTTCTGGTCAGTAGTAGATTTATGTTCTAGTCAGTAGTAGGTTTATGTTCTGGTCAGTAGTAGATTTATGTTCTAGTCAGTAGTAGGTTTATGTTCTGGTCAGTAGTAGATTTATGTTATAGTCAGTAGTAGGTTTATGTTCTGGTCAGTAGAAGATTTATGTTCTAGTCAGTAGTAGGTTTATGTTCTGGTCAGTAGTGGGTTTTATGTCTCCTAGTCAGTAGTAGGTTTATGTTCATGTTCTTGACACTGGCCACTGGTGTAATATGCCACTAGTGGATTTTATGTTTTGGCCACTTTCCAGATATTTAATATATTATTATTGTTTTACTATGTTTTTTACAGAATAAACCTACAGAAATGATTACATTAACGTCATTGTCATCATACTTAATTGCCAACAGAGACATCAAATCTGCAATTTTTTAAAAACAATGCAATAACAACGAAAAGAACTTTTCAGGAAGAGAATGGTAAGTTGCTATTCTTGATACAGGTATAAAATGCTTCAAACTGTTCAAGTACAATACATTACAGGAGACAAAATACTTGTCGTTTAAGAAGTCCTAGATAACACTGTTCTGGTGTGGTTCTGGAAATAAATGGTCTTGAACTGTTCATAAATTTTAATCTGGAATAGTTCTAGAACATTTCATCACAATTACCATTCATACTAGACTAGAACTCCTAAGAACAACTTATCCCAGATATACAGAACAGTTTTCTTTTTAGTGCAGTTCATATATATATATTGGCAAACATTGTTAAGTATTTGACACAACAACAGACAAGAAAACAAATACGAACTAATTAATGCTATTATTATTGATAGGTATTGCACAACTGATAAGGATAGGTTTCGAGTGTATTTGTTATTATGGTACTCCTGTGGGGTTATTATAATATCTAAATATTAGTCTGTACTTATCAGCATATGCACTTAATCTACAATTAACTTATTTTTTATCTTCATTACTTACTAATCAATTTGTTACTAAAATACAATAAACTGTATGTAAGTTAATTACCGGGTAAAGACCGTCAGAACACATCATTTCAGCAAGTTCAATAAACGATAATTAAACAAACTATATTTTATACTAGACCCACAGGCAGCAATGGATGTTTTAAGCAGACAAAACAATCAATCTCATTAGCATTTTAATTACCACAGCACCTGTTAAATATTTCATTAAATTAGCTTAATAAGAGGCAGACTTGCCAATAAAAAATTGACATTTTGATATATTTTGTTTGTATTCTAACAGTAAATAAACGAAACAGCCTATATATGTATATTATATTTTGTATGTACAGTACAGCTTAAGTCATTGCATGTGGTTAATAAGTAATTAAGGTCATCCAACTTCAATATCAAGGTCATATTTAATTGAGATGTCCTACTTTCTGTAAGATAATTACTAATTGGAGAATATACAAGCAGAATGTAAAACTAATTACCTATAAAAAAAGATGGAGTGAAGCACTGTTTTATGAACATGACAACCAACTTTTTGGCAATAGAAAAACTCCAGACCATTTGGTTAAAATAGACCACAAAAAGCTGTGAATGAAGAGTATCTTATTTTCTACTCATAATTGAGCCAAATGCATACCCACATGCTGAGAAGCTGCAACATTCCTCCGTGGTACAGATGATGCAGTATAGATGAGCTAATGCAAACTCATCTGTGTGTCATCCAATCAAAATACCTGGAAAAAGAACGTTGTTCTTGTTTCGGGTATTCTGATTGGATGTAAAAGCCATGGAGAGTTTTGATGTCTTGATGTAAAAGTTGTTGGTTTACAGAAGAAATAGTTGCTTATATGCGCCACGCTTCCACTCACAAAATTTTTATCACTCGTGGAAGATCGCCTGGTCTTTCCCAAAATATATGTAAGAACCTAAATGTATTGGACTGTAGCTCTAGACTCGTTACTGTTTACATAATTAGAATATAATGCACTGGTCATGCTTATTGTTATTGTTATAAAATAAATCTATATATACCACTTTGGTACGGTGGCATATATTACAATGGTATCTGTTCATTTCAAGTCTTCCTACTGCAGGTCGGGGGTTTTATCCGGGTACTCCGGCTTCCTCCCCCAATAAAAACTGGACGCCATGATATAGCTGAAAAATTGCTGAAAGTGGCGTTAAACACCATCAAACAAACAAACAAACAATCATTTCAAGTCAGTGGCTATAAAAACAAAACAAATTACATAGAACATTACAGTGCTTATTATCTGGAAAATATCCTGCTTACATGTCTAACTGAAATAATAAACATAGACTGAAGAACAACATATAAAAAAACCTACCTGATTTAAATGTACTTGTCTTGTTTTCTATTCCACTTTCAGTAATTTTCATACCAAAAGGACCCTAAAATAGAACAAAAATATAAATTTGTTTCTACAAGAGTATCAGTGATCAAAATTTCAATGCAAAATCAGTACACTACTCTCACACTGCCCCCCCCCCCCCCCCCCATAAAGACCATCCCTCATGTAATGACCTTGAGTTCACTTTTCTATAAAGTACTCTATTATTCTGTTCTGTATTTCCTTTCACATTGTTCTCTCTTTGTTGCAAAAAAGTAAAAATGAAGAATATCATCCTAAAATGCAATTAAATATGTTTTAGAAAACAAACCATGGGAATAAAGGTGGAAATCCTGCTCCAGGTATGGTACATGTCATGCCAGTCTTCCGTCAAATCATTTAAGTATATATTTATGTTAGTATACTAGTATATTTAACAAATGTCTTTTTACAATGCATAAGCTAATGAATTCTGTGTTCCTGACATTCTGTTTCCAATCTCAAACATTATTATGACGTACTCTTCATCAACCAATCCAATGATGAGGGGCCCACAAGAAATTAATGAGTCCCCACTTCCTACATCAGACTGAGAATGGGTTAAACTACCCTCACTGTTCTATTTTATCTCTTAATTTACCCCAATTTCCCTCTTTACCTCACACACCAAGTCCTGTCTCAGTAATCTCCATTTCACATCCTAACAACGAGTTTAAGACTATTCCACCACCTTATTCTCTACCCTAGTACAATGCCCGCACCCCATCCTTTACCGTAGTGATGTACAATTTCCCCACAATATCCTCTAGTGCTGTATAATTGTCTCCACACCCTATCCTCTACCCTAGTGCTGTACTATTGTCACCACACCCTATCCTCTACCCTAGTGCTGTACTATTGTCACCATACCCTATCCTCTACCCTAGTGCTGTACTATTGTCCCCACACCCTATCCTCTCTAGTGCTGTACTATTGTCACCACACCCTATCCTCTGCTCTAGTGTTGTACTATTGTCACCACACCCTATCCTCTCTAGTGCTGTACTATTGTCCCCACACCCTATCCTCTACCCTAGTGCTGTACTATTGTCCCCACACCCTATCCTCTACCCTAGTGCTGTACTATTGTCCCCACACCCTATCCTCTGCTCTAGTGCTGTACTATTGTCACCACACCCTATCCTCTCTAGTGCTGTACTATTGTCCCCACACCCTATCCTCTACCCTAGTGCTGTACTATTGTCCCCACACCCTATCCTCTACCCTAGTGCTGTACTATTGTCCCCACACCCTATCCTCTCTAGTGCTGTACTATTGTCCCCACACCCTATCCTCTGCTCTAGTGCTGTACTATTGTCACCACACCCTATCCTCTCTAGTGCTGTACTATTGTCCCCACACCCTATCCTCTACCCTAGTGCTGTACTATTGTCACCACACCCTATCCTCTACCCTAGTGCTGTACTATTGTCACCACACCCTATCCTCTACCCTAGTGCTGTACTATTGTCCCCACACCCTATCCTCTCTAGTGCTGTACTATTGTCCCCACACCCTATCCTCTCTAGTGCTGTACTATTGTCACCACACCCTATCCTCTACCCTAGTACTGTACTATTGTCCCCACACCCTATCCTCTGCTCTAGTGCTGTACTATTGTCACCACACCCTATCCTCTACCCTAGTGCTGTACTATTGTCACCACACCCTATCCTCTGCTCTAGTACTGTACTATTGTCACCACACCCTATCCTCTACCCTAGTGCTGTACTATTGTCACCACACCCTATCCTCTACCCTAGTGCTGTACTATTGTCACCACACCCTATCCTCTACCCTAGTGCTGTACTATTGTCACCACACCCTATCCTCTACCCTAGTGCTGTACTATTGTCCCCACACCCTATCCTCTCTAGTGCTGTACTATTGTCCCCACACCCTATCCTCTCTAGTACTGTACTATTGTCCCCACACCCTATCCTCTCTAGTGCTGTACTATTGTCCCCACACCCTATCCTCTCTAGTGCTGTACTATTGTCTCCACACCCTATCCTCTGCTCTAGTACTGTACTATTGTCACCACACCCTATCCTCTACCCTAGTGCTGTACTATTGTCACCACACCCTATCCTCTACCCTAGTGCTGTACTATTGTCCCCACACCCTATCCTCTCTAGTGCTGTACTATTGTCCCCACACCCTATCCTCTCTAGTACTGTACTATTGTCCCCACACCCTATCCTCTCTAGTGCTGTACTATTGTCCCCACACCCTATCCTCTCTAGTGCTGTACTATTGTCACCACACCCTATCCTCTACCCTAGTGCTGTACTATTGTCACCACACCCTATCCTCTCTAGTGCTGTACTATTGTCACCACACCCTATCCTCTACCCTAGTGCTGTACTATTGTCACCACACCCTATCCTCTACCCTAGTGCTGTACTATTGTCACCACACCCTATCCTCTCTAGTGCTGTACTATTGTCACCACACCCTATCCTCTGCTCTAGTGCTGTACTATTGTCACCACACCCTATCCTCTGCTCTAGTGCTGTACTATTGTCACCACACCCTATCCTCTGCTCTAGTGCTGTACTATTGTCACCACACCCTATCCTCTACCCTAGTGCTGTACTATTGTCACCACACCCTATCCTCTACCCTAGTGCTGTACTATTGTCACCACACCCTATCCTCTACCCTAGTGCTGTACTATTGTCACCACACCCTATCCTCTGCTCTAGTGCTGTACTATTGTCCCCACACCCTATCCTCTCTAGTGCTGTACTATTGTCACCACACCCTATCCTCTACCCTAGTGCTGTACTATTGTCCCCACACCCTATCCTCTACCCTAGTGCTGTACTATTGTCACCACACCCTATCCTCTGCTCTAGTACTGTACTATTGTCACCACACCCTATCCTCTGCTCTAGTACTGTACTATTGTCACCACACCCTATCCTCTACCCTAGTGCTGTACTATTGTCCCCACACCCTATCCTCTCTAGTGCTGTACTATTGTCCCCACACCCTATCCTCTGCTCTAGTGCTGTACTATTGTCACCACACCCTATCCTCTACCCTAGTGCTGTACTATTGTCACCACACCCTATCCTCTACCCTAGTGCTGTACTATTGTCCCCACACCCTATCCTCTCTAGTGCTGTACTATTGTCACCACACCCTATCCTCTACCCTAGTGCTGTACTATTGTCACCACACCCTATCCTCTGCTCTAGTGCTGTACTATTGTCACCACACCCTATCCTCTGCTCTAGTACTGTACTATTGTCACCACACCCTATCCTCTGCTCTAGTACTGTACTATTGTCACCACACCCTATCCTCTACCCTAGTGCTGTACTATTGTCACCACACCCTATCCTCTGCTCTAGTACTGTACTATTGTCCCCACACCCTATCCTCTACCCTAGTGCTGTACTATTGTCACCACACCCTATCCTCTCTAGTGCTGTACTATTGTCCCCACACCCTATCCTCTCTAGTGCTGTACTATTGTCACCACACCCTATCCTCTACTCTAGTACTGTACTATTGTCACCATACCCTATCCTCTACCCTAGTGCTGTACTATTGTCACCACACCCTATCCTCTACCCTAGTGCTGTACTATTGTCACCACACCCTATCCTCTCTAGTGCTGTACTATTGTCACCACACCCTATCCTCTACCCTAGTGCTGTACTATTGTCACCACACCCTATCCTCTCTAGTGCTGTACTATTGTCCCCACACCCTATCCTCTCTAGTGCTGTACTATTGTCACCACACCCTATCCTCTACCCTAGTGCTGTACTATTGTCACCACACCCTATCCTCTCTAGTGCTGTACTATTGTCCCCACACCCTATCCTCTCTAGTGCTGTACTATTGTCACCACACCCTATCCTCTACCCTAGTGCTGTACTATTGTCACCACACCCTATCCTCTACCCTAGTGCTGTACTATTGTCACCACACCCTATCCTCTACCCTAGTGCTGTACTATTGTCCCCACACCCTATCCTCTCTAGTGCTGTACTATTGTCACCACACCCTATCCTCTACCCTAGTGCTGTACTATTGTCCCCACACCCTATCCTCTACCCTAGTGCTGTACAAGTGTCCCCACACCCTATCCTCTCTAGTGCTGTACTATTGTCACCACACCCTATCCTCTACCCTAGTGCTGTACTATTGTCACCACACCCTATCCTCTACCCTAGTGCTGTACTATTGTCCCCACACCCTATCCTCTACCCTAGTGCTGTACTATTGTCCCCACACCCTATCCTCTGCTCTAGTGCTGTACTATTGTCCCCACACCCTATCCTCTCTAGTGCTGTACTATTGTCACCACACCCTATCCTCTGCTCTAGTACTGTACTATTGTCACCACACCCTATCCTCTACCCTAGTGCTGTACAAGTGTCCCCACACCCTATCCTCTACCCTATTGCTGTACTATTGTCCCCATACCCTTTCCTCTACCCTAGTGCTGTACAAGTGTCCCCACACCCTATCCACTACCCTAGTGCTATACAAGTGTCCCCACACCCTATCCTCTACCCTATTGCTGTACTATTGTCCCCATACCCTTTCCTCTACCCTAGTGCTGTACAAGTGTCCCCACACCCTATCCTCTACCCTAGTGCTGTACTATTGTCCCCATACCCTTTCCTCTACCCTAGTGCTGTACAAGTGTCCCCACACCCTATCCACTACCCTAGTGCTGTACAAGTGTCCCCACACCCTACCTCTACCCTAGTTCTGTGTGCTTAAATGAGGTGAATTAAATGTCAATCTTATTGGCTTCAAACTATGTTGAAACCTGCAACCCTTTTTTGCTAATTACATCAGAGACAGATTACAATAGTTGACAATAATAAACAATTTTTTTTATTCCCAGAGAAATAATTTGACACATAATCTACCTTATATTGTTTTCAGGTAATAAAGGAGGTTTTGGTCAAATTGTCTTTTCTCTTAGATTGCTTTAAGCCTAAGTTTTTAAAAATGTCAAAACTTTGCAATTTAATTAAAACAATCTTATTTTAATCTGTTTTAAAGTTTTTATGTTGTGGAGTCAAAATAAAAGTTTTATGTTGTCATTAGCACTTCAAAGACCTACAGATAAAGTAACTTTTAATTTGCATAGGGGAATTTCACTGCCTGATATTAAATTCAATAAGAGTTGTGCTCATTCTGATCAATAGGTATTACAGGTAACGATTCTAAACTAATTATAAATGGGATGAGGACGGCACATTCTATGTTTAAAGCTATGAAAATCTTGTCATCTGAGACTACTGTCACCTTTTCCAAATGTTTAACTGCTTGACTGAATGGAAAAACTGATATTGTGTGAGATATTGATCCTTCTATAGATAGATCCTTAAAGTGATTGTAACAAACAAGCATCGAGTGACAGGGTATTGACAGGGTATCATCTTGGCCGTGGTTGGCTGACCTCGATTGTCACATCTACTGATCTGATGACTTTGGGGTCACTACGGTGACATAAAGGTCATATGATAAGACAGTTTATCAACAAATTTGTTCTGCCTTAAAAGCTACTTAATACAGTACTATTATCTAGCTTTAGCATCTTACAGTTGTGTTAAAAGGGAGGTAATTCATTATATTAAATGAATTAACCTTTAACACAAGTCTAAAATCTACTACTAGTATTAGATGCTTTAGCCCTTTTATAAAAATTTTAAGGATAAAATTTTACTTTTATTACATATCTGCAAAATATATGAAGCATAAAATCCACTATTAACTGGTGATGTACATGAGTGTTACAAAAAATATTATTTACTGTAAACCAATAAATTATGCATACAGACAAGACAATGAAGGCATATTAATATCTCCTTACAAGTGAACAGCCAAATTCAGTTTTGTAACAGTTAAGAGTTTTATTGATAATATTTAAATAGTTAAGTGACCATAAATAGTAAAGACAGCCATATATATTTTTCTATTTATAAACCTTTATGTTGACATGCACAAATTTGTACTCACTACTCTTTTTTGAAAAGTTGTTTATTTCAGCAATATCACGACAGTTTAAATTGGGAGAGTAAGTAGGAGTACAACTTCTGGCCTTCAATCCTTCTCAATCTCTGTGTTGACATTCTAGTGATCAATAGTGGATGGCCAACCACTTAGCCACTGATTTAACTTTCAATTTCCACTTAGTTTGAAACTAATTGGACTGATATGTGATTCACATTTGTGAACATTCAGCATAGGGGGGCAGGGACATTGTATTGCCTTAGGGTAGAGGATAGGGTGATGACATGGTATAGGATAGGGTAGGGGGACATTGTAGAGCACTCTATTAGAGAATAGGGACATTGAACATTACATTAATGACTTAGACAGGAGTTGCTGTGTGAGGTAGAAGTGGACTTCGGGGGGATAAAGACAAAACACTATGGGTAACAGCAGTGACATTCAGTTGCTATAAATAATGGTTTTACTGTAATTGTTTTTAAGAATGTAGACAAGGAAGATATAAATCTACTTAAGTATGAAATCAATAAGAAGTAATATATATCAATGGACAACATTTAATCAATACATATTTTCAATTATAAAATGTCTTAAATTTTAAGATTGCATTAATTTTATTTTATCAATACAACAAGCTGTCAAAAGCATGTATCTTTGTTCTTACATTGATTGTTATTGTTCATATCTTGACAATTCATCAAAGGCTCAACAGGATTGTAGATGCAAGATTTGATAGGATGAGCTTCTAAAAAAACAGAAAAAATAAATCCTGCATAGAATGTCACATTTAACCTCAATGTGGCATAATACAAGTACAAACCAAATGTTGCTAATAAGCTGCATAGGATGACCAGTATTCCAAATTTCAAATGAATATGTCTCATATTAATTAATTTTTTTTCCTGGAACTGTAATGGATTAAAACAAAACAACAGTTTTGCAGATATCATCAAATGATTATTTAAATACAACATCAATTCAATCAAGGGGGCTTTATGACCGAGTGCTTAATGTAGTTCGTCTACTATTGATCACATGGTCTGTCAACTATGAGGTTGCATGTTCGAGTCTCACTGTGGGCACGGTGCACTCAACTCCAGTCTTAATTGACAAGGATTGCCAGTTTTCCTAGCTAAGGTCAGGTGTTTTGTGCGATAACTCTGGTAACCTCCCGAAATAAAAACTGGCCACCATTATATAGGCGAAAAAATTGCTATAAATGGCATTAAACACCATTCAAACAAACAATTAATTCAATCAGACTTTTCCAAAGTGTGACATGCAGTGTTCTTTTGATTGGAACAAAAGTACACAATTGTCAGTCAACCACAGAAATACATATATTATCAATTCAATATGTCAAACGTTTACATATATTTTTTCTAAAATGCTTTAAAGTTAACTTTCTAATTAATTTACACAACTGTAAGTAGGACATTACAAAATTTACAAAAAGCAAGTTAAATCTACAAAGTGGTTCTGACAAAATAATTTTTAAATGTCAAAATACATTATAGTGTAGCAATCATGTTAAAAATTTAAACAATACTAACATTACAAATCTGTAAATTACCTCCCCTGGGACATTTCTGCCAAGTTTGCCATTTACTGTGCCAATACATTTTACAAACAATAATTATACTTGCTTTTTATTTGAATGGTGTTTTATGTCACTTTCAGCAATATTTCAGATATGGTTTATCCAAGTATTGGAGCTTAAGTGCCCAGGGAGAAACCTGGGTCAAATAAGTCAAACGCACCTTGTCTTTAGACAGACTTGAAGCTAGCCTGTGATCAATAGGGATGAATAAGTAACTAGACCACTTGGCTATACAGACTCCTTCAGAAAACAATGGTAATGTGAGAAAATTATTTTAAAATTCTGAAAATAGTGCCAACAAGAACAACTGTAAAAGAGGCTGTGTATTATAGGAATGCATGTGGGCTGGGGTTATTCTGGGTTTTTGTTGGTTAGAAATGAAGAAATAAAAAAGAAAATTTTAATGTAACCATTACTACTTCCTAATTCCTTGGTCATGATACTGCAGGTAGAGTTGTGTTACTAAACATCATTTGATCAATCAATTGATTGAAGTTTTATTCTAAATAGGCATGATTTTTTATTGTTTGTTTGTTTGTTTGAATGTTGTTCAACATCACTTTCAGCAATTTTTCAGCTATCTCAGCTTTTATTGAGGGAGGAAGGCGGAGTACTCAAAGAACACCCCCAACCTATAGTAGGAAAACTTGCTATCCTTGTCAATTAAGATTGGTGTTGAATGCACCCTGCCTGCTGTGTGACTAGAACCGGCAATCTCAGAGTTGACAGACCAAGTAATCAATAGTAGATGAACTACCTTAACCCCTTGGCCACACAGGCCCCACTTTTTTAATGTAAACATGAAATCACAACAGCACAAAAGGAAATATCTAAGAAACAGAAAACTCATTCTACAATAAATTATATTACTTAATTATATTAATTACTAGACACGATTAAAAAGAATGGTTGTCATGCCAAAATGCCAAAAAAACACTGTATTCTGTAATTTCATAACACTACTAAAATTTGTATTTGGTCATAGTTTGTTTTATAATGATTGCTACAAACAATCAAATTCATTATACATACTAGTAAATGAGATTAAAATCAGTACAGAAGTAACAATAAAAAAAATCTATGTCACAAAACATTCAATTGACTTATAAAAAAAACACATGTCAACATGCACATCCCCACTTCTATGTACATCTACATCAACCAGTTACAATGAAGTATTTATAATTTCCTGATATCTAAAGCAAATAAATACTGGTACAGCTTTACATTAAAATCCAGGATTTTAGAAGTTATCAAAAATGCATTACAATCAAAACAATATTAACCTTCAGACCGTCTGCACCAAGTTTTTTGTTTGTCGATAGATTTCCAATATATATCTACATACTAGTATATATACAATAAGGTAAAATTGTATAAAATATAATGTACGACTATTTACCTTGTAAACGGCCAATTAAATCCTTTTTAGGTCACTAACTATTTGTTGTATTGTGTTGGTCAATTCTCTCCGATCAACCGCTGACTTTTAATAAAACTATCAATAAAGATACAATACGTTAATGAGATGTAGTAGAAACATGCTCCCTTATTTAATATTTAATCAAAAAAAGGTCATTCCTTTTGCCGAGATAAAAACATCTTATAAATTGTGTGATGATTAAGTAACACATGTGGTCCAAGTCTACCATTCTCCTATTGTTTTGACTTGAAACATGTTAATAATGATAAAATTAATTAAAGGAAAGATCAAATTATGTTATGGTCTATTATAATGTGCACTTTGTGTTTTAATTTTACAGGTATAAGTTGGCCACACCTTTAACGATTTTCTGCAATATCAATAACACACTGAAATTTGTTATTTTTAATTCACATCAAATTGTGAAAAAAGCAATTAAGATGTTTAGTGGGGAAGGAGAATAGTGGGGTTATTACAGATAAAAATCTTCACATAGAAAATAGACTGATTGAAACACTTAGCAATGTTATTCGTTTTAGATTTTCTAGATAATTCCTTTAATTCATTTATATGCATCTGTTGAGAGATAAATTAAGTACCAAAAACAAATTGAGCACTTTAAGTACTTTTAACTTTGTTTAATGTTATAGTAGGTATGTGTTAAACAAAAGAAGTACATGGAGATTTATCTAAACAATTTCTTAGTGCAATAAACACAGTCACGAAAATACAACTTTACTCTTACTTTACACCCGTTTTAAGGTAGTATGCCCCGTTTTCTGGAGGTACCATCGAGTCAGTATGTTTATCACATATTGTGTAGCTGTTAGGACTTTTTTTTGTTTGAAAAGTTTATACAGGATTATGATACCAATACTTGGGACCTTTTACAGTATGTCAGGCAAGGGTACAATTTATACTTATATAATAAGTTGCTATAAAATATTACTAATGAATTTAAGCGACAAAATATACAGATAAAGTGTTTTATTTGTTTTTGTTTGTTTTTTTTTGGTTACATGGTTCCATAGCTATGTGCTGTTAAATTCAAGAAAGACTCAAGACACAAAGTATCCTGATAGACATTATCTATGGGAATATGTGAGTGATACTGGTTAACATAACTAAAATCTGAAACCCCTGGCCAATGAGGATCACTTTTCAGTTAATCTGTCCACGCCCCTCTGTAAGCTTATGGAGAAACAAAGACATCGAGGCCAAACAAATATAAATATGACATCTGCATACTTTTTTATTGTGTAATGAAACAAAAATTAAAATTAATATGCAAAGGAATAAAATGTCAAGGTACAATGTACTAAAAATAAATGCTTAAAAAAGATAATGATTGCTTCATACATGAGACATACTCTATGCAGTCAACACCTCCTGTATATATTATTGTAAATGCTGTGTATATTTGTTACTGCATGAATTTAGTGGAATATGTACAGGCTTTTGGTTTGGATGGAAAACCTTAAAAGTCCAACAGTTTTAGAATGTTTTTGACAAATCATAAAAAATACACTGCATGAAAGCTAACGGAAAGTAATACAATTGAACAATGAAATGTATTATTATATGACTATAAAAATTCTTTCATTTGATTGGCTGAAAACGCCTTCAAAAGTAATGATTTAGCATGAGAACAACATGAAATGGGCTTAAAAGAGAATCTCTCAAGCCAACTGTGCTGAAAGTTATGTCACCTTGGAGTATCCTAAAATTAGATTCCAGAACCCTGGCAGTGTCTAAAAATTAATATGTATGATATTGTCGTCTGAATTAACTTTGATCTGGATATCATTACTTTCATATTAAATTTATTAATTTATATAATATTCATATAATTAAACATTCATTGACTTTAACATAGGTTGACATCAATTTCTATAAACCCTCATACAAATATACTTACCTCGCCTATTAGGGCTCAGTAAATATAATTTTCTTCTGGTTGATAAAAAAAGATGTCAACCTATGTCAAAGTCAATATAGGCAAGCCAAATTTATCCAAATTAAGGACAGCAGGTACTAGCCAAATCAGCCTTTGTTCTTAAGTATTGTGTGTATGTGTGTAGGTACACCAGTGAAGTATTTGTAAAGCTTTCTTCCTAAGTTTTTAATATTCTATCAATGCCAAAAAATTGCAGAAACTCTAGAAACAGTGAGTTTTTCTTTAAATATCTATGAACAAAAATATTCAGAAAAATTTACTGACGGACAATAACATTTTATATCCAATAAAGAATGGTCAATAATCCTTATTTAAAACAATAGATCATTTGCATAGCCTTATCCTCTTATCTTCCCTCCCAATTATCCTTATAGCATTATTTCATAATTTCCCTTGATGAACAAATAAAAAACTAAAATAAAAGCAGAAAAGCCATCTGGGGGCAGCAGAATTATTAGCTGGCTTCCACCATTGTTGAATATAGTAGAGAAAATTAAGACATCTCTGGTGAGAATTGATCTAACATCAGTATAATATAATTATGGTCTTGATAGAACCAAGCATAAATTGTGTTTTGCAAAGTAGGGTAACAATGCTATTCTAACAGACAGTAAAATAATTAACCATTGTCAAGTGTAACACCAAAATGACTGCCAAGTGCTTCAAGACAATATTTTTCCTTCGCCTAGACATGTTTTTGTAACTTTTTTTCTAATTGTATTTCTCGAGTTGTACTTACAGTTGAAAAACACAGAATTTGAATTACAAAATAAAATGATTGACGAAATCTTTAAAACAAGTAAATCAGGATTTAATTTCAGTTTCCAATTTAATAAAAGATGGAGATCTTTGCAAGACCAAAACAATTTTATAACAGTGTTACCTATAAAAAGAAAAGAAAAAATAAAATTCAACAACTTAATTAGTTCAGTAAAAATAGTTCAGTAGTATAAATTAGACAAGTTGGTTGTGCTTTATGACAATACTAAGAGCAGGGTAATATTCCCCTAACCAACAACTTTTGTCATACTGTGAGCACGGTAATATTCACCTAACCAACAATTTAATTTACTTTGATAACACATAAAGTTAGGACAACATTTTGGCTTAGTATTCAGACCAAACAAACTATCATGAAATTTACATGTGGTACTTGTAAGAAAGACTGAACGAAGGTCTGTTTTTTTTCAACTTGCAGAGGTGAAAATTGACTTTATTAATGTTTAAATTCAAATGAGTACTATTTCAGTTTAAGGCATCTGGACCACAATTGACCACGTGATCATATTTGGTGTCCCAGATGTCCATTGTTTTTCAATAGAGCAGAAGTTGGTATTCTTCGCAAACATCTGAAAAACTATTTGAGTAACTAACTCTTTTGCTCAAAACTGTTAACATTGACTCAAAGTAAAACAATATATATAATGTGTATCATTAATTAGCAATACATTGATTTAATAAAGCTGTATTTATTGGTCGAAAAATAAAATTAAACGGTAACTTCAATTATGGGTCTACTACCACAATGATGACACCATATTTTCCTGTTCTGGTGAAGTTGGTGTTAACACTCAATAGCTTTAGTCATGATCGGTCAATGGACTGAAGAAGGAATAGTCCAGATCAAGATGATTTACATAGTCCAGAGGTCTTTAAAAAAAATTGTGTCTGTATTCAGCGAACCTAATCTTACCACTATCTACAAAAGGGGTCTTCATCATGCAAGGAGAGTGGCACTCTCCAAACACATTACCCACTGTGGTCGCGATTAGGCTTTCTGTAATATGACCTGACACCCGCCGACAAGAGAGCATCCCTTATCCGCCAGCCTGGTGACACGCTGGGCATCTCTATGGGTCTAGCATTATGATGTGTCATTTTGAAAGTACAAGGCAAAGAATAAGAAAACATGCATACATCATTGTGTCACTTTAATGGTTAAAATTGGTGTCACAAATGAGAAAAGAGACTGGAATGCTACCCAAGAATATATACCATCAGAGTGACAGATACCCAATAACAATCCACCAATTCATGATGGTAATAATAAAATTTAGGATTGTGATGCCAGAAAATATTACTAGTAGCTTATCAACATCTCATTGAGCAACAATCTTTTGTCTATAAAAGCATAACTAAATTTTTAGAAGATGTTTTATGTTTACTCCTCAAGTCACATTGATTTAAAACACAATATGGCGGAAGAATGATGTAGAGCAATGTGACCTAAATTGAAGAGTACTAAAAACATTGTTATTCAAATTTCACACTTTCAATCCTGTTTTGGACATCACCTATATAGTATACAGCATATCCAATAACTACAATTTAAGAGAAATGGTGAGAAATTCAATTAAATTTTTCAGGCATTAATTACAGAACAGGATAATGATTAAGGAGCTTTAAAGGGGATTTATGTCAAATTCTGCAAATTAATTAATTATAAACACAAGAGAACATAACCTCCACGATGTTTATTTAAGGTGTAACCCTTTCGTTATTAAAATCATGGTGATTATAAATAAAAGTAACCAGCACACCTCTAAATGATCAACAGAAATGCAGTTTTATGGCCGTCTTAATTTTTCCAGGACTGATCTTGCTTTGAAAAATTAAGGCTACCAATTAATTTGTCTTCGTCAGTGGCAAGTCTACAGTTTTCCAATTAGCCTTTCACGATTCTATTTTGATAATGAATACATTGGCATAACTTCTTAAACCCTAATGATTTTCCTGAGGTTGAACAATTGGCTAGCCACATTCAAGACAGATTTAATTTATAATTAAGTAAATTTAGGGCACAGAAACAAAGATCAAACAATTTTAATGATTGCTTAGGTTTGATATCAAGCACCATGCTATTTGACTTCTTCACAGATGTCTTGTTAATCAGTCTTTCATCATTGTAATTAATAAATCTGTTTATATGAAGGTATGTGGGTGGGAATATTACAGGTGTGATATTTATTATAAATCCTTGCATCTTAATAACAAGGGGTGCACTGTTAATTACCACAAAGTCACGTTTTTTGATTGATGAAATGTACATTTGGCCAGGATAACATATGTTTTCTTGAATCGTCTAGGTCCTAAAATTTGACCATATTATTTCTTAACTGATCAAGTTTTACTGTGAGAGTGAAGTTAAATACAACTGTTACCAGAAGATAATCAGAACGCAAACCAGTTCATTAATCTTTAAAACAACAAATCAACAAAACTTAAAGAAAACAGCTAATTTTATGGACCAGGAACAGTCAAATAAGTCCTTGCTCTTTATCTTTGTAGCCGATTACTTCAATCCTTGCTTTTTGTTGTAAGCAGATTTGTGCATACACAATGTACCATTTCTCCCTTAACCCCATCTGTCTGTTTTTGCTCCCTTTAACCTATTTGTGCCTGCTTTCTTTACTTTTTTAATAAACAGTCCTTGGGTTTTTAGCAAATTAGTCTGTGGATTTTTGTCCCTTTACTCATTCAATCTTGTCTTTATTTCCTTGAAGCCAATCAGTTCTTGTTTTGTCTTCTCCTTTAGCCAATCAGCTTATGCTTTCTCACCTTTTAGCCAATTAGTCTTTGCATTTTGTCTTTTTTAACTAAGTAGCACTACTTGTATTTTTTTATTTTTAGTTCTTTCTTTTCTTATTCAATCAGTCCTTGCAATTTATCTTATTCGACAATTGGTGCTGGATTTTCTTCTCTATTTCCAAATTTAATGATCTCTTTAAGAAAAGGAACTAAGAAGTTAAGTTTAAATTTACAGCACTGAAATTGGGAAAATTTGTAAAATTCTGATTTCTTCTATTTTAAAGGTGTAGATGTCTTTTGTTTTGGACACCACTGTTGGGTCTTGATAAGATGTTTTTTGGTCTAGTAAATTTGAATGCTATTTGCAACCACTGGGTCAATGTCCCAGCTGAGGGTATCACCACCCCAGTAGTCATTTCAGTGCTGTCATGAAGTATCATGCAATAATTCCCATTCCAACCTCCAGACACATTCCATCATAATCTTAATATAGTCAGGTCAATTCCGTTATGACTTCAAACAAGAGTATAAATGTTAAATTCCATAAAACTCTAGAAAATAATCAATATTCATAAAACAATAGAGATTAATGAAAATTTTATGCTCACCAAATTTTCCCTTACTGTAAGTTTGTGGTTTTCCTTTGGGAAAACGGTATTTGTCTAATGCAACGGCAGTACACAAATGGATCTGTCAACCTGTGAAAATTTAACATTTCATAATGTTATCACACAGATAAAATACTGCCATTTTTCAATTAAGGTAATTATATTTTGCAATGATCAGACCAATGATTCTGCTTGGAAGATTTTCAAAGGACATGAATAGGAGATCTGTGAAATCGCATTGTTTACAATTTATAAATATGACGGAAGATATCAGGGAAAAAAATAATCAACGGTTATTAATACACAAATGTATGCTGATAACATGGCTTAATTACGTTCATTTATTCTTGGGCAAACAATTTCATTTCTGTTTCTTCAGAGTGCTTAATTGATCATTAACAATTTAAATTGCAAATGTATATGACATTGTGAGATATTATGGGCTTGTTTCTATAGAAACCAGTACAGTTAATTTGCCGGATTAATTATTAAACTGGAAATGTTATAATGCTTTACTAATTACCAACAGTCTTCAAAAATACATCAAAATAGCAAACAACTATAATTATTTTTTTTTTTTTCTACTAATTGACATGAAACACAACACTAGCAGCTTGGCTTTCAATCCAACTATTTACTAATATTAAAAAACCAGCACGATTGTAATATTAATAAAGAAAAATAAAATTGTATTAAAGCAGACGGAAAATTACATCTACATTTCCCCAAAATAGAGAATCATTTAGGATCATTATTTAAACAACAATTTAGATATTATTTTCCATTTAAATTACACAGATTAAACCACCAATCCTACATGTATTCAGTTTTGAAAAAAAAAACCTATTTAATGATTTAAAAACAGTTTTTTTTAATAATGCAAGTTTGTTCCAAATAAAGCTTGTAAATCTGTCCTTACATATAGCTATTTGTCTTAAATAGGCCAATTCCCATATTTAGTTCAACAACATTAATGTACATGTAAAAGATAAAAAAACTAAAAATTAAATATGAACAATGCATGTATATCATGGTAACCATTTTATATTTTCATTTTTGTTATTTTGTAACAGGAATGCTCTTTTCATGGCTTCGGGTTATTCTCTTTCTGTTTTTGGTTTTTGTGTTGCGTTTGTCTATATCCGGATTTGTAACTGTCCCCTGACTTTTGGCTCTTGTTGTTCGGTCAGTTTTCTTTGATATATTTTTTTTTATAGGAACCAAAATATAGATTGATAACCATATGTGAAGTAGCTGGTTTAGTGGTGATTATCATTTACATGTAGGATGACTTTGGATTTGTTTGTTTGTTTGGTGCTTTAACGCCTGACTTTCAGCAATTTTTCAGCTATTATAACAATTGTGTCCATTTTTTATTGGGGGAGGAAGCCAGAATACCCGGAGAAAACCCACGACCTGTGGTAGGAAAACTGGCAAATTCTTTGACTTGGGATGTGAGGAGTATCATAATTCCATTAATTGTAGATTTCTGGTACAGACGACCCAGTACAGATGAGCTCATCTTCACACAACCTTACTAATAACCTCATCCATTCAAAAGGCATGGAACATTGATACCGAAACATAATGTTCTTGTTTAACATTGTTATTTCCTGTGTTTTAATTGGATATCATAGACAATGTATTCTTAAACAATAGAGAGATTATAAAAACTCAGGGTGTGAAAGTATTGGTTTACAGAAGAAAAAGGTACTTTTAATGCCCTTTTGCAAACCCCATGTCATTTTTCATTCATGCTCCACTTGCAAAGAGACATAAAATTTCTATCACCCAGGGATGATCCCCCCCCCCCTAAGAAAAAAACATATGTAAGAACATTAATTGTTGACTTTCATTGTTTCCTCAGACATATTAAAAATTATGTTCTTCCAAAATCTAGCAATGTCTGATATTTAAAATGTTATTCTAATTAATTTTTTATTAGTGTTCCTGCTTTGCCTGGCTTTACTGATGATTGAAGTGAAGGCAATAACAAAATACTGAATACCAATGAATCCACAAAACAAAACCCTAGAACCAACAACTAAACTACAGCAAATATGATTTAAAAGAGATAAAAAAAAACAAATCATACTACATTTGATGCCAAAAATGATGGCTATAAGAGTACTAGTAACTTTGACCCTTTAATGTGTTGACCCCAAATTTGTAAGAAACACATCGTTATTTTTATATCTATGTCGAATCAAAGCTTACAATAGAGTCAACAGTTGTGGGCCCAACAAAAGAGGTAGGCATTACAGAGTTGGAAACAAATTCATGCTTCATTGGTTTAAAATGTTGAATAAGAGTGCAGATGACTGTCAACCAATAAGAGTGCAGATGACTGTCAACCAATAAGAGTGCAGATGACTGTCAACCAATAAGTACATGCAGGCAGACATACACGTATCATGTCATACCATTCCATGATTTACCAACATGTCTGCCTTACCTTAGCAACACATAGAAACATAAAAAGTACAACAGAAGGTTAAGCTTAGAACTGCTGGCCTGCAACATTATGTGGCAGGGTTGAACCAGTTAAAGAGAGCCACAGACATGCAGAGACATATCATACTGACATTGAACAACATATAGAAACATAAAAAGTACAACGGAAGGTTAAGCTTAGAACTGCTGGCCTGCAACATTATGTGGCAGGGTTGAACCAGTTAAAGAGAGCCACAGACATGCAGAGACATATCATACTGACATTGAACAACACATAGAAACATAAAAAGTACAACGGAAGGTTAAGCTTAGAACTGCTGGCCTGCAACATTATGTGGCAGGGTTGAACCAGTTAAAGAGAGCCACAGACATGCAGAGACATATCATACTGACATTGAACAACATATAGAAACATAAAAAATACAACGGAAGGTTAAGCTTAGAACTGCTGGCCTGCAACATTATGTGGCAGGGTTGAACCAGTTAAAGAGAGCCACAGACATGCAGAGACATATCATACTGACATTGAACAACACATAGAAACATAAAAAGTACAACGGAAGGTTAAGCTTAGAACTGCTGGCCTGCAACATTATGTGGCAGGGTTGAACCAGTTAAAGAGAGCCACAGACATGCAGAGACATATCATACTGACATTGAACAACATATAGAAACATAAAAAGTACAACGGAAGGTTAAGCTTAGAACTGCTGGCCTGCAACATTATGTGGCAGGGTTGAACCAGTTAAAGAGAGCCACAGACATGCAGAGACATATCATACTGACATTGAATATTTACTTTTATGATCTGTTTCCATTCTGAAATGTTTAAGAATATTGTTGGCACCATCAAATAATTCTATTCAAATCATTAAATTGGTTTCATATTGTTTGTTAACAAGGTCCCCATAAATATTTTTCTTTGAATTTATTTTGGCACATCACGTATACTTATTTGTTAAAATATATGTGTCAGAGCCCTGGGGTCAAGGTATTAAGGTACATGTAGTCATCTACCAGTACTGTTAATTACACCATTTTAGCACTGGGGTTGGGGGTTCTAGTCACACTGCAGGCAGGGTGTGCTCTGCTCCAACATTGCAACATGAGGTTTGCCAGTTTTCCTACCTAAGGTCAGTGTTTGTAGCCTATACTCTGGCATCCTCCCAAATAAAAACTAGATGCCACAATACAGCTGGAAAACTGCTGAATGTGGCATTAAAGCCCTTTCAAACAAAAAAACCAAATATCTACAAGGTTAGGAACCTCTAGTTTAATTTAAATATTCATTCAAGATTAATTGTCAGTATTTACATATATGGTGTACACTGTACTATAAAGTGTTGTCAGATAGTTTATTTATAATGTGGAAGTGTAATTTTTTTAAATAAATTTGAATCTGTGCAAAGGCATGTACCTATACAATAGTTGAATACACCAACAGTATTTGGTCATCCGATTAGTGGAGTTTTTTATCATTGATCTACCTGTATACAAATAGAGAAATGCAACTTTTGAATGTCTATGTTAAACTATATGTATACATGTATATTGATAGTGCAAGTTTAGTCAATTACTTGGATGTAAGTAAATTCCATCATAGGCAACATTTAGTTATGAGAAAAAATGTCTGGTTTGTTACTAGTAGTAAGATTATAATGTACAAGGTTGTTACTAGTAGTAAGATTATAATGTACAATGGCATATCAATTATCTGCAAAAAATGCTAATTTTTAAATAATGGTAACTGGTGTTCTAATTTTTGTGTTCCCCACCCCTGCAAAAAATGCAGCACAGGATCACCTATTTCTGAAAGTCTGAATCCTTTAGTAAGAACAATATTTTAACTAATGGTGACATAATAACTACAGTGGTACACAGTGTGTTGTAATTAGAACTTGGTTAAAAAGGGGTGGATCCAGAAAATTGGTCTGGGGACCGCTCCCCTGATTGGGGGAGTAGGGGGCAAAGCCCCCAGAAGCTGGTGAGATTTAAGCAATTGAGAGGGTGTTAAGGACTAAAAATTTAAACATTTTTAATACACT
The DNA here is from genome assembly GCA_944474755.1 of Limnoperna fortunei. NCBI lineage: Eukaryota > Metazoa > Mollusca > Bivalvia > Mytilida > Modiolidae > Limnoperna > Limnoperna fortunei. Next base: position 58,666,295 of record OX104112.1, on the reverse strand, counting down.
CTCACTAGCTCTTTTCTCTCTCTGTCCTTCCTCCTTTTTTAGCTCACTTTCTCTTTCTTTTCCCTTTTAGGGAGGGGGACAAACATCCCCTCTGCCCCCCTCTGGATCTGGCACTGAAAACAATCAACTGACAGTCATAAACACACATAGACTAGATTTGATTTTTTTTAAATTGTCTGTGAAAATAGCATATCATTCTATATAATTATTATTAGAACATTTTGTGATTTTTCTTAATTTGAATGTGGACCCCTTTTCCAACTATATGACTGCTTCCCAACTAATACAGAGCAAGCAAAAAAGAATAGCACATGTTTAACTGTGTTATTTTAAAAATAAATGTCATAAATGTTCTAATCCATACACATGTATATAGTTATATAAGAAAGAAAAAAAATATAAAAAACTAATGTTTGATAAACTAAATTATAATATTGATAAAGACCCCAAATACTTCTGGAACCTTATAAACAAAATTAATTCACTCTCAGAAACTAATACAGGAACAATTTCAAATGAGGAGGATTTTGTCCAGTTCTTTAAAAAAATGAACTTAGGTGATACTGACAACAATGACTTCCATAATCACATTATATCAACACTCAACAACAAACTTAAAGTATTAGAATCTAATAAAGAAGAGCACATACTCAATAATGATATAACAGCTGAAGAAATTAAAACAGCAGTTAAAACATTAAAACATGGTAAATCTGCTGGAACTGATCTTATCGGTAACGAAATGATCAAGCCTAATATCCAAATACTAATGGACCCCTTATGTAAACTATTTAATAACATATTTCAATCAGGCAATTTCCCCCAAATTTGGAATGAAAGCCATATATCCTTAATTTACAAAAATGGTAATAAACTTGATCCTTCTAACTATAGAGGAATATCAATTACCTCCAATTTAGGCAAATTATTCAACAAAATTATTCATAACAGATTACTACAATTTTTAGATATTAACAAAATAATAAGTGAAAACCAAATCGGATTTAAGTCAAAGGCAAGAACTGCTGACCACATTTTCTCACTTAAATCCATCATAGATCATCACAAATCTAAGAAAAAGAAAGTATATGCAGCCTTCATAGATCTAAAAAAGGCCTTTGATACAGTTTGGAGAGAAGGCCTCTTTTATATCTTACTAAAGCATAAAATTCCATACAAAATCTTTTATATTATATATTCTATGTATCAAAACACTACATGCAGACTTAAATTTTCAAATGGAGTAAGCGAAAAGTTTACCTCTAATTGTGGAGTAAAACAAGGGGATGTCCTGAGTCCTACTTTGTTTAACCTATTTATAAATGGCCTTACTGATGAACTTAAGAATAGCTCAACAAACCCAATTATATTAGGAAGTTTAAATATATCATCACTTATGTATGCAGATGATATCATCTTGCTATCAGAATCACAGGAAGGTCTACAAAAAGCACTGGATACTTTAAACAACTTCTGTGTATCCTGGAAACTTAGTGTAAATAAACAGAAATCAAAAATATTGATCTTTAATTCTAATGGAAAGTCACACATTAACCAATTTAAGATAGATAATGAGATTATAGAAACAGTTAAATCATACTGTTATCTAGGAGTGGTTTTTAACTACACTGGTAACTTTAATCTAGCTAAAACTCAATTAATGGAAAAGGGGAGAAAAGCTTGGTTTAAGATAAAGAAATCAATAACTTTAGATAATCCATGCATACTGTTGGAAAAACTTTTTGATACCCTGATTGAACCTATCATACTATATGGTAGTGAGGTATGGGGAACTGCCAATAGTTACAAAGATTCAGAACCATATGAATACTTACATTTAAAATTTACTAAAGAAATTTTAGGGGTTAACTACAAAACAACAAATATTGCCTGCCTAGCAGAAGCAAATAGAACACATTTATTTATTAAAATTCAGAGGAAAATGCTGAGTTTCCTAAACCATATAATAAACTCTCCAAACTCCTTAGTGAACTCCATTTTTAATAATGTCAAAGACACGAGTATATGGATGTCCAACATTAAAAATTTATTAAATAAATTAGGATTTAACCATTTAAACCTCAATATAAATAATATTGATCTATACTTAAACAGGATTGAACAAAGAATGAATGATCAATATAAACAAAATATGAAGAGCTCTATAGAAGCTAGTAGCAAACTTTCTTTCTTTCACAAAATTTTTATACCAGCTAAACGCCCTACTTATTTAGACCTCTGTAAAACTAAGAATGAAAGATCTATCCTTTGTAAATTACGTTTAAGCTCACACAACTTGGCTATAGAAAGAGGTAGATATAATAATACTGAAAAAAGTGAACGCATCTGTCTCTCTTGTGATAATAAAAACATTGAGGACGAGTTCCATTTTCTATCAACTTGTCCTCATTACAACAATCCAAGAAATAACCTTATTGAAAAACTTAAAAATCTACTAGGACATCCGTTTCCTCATACTCTAACAATGAAAGAAATTAAATTTCTTCTAAATAACAATTCCTACCCAATTATCAAAACTTTTATGAAATTTATACAAGAATGCTGGCAGATGAGAAAACACAATTAAAAGTATAATAAATAAATTAGCACCGCTGTCACACCATGTTAATATTGCTATGTTTGTAATTACAAACTGTTATTGACATTTTTGCTTATTCTTTGTGCCATAACCATTTAATGTAAATGTGTTTATGCAAATAAATATTGTCTATTGTCTATTGTTGTATATAGTTGAAGAAAAGGTCATGTGTACTTTTATACCGGATGCACGTGCATTTCAGTACTAGACCGTACGCGTTTGATGATAAAGATATATTTATTCGTGTATTTATCATCTACATTTGAAATAGTAAGATCTTCTATTAAAAGAAACTTTACATAAACATGTTAAAAGTGACAACCGATTGTTCATGTACACGTGTCTGACGTTTAAACACCCAACACACTATTAATACATAATGTCATTCTCTATTATTGCCATTAACCTATTCTGCAATATATAACTACATATATTGTGTAATGTAAAACTAACAAAAGTTAGCCTTATTACTTACAATACTGCTTAAAACTGAAAAATATAGTTCTCCGGTCCTAACCGCAGCAACTGGTGCGTGGAGCACGTGCTTATTGTTTACAAACACTCAGTATCCTTGCGCTTTGATTGTCATAAGAAAAAAGATTGCCCCTGCAAGTACCAATAATTAAGCAGATGATGTTAACTACTCCATCAAAGAATGATATTTTATTTCAGCTAATTAATTATTCAGTCAAAATTAATTGAGAATCAGCTGCGCATGCTTCAATTAACACGTTGCGCAAGTATGCCGGGAAATTTGTGTATTGCCGGAAGTTGAATACACACATGTATGATAATTTGACAACTCAACATTAGATGGTAATATTGCCATGCATGCAACAAGTTATTAAATAGATCAAGATTTTGTATAAAAAATATACTTCAAAACATAAATTTATAACTCTACGCTGGTTCAAAATAGTAAATAATAAATAATTTATAGGTCTGATAACAAAATATTTAAAAAGGGGGAGGTTGCAACTTGCAGTAATTTTAAGGTTCTGTACAGCATGCATTGTAAAGACAAAACCAACGTTGTTATTGACATCTCATAATAGCATTCCATTATTAGAAATGTATGGTATCATAACAGTTTAAAGACAATGTCAATTTAGTAATTTTAGTAATCTAGTAAATTTAGTAATCTGTCAATTTAAGCTATTCAACACCCCTTTGGGAAAAATATCCCATACAGTAATCAGTTTTGGATCTATCTTGAAATTTTTTTAAATATACTGATATAGGATTGACACATAGTATTAGTAAACAGATCATCCAAAAAGGAATTTTATTTGGACTAAGGAAAATCTTGCTGTATATAATGTAATTATGACCCATTTTGGATTCTGGGAGTACTTTAAAGCCAGATTTATTTACATTACTACGGAGCAGGTTTTTCAAGTATTGTATGTCTAAAAAATAAGACCCTAGGTATGTGGTGCTTTTGTTCATAATCATATCTACTGTATATCAAGAATTAACATAAATAAGGATAAATATGGAGTGTATTTAAATTAAATGTAAGTTTGGTCAGTATCTGCCAGTGAAAACATTTTCTCATATCTTAACATTGTACTTCAATTTCATTCTAGCGTATAAAAAATGTGTCAGACAAACATTTTTTTATACACGTCTAGTTGTGCATGTTGTAATAAAACTATTTTGTGTTGGAGTACATGAGCTGGAATATAAAATGAACGAATAGAATGACAGAAATTATTTTTGGGCATGCTTTTGCGCTGTAGTTGCATTAAAATGATAAATTCCTTAAAAACCTTTCCTTTTGCCAATATGGCACAAACAATTCATAGATGGCCAGGTAAGTTGATACCAGAACAGTTAATAGTAATTTAGCTCTACTGCAGACTGGTACCCTTTTCTATAATTATGTACCATTCTTGCTACTGGCAGTAGAATTAATACAACATGTTTATCAGACATTTGTTTTATATTAACAGCCTGATTCATCTACTTTAGGAAAACCATACAGTGCAAAAAAAATTTAAACAAAAAACAGGTGACAATAGTCCCAGAACATATTTGTGGTGTCACAGATAATAATAATCGTGCAACTAAAACAGCTTGTGCTCTGGAAGTGTAAGTGAACCAAAATGCAAAAAATGCCAGGAACATTTGAGAATTAGGTTTGAATGGCTGACCTATGGCCAGGAAAATTAAAATTTGTTTTGTCAACTTTGTTTAGGTATGAGTGCCGACGATGCAGAAGTGTGTATGAAGGACAGTTTCACCATGTCCATTCTACACTGATCCACCATGCATGGACGGGATTTCGAAATAGAAAATAGAACTTTAATTGTCTGATGCAGCTTGCCCATAAAGTCCTGTTTGAAAATAAATATTATATAGGATAATTTTCTTACTGTCCGATGTTGCATACCATGTTATCAAATGGTTTCCTGGCGTCATATGACTGTTTTAGATTGGGTGGAGACTATTTTTGGCCCCTCAGTGATGCTTTACTCCCAGAACCCTAAATTAGGACCTTGGTGGCCCTCATACTCATGGCTTATGACCTGGCAGGATTATCTACAAAATGGCTGTTCTTTAATTATTTTTAGCTCACTTGATTTAAGACATGTTGACCTATTGCTATAACTTTTTGTGTATTTGTGACACTTTAAATTTTTCTAGTATTTGTCATGTTGAGAACTTTCACAGATTTAGTTATCATGAGCAATAATATACCATTCCTAAATACTGGCATTTCAGTAGAAAATGAGTGTATACTACCTTCTTCTTTGTGTTATGTAACATACACCCCAAATGTCCATTTTTCTCTAACCTGGTTTTTCCCCTTATATTTAAAAAAAAATCCAATAGATTAGTTCACTTGTGCTGTTCTACATTACTTAGTTTTTAAGCAGTTATAGACTTCTGTGGTTTGATTGCACCCTCTAACAAAAAATCCTTGATCCCCATAACCAAAAATGTCTGAGAACATTATTTTCATTTTGTTCTTTCTATTGTATAAATGTCTGTCTAAGGTCTGTTTGTCATATTTGTTCTTTACTTTCACTTGACTTATATCAAAATGATTCATTGTGTGATATTTATACAAGATGATCCCTCTTTATCTTATAAATTTGTTTTTTGAACTCGGCTAAATTAGTGATTTCCTTATAGAATATGACCACAGGCACCTGTTTTCTCTTAGTTTTAAATTATTTAATTACATTGTATTTATCAATGCCTGAATCTGTAAATGAAATGTATGTTTTATCTCCTCTTTTATATGTATTTGTTTGAGTGTATAAATAGATGTAATTAACTAAATTTGTTCGCTGATAAATTTGTAAGATGCACTTATCTTTCTGATAGTCTGATAATTATTCTCAATTTTTTTGATAAAAAATTATTACAAATTGAGACTTGTTGCTCTATTTTCTAATTTTCTGGAACAGTTCCATACATTTATGTCTATATAATTCATACTGGTTAGATAAAATTTGACATAGAAATAAACAGATTCTGTATTTTTAAACAGTTTTTCCGTATGTGACAAAAGTCACTAGTGGCGAGAAGTATTGATGGATTTTAGGCAGTGGCGGGGGTGTTAACACTTGACATTTTGTTTTATATCTTTGTAAGCTTAAGCCACAAGTTGATTAAATTTGGTCCATTGTTAACTTTAAAATGAGTAGTTCTCGTCACTCTCTTGTCACCTGACCATGACCTCAATTTTACAGTCCAGTGACTACAAACGTTCCCATTGATTTTCCATAGTAGGGGACTCCCCAAGATTACTCCATTTTTTTTTAGCTCACCTGGTGAGCTATTGCCATCACTTGGCGTCCGTCGTCGTCCGTTGTCGTCGTCGTTAACTTTTCTTCAAAAATCTTCTTCTCCAAAACTACCAAAGGGATTGCTATGAAACTTTGCACACATCATCAGTAAAATGTCCTCTACCAAGTTTGCACAAATCATGGCCTCAGACCAACCAACATGGCCACCATGGCTAAAAATAGAACAGGGGGGTCAAAATACAGTTTTTTGCTTATAGTTCATAAAGTATAACAGATACAGGAAAACCGAAAGACCTTTCTTCTTCAGCATCTAAAGCTCTACAAAACACTCCATTGGGTCAAAGTTGTATGATGACTCCTTGTAGGAGTTATTGCCCTTTAATTGTCAAAATTGATGATTTTTGCCATTTTTGCCTCAAAATCTTGAAAATTATTAGAACTAGAGAAAAAGTTAGCATTGCTTAATTGTTCTGCTCTATGAGGGCAACAAAAATGACTTAAGGGTCAAGATTGTCTGATTAACCGTTTAAGAGTTATTCCCTTTGAACTGTTTTTTTTAATCGGTTTTAATTGATTTTTTAAAATCTTCTCCTCTGAAACAACTGAAAGTACTGCTTTGAAACTTTGTACACATCATCCGTCAAATGTCCTCAACCAAGTTTGCACCAACCATGGCTGCAGATTAACCAACATGGCCACCACATCATGGCTAAAAAAAAGGGGGGGGGGGGTAAAATACAGTTTTTGGCTTATATATAAAAAAGTGTAACAGATACAGGAAAACCGAAGAGACATGTCTTCATCTGCATCAAAAGCTCTACGAAACACTCGATTGGGTTGAAGTTGTATGATGACTCCTTATAGGAGTTATTGCCCTTTAATTGTTGAAATTGATCACCCACTTGTCGTCCCTGGGGCCTCAGTGGCCAGGTGGTCTAAGTAATGTGCTGTCTTCTACTTATCACCCACTTGTTGTCCCTGGGGCTTCAGTGGCCATGTTGTCTAGATAATGTGCAGCCTTCTACTGTAGTCCCTGGGGCCCTAGTGGCTAGGTGATCTAGGTAATGTAACATCTACTGATCCCACTTGTCGTCCCTGGAGCCCCAGTGTCCAGGTGGTCTAGATAATGTGCTGTCTTCTACTGATCACCCACTTGCCCAGTGGCCATGTGGTCTAGGTAATGTGCTATCTTCTACTGATCACCCACTTGTCATCCCTGGAGCCCCAGTAGCCAGGTGGTCTAGGTAATGTGCCATCTTCTACTGATCACCCACTTGTCATCCCTGGAGCCCCAGTGGCCAGGTGGTCTAGGTAATGTGCCATCTTCTATGATCACCCACTTGTCAAGTAGAGGTAGTGGGTAGTGAAGTTTTAGGAATAGGAAGCCAAAGATGCAGCAAAGGTTGACATTACCTGTTGTCGGTTATTGAAAGAAGGGTCAAGGTACTTTTTGTATGCGTCACTACGCCAGTCCCCTTGGGACTGTATGAGATCTGATGGCACACCACACTCCAAAGCAAATGATGCGCCACCACGACGGAAACTATGCCCTGAATATTGAGAGCTATTGAGGCCTAGTTGTTGTAAAGTAGTTTTTAGGCGAGACAGAAATGTTGGGTACGTCAGCGGAATAATTTTATGCCCTGATGTATACATGAATAATGGGCAAGGTTCAAAGGGGGCGGGGACAAGCTTTAATAACAGTAAGAGGGTACTGGCGGGACAGAAGGGAGAGTTAATAATGCGTGGCAGTGGGATGCACAGTCCTCTTTCTTTATATTGAATGGTTTTGGTGTGGCGAACTAACAAGGAAGCACCTGTGCATTCAAATGAGACATCCTGTCTGCACACTACCCTGCCCAGTTCAAAGCTTGTCAGTGAAGGAACTAACAAATTAGATTTCCGTAGAAAGGAAAAAAATGCAACCAAACAGGCTGTCCAAAAGGCCAAATCAAAGCTTGAGTTAACATCAATAGTAGAAAAAATGCCTTTTAAAATGAAAGGAGTAATAGGGAGTTTTCTTTGACAACCATCTCCCAATACACGACGGGCACCCTTAAGCACAGAATCTACATAATGACCATTTAGGGGGTCAGGTAGGTTAGCTTCTAAGTGAAGAGTCTTAATAACTGTCAAGTAATTGGCAATGGAGGAGTATTTTAAACGATTAGACAGAAACGCAATATATCTGGCTATATTGGTAGTTGAAGCTGGTATTAAAGGCAAGTTAAACAGTTGACAAAATTTCATATAGGATTTTAAATAAGTAAGATAAGTCTTTTTTGTGGATCCTGCAAATGTGTTCCCCCGAAAATGAACGACCAAATCATCCAATGCCAACAGGTCTGGGTCTCTGAGTGTGCCTAGATAAAAGAAAATTAAGGGCATTACTTAATTTCAAAATCTTGAAAATTATTAGAACTAGAGAAAAAGTTAGCATTGCTTAATTGTTCTGCTCTATGAGGGCAACAAAAATGACTTAAGGGTCAAGATTGTCTGATTAACCGTTTAAGAGTTATTCCCTTTGAACTGTTTTTTTTAATCGGTTTTAATTGATTTTTTAAAATCTTCTCCTCTGAAACAACTGAAAGTACTGCTTTGAAACTTTGTACACATCATCCGTCAAATGTCCTCAACCAAGTTTGCACCAACCATGGCTGCAGATTAACCAACATGGCCACCACATCATGGCTAAAAAAAAGGGGGGGGGGGTAAAATACAGTTTTTGGCTTATATATAAAAAAGTGTAACAGATACAGGAAAACCGAAGAGACATGTCTTCATCTGCATCAAAAGCTCTACGAAACACTTGATTGGGTTGAAGTTGTATGATGACTCCTTATAGGAGTTATTGCCCTTTAATTGTTGAAATTGATTATTTTTGACATTTTAGCCTCAAAATCTTAAAAATTATTAGAACTAGAGAAAAAGTTAGCATTGCTTAATTGTTCTGCTCTATGAGGGCTACAAGAATGACTTTAGGGTCAAGATTGTCTGATGAACTGTTTAGGAATTATTTTCCTTGAACATTTTTTTAATCAATTTTACTTGATTTTAAAAACTCTTCTCCTCTTTAACCAATGAAAGGACTGCTTTGAAACATTGCACACATCATCTTTAGGACATCTTCTACCAAAATTGTGCAAATCATGACACCTGACTACCTACATAGCTACGTTGGCTTAAAATAGAAAAAATGAAAAGGGGGGGGGGGGGTGGGAGTCGAGAGAGAGTTCGACTGATAGTTAAAAAAGTATAACAGGTACAGCAAATTTGAAGTGAACCTCCCTTCTCCCTCTAAGCATCAAAAGCTCCTCCTTATAGGAGTTATTTCCCTTAAAAGGTCAAATTTACTGATTTTTGCAGAAGTGTTGGTCAATTCCTTATAGCAAAGAAAAGCTGGATAAAAAAGGGTTGTTTGGTTTCAGGTTCAGGTGAGCGATACAGGCTCCTGGGAGCCTCTAGTTTAGTTGTGGGTAAGTTAATGTCTGATCTCTAGGATAAACCTGAAACATTCTCAAAAGTTGTAGTCATCCAATCCAATATACTGGTTGCCAACTTATAATGGAACAATGGTTAAAATGGTGGTCTGAAACCCTGTTACATCCTTCCATGGAGGACTTAGGAACATTTAATACCTTTGTGAATTTCACTTAATCTTAATATTATTTATCACATTTCCACTCTACAGTCAAAATGATATGTTTCATTTGGTCATATTATATATTATTTGGAGCTTTGGTAGTTTTGTTACAAAATAGAAGAGCCCTATAAGATAATTTCAAAAAGTACATAATTTTAAACCATTAGCCAATATTTTAAAACATTAAAGATGACAATCTAGTTCTATTAATTAAGAAATCATTCACGGAGGCTGTGGTTTATAATTGTTTTACCACGGGGTGACTATTTATGTTGTATTATTTTAAAATAACGACATAAATGGTCATCCTGTGGTAAAAACAATGATAAATCACAGCCTCCCTGAATTATTTCTATTCTAATAAGACAATTAGAGTACATTTATAATATTTTCGTACCTATAGAAAACATCATTTCCGCCATAAACTGGCTGTTCCGTCAATGTAACACACAATATATTGCAACGGATAATTATAGCGCGTGTCGCTATTTATAAGATTTATATGTCATATGCAATAGCTTTCCGGTGGGAGTTACAGTTTTGTAATCGGAACAGCCATAGATAAATCATTTTTTTACCCCAGTTGTGGTCTCAAAGCCTTAAAGCACGTCGTATTAGAATATGTCGGTATTCTATCAGAACTCTTGTGAAACGAATGATAGATACACATAAATTATATCTAAAATGGGTCCCTGTTATTTGCATCAAATTCATGGAAAGTAAGATGCATGTGTTAGCTGTAGAGAGTTGTATTGCAGAGCAAAGCATGTTACAATATATCCTGATACAGGCCTGCACTATTACAATACGTATATATTGATACACATATATTTTTGATGTATTGTAAGGAATTTTTCACAATTTCTTCCAAGATGTCCTTCATTTTGTGTTGTTATGGAAGAGTGATACTACTGGTATTATCATACTATTCAAGGATCTGGCACTTTCGCTGTGCAATTGTGCATGCATTAAAGTTCTAATAATCATCGTTTTAACACATCAAAAATAAAGAGAACAAAGATCATTTACTTAAATTATGTAACTATCAACCTTCAACATTCTTTACAATTTGCCTACAAATTTACAGAGTTTTCAGAATTTTCCAGAACAAACCGGTATTCGGAGACCATACCGATATGTATATTGCCAATGACCAGAATTGTAATACACCAGTATTCTGGTAATACCGACCACCATTAGTTAGCTGGTGTATTACTGAAAAATGTAAGCACATTTAATATGTATGTCCATTCGACTAGATATTGTGCACATCATTCAGAACCAAATGTTCCTATATACGTCTACAGATTAAGCCCAACACTGTTAGAATTACATTTTTAACACTGTCAAATTTTTGCTTACCCTCAGCAGGGTTTGGCAGAGGGGTCTAGACCGCTGGACATAGTATAGGCGATTTGGTGCCACAGTGTCACAATGGTGTGAGTAATTGATTCTCGCTGAGGGTAAGCAAAAATTTGACAGTGTTAAAAATCTAATTCTAACAGCGTTGGCTTAATTTGTAGACGTATATATAATTATTTGATATTAACCCTTCATTCTGATGATTCAGAAAGGATATACATATTGTATACAATACTTTTGTATATACTTTTTTTTTTTATTAAGAATAACAAAAAATGTCCTTCCTCAAAATACCATTGCCAGAAGTTGAAAAACTATTTCCGTCAACATGTTGCATAACAGGGGAATGCAATATATAATAAAGATTTTACATTAAATAATTACTTCCATTTGAGGAGGTATACTTTGATTTGAACTATATTCATCCCACAGCAGTCACACAGACGTAACATTTTGTTAATTATGAAATCTCTTTGTTTTTGCAGAACTGTAAATTGATAGAAAGCAACAAAAATCAATACTTGATCTCAGAAACATCATATTATTCTATAAATATATATATTATGTTTTATTATATTTGATTTTTGTGTGTAATTTAATCTGCCACAAGCTGTATCTATGATGCAAAATGTAACTATATAGAGTTTATACCCTATGGAAATATAAGGAATTAAAAATATTTCATAAGCATGTACATGTTGGATTTTTTTATAAATTACAAAATCTATGGCAGCTGTGTCCAATTAACGACTTTATTCTGAAAACAACATGTGACATTAATCACCTAACAAATAAATTTTCAAACAATCAATATTTTATAATAATTATTTTGAACTTTACCCATGCAAACGTTTGTGATTATCTCATGTTGAATTAAAACTACACAAAGGCATATCAGCGATGAATTTGTCAGAACAAAGACTTCAAATACAATTATTTTCTGCATATTTTTGTAATAACTACATAGTTCAATTAATAATTTTAGGCTTGAAAGATTAAAAGGCCATCTTTGAAAAAAAGAAAACAAATACTTGAAGTAGCAAAAGGGAGATAAGCCAACTAATAGAATAGTCAGGCTATAAAGGGAGACAATTTGTCATAAAAATATAAAGCATTATTGAGTAATTAATCTTCCACCAATCAAATTGGTCCCAAGTTATAGTCTACACCATGGTTAAGTTAGAGACACTACACTGAAATTGAATATCCACAACACTAAACAAGATGACGGAACATTACATCACTTATAATTCATAATCTGTAAGGATTGCAAAGGCATAAGGTTACTAATTTGAGAATGTTCAAAGATAAGTCATTGGAAACTTAAATGTAAACTTCATGTCATTGGTCATATAGTTAAAAAAAAGAAGTGGTTTTGTACCCAAAGAAGTGGATAGTGGGTTTCAAAACCTAAGTTGCTGTCATCAGAAAAAGGTTTTAATATTGCAAGCTGTATTTTACTATTTGTAGGAAATGTGCTCTAATGTAGATGTTAAAACCTTGGGAACCCCTAGATCATTACACTGTACATGAATACACTTGGATTTCGGGGCCTTGGTGGCCGAGTGGTTAAGATAGTTATCTACTATTGATCACTTGGTCTGTCAACATTGAGGTTTGAGTCTCAATGCAGACAGAGTGTTCTTGACTCCTGTCTTTATTGACCAGGATTTCTAGTTTTCTTGCTGAAGGTAAGGGTTCTCCCCAGATACTGGGTGGTATGATCTGGCTGAACAATTGCTGAAAGTGGTGTTAAATGCTAAATGCCATTAAAAAATGTGGCTTAAAAACAAAGCTAACAGCTGAAGCTATAATTTTGACTCTCTTATTAAAAGTTATGTTTTTGAAATGAATGAATAATGCCTAGTATGCATTCATTTCAAAAACATAACTTTCCAAATTTGTAATCCACATATGTTACAAAAAGTGAGATGAAAGTGAAGTTACAATATTGATCCAGTTATGCACTAACCTTTCTAAAATGTATTTATAATAGATGGTTCATGCCATGTATTACATACAACTGACTAATGACTTTGTTTAATTAAACTAACACCCATTATCAACGAGGGTCAATCAATACAGCAACAACAGCTTTTCGATTCAGACCAGGGTTAATTACAGATATAGACTGATTAGGTCATTTACATATAAAACAGAAATTGTCTGCATATTAAATATGGGAAAACAAATAAGGGCTTACATCTATGTCTGAGTTACTTTATGGAAGTGTTTAGTACATTGACATGTAGGGACATCAACCTATTTTTCCTCATTGTATTGTAGTAGTAATTGGTTTCATATTTGGGGAGTTGCAGACATTATCAGTGATTTTACTGTCACAAATTCTGGCCTTGGGTGGCACATCCAGTATAAAGAATATTTGTGACAGTTTAGGTAATCCCGGATTGATGTCACTTTAGATGCAGCTTAAGGGCATTTTGGAATCAAAGCTAACATAAACTTGCACCAGAGAGATTTTTAAATGGTGCCCTGACATTATGTTAGTATTACTGCTGCTTTATTGGGAGAAGAACAAGCTTACAAACAATAAATCTATGGCGAATGAGATGGACCACTTGAGAAGAATTTTGACTACCTCTAGGAGAGTTTAAATTTTAAATTTGATTTGGCTACAATGTTTTCATTGTTTTCAAAATATTCTAAAGGATCTTTGTCCACAGACAGGTTTTATGTATTTTTCCATGAGAACCATCCGAAAAGATCAACTGATATCTGCCATCCAGGGTTGCAATAGGATCTGTGCTTTGGGGTCAGCCATAGGAATTATCCTGGAATTGTCCAGGTCTGCCATCCAGGGATGCAATAAGATCTGTGACGTCCACCCTCGAAATTTTCCCAGCCTGCCAATCGGGGATGCACCTTAATCTGTTAGGTCTGCCCTAGGAATTTTTCCAGTACCAAGTGATAGGTTCTAAACTACAGTACCCACTGTTAAGTTGATGTGGCAGACTAGGCCAATCTGGTCCCTATAGGGGAGACAAGAATGTAGTTATTATTGTTTCTATTTCTTCTGAAATAATAAACATTGAAATGAGGGTAAATTTGTTTATTAAGGTATCCCACTCATAATTGAAGTCACCATTTAATTTTATTTTTCGAATAAGAAATACAGCTTTATTAAATCATTGTATTGCTAATTAATGATAAAAATTAAGTATATTGTTTTACTTTGAGTCCATGTCAATAGTTTTGAACAAAAAAAAGTTAGTTACTCAAATAGTATTTCCGATGTTTGATAAACATTACCGAGGTCTGCTCAATTTAAAAACAATGGTCATGTGGGACACCAAATATGATCATGTGGTCAATTGTGGTCTGGATACCTTAATTAGATAAATTTTCTGATTTGTATGCTTTAGATAAAATGCATTCGGGCCAAATAGTTTCAGTCATGAACATAAAAATTGGTTTTTGCACTAAAACATGTAAAACCCTTCATCAAATCATTTGAAATTTGGAAATGTTATTGGAAACTCCTAAACAAGTTATATTTCACTGATTTTGATTTGCTCGGAACAGAGCATCTGTGTCTTATAGACACATTCTTCTTTAGTATATTCCTCCCTCGCTTGAAAAGCAGAGGAAATATAGTGATGGGGGTGTCTGTCTGTCTGTCCGTCTGTTACACTGGGGTACCCATGTCTTAAATGCAACTCCACCAACATTCCTGTCATATATCACTATTTATTGTGCACCTGATATTTAACATTTTGATCAGAATAATATTTTGGGTTTCCCATAGAAAATCATATATAATGAACTCCTCCTACTGTTTTCAGTAACATTGAAAATGCATTGAAGTTGTGTACCTGCTATTATGGAAATGTTCAAGGTTTTTTCCCAATTTCTAAACTTTCAGATAATACGCAGGAGACAGTAGCTATTTTGTGTAATCAACTCCTACTACCCTTTATATATCTTTCTTTCAACAACTTGAAATCCTGAATAAAAAAAATGTATATAAGCATGAAGTTGTTAAGACTTTTTTTATGCCTGCATTATACCACATGCATTGATAGATGTATTCATGGAATCTGTTACCACTGTACATAATGTGAAAGTTTTATATACATGCATTTGTTTTTATCTTATAGGTAGTATCATTGGTGTATGTTAAACAGCTGTCTGTAACATATTGAAGACTACTATCTCTTTACTATATAAAGCCATTCAAGCAAACTGTACTATTGTAAGTAAAAATTAATCCTTAATCAGAAATTATCTTTTTTCAAACAAACATTTAGCATGAGTCAATGTATTATTTGTTAACAAAGGGAGGTAATTTGTTAAACTTGAATGTAATATTGTTACCATTTGTTTTGTTATATGACTGTGACATTTATTTTGAAAACATGTTCATAGCATAAAGGTCATCATAGTTTTTATTATGTCCAATGACCAGATTGATAATATTTGAGCCAGTACCAGATTTTTTTAAAACAAAATTGGGCTGTAGATGGCAAATGTAAGGGCTATGAGGAGGGTTTGTAATTTAAGAGTGTTGCCTTGACAAATAATTACTTAAATATTTTTAATAAATTTTTAAAGCACCAAGTAATTTTGAAATCTTTTTATCAACAATAAATTAAATAAGCTTGGAAGCATTATATTCTATGAAAGATAATGATTTGGCAAACATTTAGCAAATATTGCCAGGGAAAGCCTAGAAGCATTTGTTATGGCAAACAATAATTAAAAACTGACAGATGTATCCTGCAAGCATTTAGTTTTGCAAAAGCTTAGCAAATGTTTAATAAAATATAGGAGGTATCCTAGATTTATTCATTCAAGCCCTGCAATGAAAAATTTGGGATCACCTTATAGTTATCAATACCAGTATGTCCACCTGTTCATCCATCCCCAACAAATCGTGTCTAGACTATAACTTTTTCCTCTTTTGGGATTGCCTTTGATATTTTGCATGTGGGCAAATCATTTCAAGAGGATGTGTTGCTTTCCACGTTTGGTGACTTTTGACCTTGAACTTGGGTCTCAAGGTCACATTGCTTTTTGAATTACTATTGACAAAGTTACAACTTTGTGTCAGTGTTTTAACCTATTTACAGAAGAACCCACAGAGATGGATACCATCTCACTGATATCTAGTTATATATAGTGAAAATCAAGTAGGTAGTGTGGAAACTTTTGATTGATTAAATATTCAGTTCCCTTGCAGCACCAAAGGGGACTATATGTTTGCATGCCGTCAGTCAGTCACACACGTTTTCCCAACTTTTTTCTAAACAGTTGCGATACAATTTATTGAGCTAATATATGGTATTTGTGTCAACCTCAAGTTTGAATTTCATTCTGGTCAAATGATTTTTGACAAAGTTATTTCTCAAATACACTTTAATTGGTCTTGTCCATACATTGTACTTCACCTTAATATTAAATAGGGATGAAATGGAAGCAGAAGGATATATATGATAGGTTTAAAACAGATTAACTACCCAAGTTCAAAATATAAGAAGCAAAGAGTAAAGGTCTGTTAAGGTTTAGAACTAAACTCCTGCAACAAAACCAAGGGAAAATTATCTAAATAATATTATACCATTTTAGATAACACATTTCATTATTTATTAAATTACAGATCACTGTTTGACCTCGATGACCTTGCTACCTGCAAGAATTTCACTTTGGTTGATTAATGAGTAAGCTATGAATAGTGTGTGGTTTATAAGGATCAGCAGATCACATGTTGTTGTATGACTTAAGTATTATGATACCTCGAAAGGCATTTAAACTCAAAATATCTTTATTACCCAAATTTGTTTTGTGCGTCAGATAAATGAAGCAGGGGATTAAAATGGTTTAGTTTTACTTTTTATAATGTAATTAAGGTTTTTTATAGTTGACAAGTTGTGTCTGGACTTCCTTCATGACTTGTAGGAAGAGTTGGGTAAAAGTGTGAATATGTTTAATAGTAATTGAGTCTAGAATGTCTTTTATGACACTTTCATCTTCCATTGTTTTTAATCATTATGAAATTTGATAGCTGTATGAAGATTTACTTACTTTCAGTTTTTTATGTCAACCGTTAGTAAATTGAAGTAATAATATATTAGACTTTCATTATTATATTAAATTTAATGGGAGTTAAGAGTTAATAATGTTCTATCTATTTTGAAATTTTCACAAAAAATGGTGGATGGTGTCCTGCATCCCCTTCAGGAATACTTGTAAATTGTAAGACAGTTTTGTAGTGATTAGATAGAAAAGCATCCTCACAAGTCAGGGTTTCTGTGTCCACACGAACCCCTGACAAACTTAGCTAGGAAATTCCAGGGCTAGAAGATTTTCGTATGACGTCAATCCTTTAAAATATCAACTAATGAAATTGCTTGAAAGAAGCATGTGTTTGGCAGTAGTCATTCTTACTCATTCTGGAGTGTGAAGAAAACGTAACGCAACTAAATAATAACGCGGTAATAACAAACTATTAACACTACTGTACAAAATACACTGATTTTCACATGGTCTACGCAACACATCCGTTTGGTTTATTTACAATCGACATCGGGATATCCCCTTACCAAGTCGTGAATGAAAGCGAGCTTTTGATTGGCTACATTAAGGTACGATGTAGCCAATCAAAATAGTGACTTCTAGCCCGGGAATTTCCTAGCTAAGTTTGTCAGGGGTTCGTGTGGACACAGAAACCCTGACTTGTGAGGATGATAGAAAAGTAGATAGTGCTAATATAACTCTGGTCCAATAACTGAGATTGCCAGTTTTCCTACCGAAGATCTGGGGTTTTCTCCAGGTACTCTGGCTTCCTCCCCAATCAAAACTGGATGCCATGATGTAGCTGAAAAATTGCTGAATGTTAAACATCATTCAAAGAGACAAAAAAAACCAATCTTCTTAAATTCGTTGTTTTAATTATAAGTGGTGCATTGTATGAAAATCACACTCCACATTGCTATAACATTAGTGACAGCTGGATGTTATGTAAGTGTTACAGCTGTCACAAACAATATAGCAATGTGCATAACTGCATAATGCAATACAAGTACCTTCGTTAAAAAAATAATATTTAATGTTATTTCCTCAGGGGAGGTAAATCTTTGTTGTAAAAAATCTCTTATTTATTCTAATAAGGAATGAATGAAAAGAAATCATTATTTCATCAAATTTAATTTAGGCAACTTTAGGTAACTATGAGTGAAGCTTGTTGGAATTTTCTGTTTCAGTTAATTGTTGCAAACTCCTATCAAAATTGTTTACAATGAGGAGGGATATACTTGATAGTCTTAAAACACCCATTCTAATAAAGGGAATTCTCAATCTCTGTTTTACTACCAAAGGAGGGTCTAAAACTCATGAAATGTTGGATATATAGTGAAATACTTTAGAGTATTTTGTGAAAAAATCCTGCTTTGGTATATAATTTAGATATCAGAATGATTATTCACAAAGTCCATCTTAAAAAAAAATATTGGTTGCTATTGCCCAAACCAAAATGTATAAAGTGGGTAGTTACCTGTATCTAGGCATTTTTTTTCATCCAAAACTCCAGGAAAACACATTTTTGAAGTGAAAATATGTTAAAAGGTTTTTTAAAATGTGTTAAAAAATCTTATGACATTTTTGGTGTAGATCCAAATTAAGTGAGGTCAGCAAACAGGAATTTTTTTGGGGATGGCCTAAATTTGAAAATAATTGATTTTATTCTGCAAATATGTAAAAATTTTAACAATGCTGTTGGACATGTTTTGACAAAATTGTACAAATGTGACAGTATCGAAATATGGTGAACTAAATTTGTTAAGTGGTTTAATACAAAAGTATTTAATAAAGTTTTGCGTTAATGATTTATTGTCAAATGCAAATAATGTTTTGTTTACTTTACAGTTTAAATGTTTAAATATTGGACTGTACCAAGATTTTGGACATTTTAAATAGTTTATTTAACATTCGAATTAAAGTGCTGTAATTTTGTTATAACCTTTAACAAGATAACTAGCATGCTCAAAGCGAAAAAGATTTGCATAAATTATCTTGGGTGTTTCTACAAGGCTTACTAAGTTTCTTTGTTCGGTGAAATTAAAAGACATTTTTATTTTAAACTAATATGAATTTTATTTTTGATGGAGATGGGCAGGAAATATTAATGAGAACTCTGATTCATTTTACGCTATTATTTATGCAGATTTTAATCTTGCTTTTAAATTTAGAAGAAGAATAACGTACGTCTTTAAATGGAGGCTGTTAATGGGTATACATATCTGATCTTAAAGTTTGTAATTATAGTTATGTCAGAACATAAATTTATCGCTTTCTGTTGTAATAAAACAGATAAAGTTGGCAAATTTTGTTGTTTATAACATTTTTTTTTTTGCTTCCTGTTATCAACTATTTAGGGGAAATAACCAGTAGAATGGTAATGATACTTTTTGTTATGACTAACATCAAAATGAAGATGTCCAATCAGGTGCTTTTCTTATTGCTAGCTTAGTTCCTTGGTCTTTGCATTGTTTTAATACAAAAACACTTTGCTGGACTTTTTATACCTAAATGTACATGTGACCACCAGTACAGAAGTACTCTAATGCTCACGGTCAGCAGTACAAATTCATCAGAATGATATTTTATTCTCACTCAGGTCCAGCATTACAAATTTATCAGAAGGAGATTTTATCCTCACTTGGGGCTAGCAGTACAAATTCATCAGGATATTTTATCCTCACTCAGGGCTAGCAGTACAAATTTATCAGAAGGAGATTTTATCCTCACTTGGGGCTAGCAGTACAAATTCATCAGGATATTTTATCCTCACTTGGGGCTAGCAGTACAAATTCATCAGAAGGATATTTTATTCTCACTCAGGGTCAGCATTACAAATTTATCAGAAGGAGATTTTATCCTCACTTGGGGCCAGCAGTACAAATTCATCAGAAGGATATTTTATCCTCACTCAGGGCCAGCAGTACAAATTCATCAGAAGGATATTTTATGCTTACTCAGGGCCAGCAGTACTTCGTCTAAATTGACTTGGTAGTTGCATCAACAACTATTTATGGTACCTTACACTTAAACCCAATGATTGAGGTCATATGGTCACAAAAATACCTCCACTGCTTTGGCAAATGGTCTTTATGTCTGTACTATGTAGAAAACTTTTCTTTTACATATTAAGATTTTATACATTTGATTTCAATATGAAATTCAAACAGGTTCGGTTGTAAAATACTGCTAGATTACCACATATGAATTTGTATGGAATAAAACACAACATTGTTAAATTAATGTTTTAGTGATAATCTAAAAATATATTTCCCCGATGTCTTTTTTTATGTCCAAACCCTAAAACTGTTGTGTGGTTTTAGGGTTTGACATGCGAGGTAACCCATATTTTGCACCTGTAATTCCCTTAATAAATCATCAATCAAAAACAACTTTACTGTCAACAAGTCTGTCTCTTCTTGACCAATAGCGTATAGTATTTGCACTTCTCATTAGAAATGACAGTTTTTGATGGAATTGTAACCAAATTATTTAATTGTCTTTCATTGCATGTTTTTCACAATGCTTGAAGACTATAGTCTGTGCTTAGATTTCTCCCACTCAATTTTGTCTGATTGATTTTAAGACTAAATATTTTTTCATCAGACAACTTGTTACATTGGAACAAATTTGATTCTGTAATTTCTGTCATTATTATAGAAAAACAATTTTTTTTTTCTGGTTTTTTTTTTTTTTTTGAATTGCAGTGATAATGATCAGCAATACCTTACACTAGTTAAATGGATAATTTACCAATTTGTCTCATTTGCATAATTTTAAAAATGAATTGTGCAACATGTTTTTCAACTAATTTTTAGTACATTGATTAATGGTGATTTATCAAAATAAAAAAAATTTTCTTCTTTAGGCAATGAGTGATTGCCGTAATTATCGCTTGCAGCGTTGTGTTTATTATTTATCATTAATTTGGATTAATTGACAGGAAAATCTATCAAATTCCAGTGCTTCTTTATTTGGCACTCATTAGTATCATTATTAAGGAAAATATTGTTTGTTAAAAATAATCTGTATGTGTGATAATGACGTGTTTCTGGGACAGATGGCCAAACAAGTACAAAGTTGTTTCTCTGTCTCTGTGCCTGACGTATACTTATTGATATAGTAATTAACATCTACATATTGGTATAAAGTTACTATTTTTATGAAAATTGTCAGGTCTCAACAAACTGCACAGTGTTTGACAAGAATCAGTAATTATTCTAGTATTTTTTGCACTTGACTATTTATAATGTTGAAAGAAACTAAGTATCCTACTCGTGGTCCTACTTAACTTATGCAGGATTGTACTTGATTTTATTTGAATCCTGTTGGGTGTTTGTCATAACCTTTTGTGTAACAAACATACTTTTCTTGAATTTTGTAACAACTCCTGAGTACTTGGAAGTGTTTTCATCAATATACAGCAGTGCTTGTCACAAAAGGTCGTAGTGTAAAATACAAAAATGTACATGGTAAGTGATGACGTCACAATGCATTTCCTGTTGATCTGCCAACACTTACCACTTACGATAGATTTTACACATTTGTGAAATTGACTCCTGAGCTGCTTTGATCTTTACATTAGAAGATTTTTCAGCTTTTGTGGGGTGCAGGTGTGGATTTGATCTTTACATTAGAAGATTTTTCAGCTTGTGTGGGGTGCAGGTGTGGATTTGATCTTTACATTAGAAGATTTTTTAGCTTGTGTGGGGTGCAGGTGTGGATTTGATCTTTACATTAGAAGATTCCCAGCTTGTGTGGGATTCATGTGTGGGTTTGATCTTTACATTCGAAGATTTTTTATCTTGTGTGGGGTGCAGGTGTGGATTTGATCTTTACATTAGAAGATTCCCAGCTTGTGTGGGGTGCAGGTGTGGGTTTGATCTTTACATTAGAAGACTCGCAGCTTGGGTCGGGTGCAGGTGTGGGTTTGATCTTTACATTAGAAGATTTGTCAGCTTGTGTGGGGTGCAGGTGTGGTCTTGATCTTTACATTAGAAGATTTGTTAGCTTGTGTGGGGTGCAGGTGTGGGTTTGATCTTTACATTAGAAGATTCTAAGCTTGTGTGGGGTGCAGGTGTGGGTTTGATCTTTACATTAGAAGATTTGTCAGCTTGTGTGGGGTGCAGGAGTGGGTAAGATCTTTACATTAGAAGATTCCCAGCTTGTGTGGGGTGCAGGTGTGGGTTTGATCTTTACATTAGAAGATTCCCAGCTTGTGTGGGGTGCAGGTGTGGGTTTGATCTTTACATTAGAAGATTCTCAGCTTGTGTGGGGTGCAGGTGTGTGTTTGTTCTTTTCATTAGAAGATTCTCACTTGTGTAGGATTCAGGTGTGGGTTTGATCTTTACATTAGAAGATTCCAGCTTGTGTTGGGTGCAGGTGTGGGTTTGATCTTTACATTAGAAGATTCCCAGCTTGTGTGGGATTCATGTGTGGGTTTGATCTTTACATTAGAAGATTTTTCATCTTGTGTGGAGTGCAGGTGTGGATTTGATCTTTACATTAGAAGATTCCCAGCTTGTGTGGGGTGCAGGTGTGGGTTTGATCTTTACATTAGAAGATTCTCAGCAGGTGTGGGTTTGATCTTTACATTAGAAGATTCCCAGCTTGGGTGGGGTGCATGTGTGGGTTTGATCCTTACATTAGAAGATTCCCAGCTTGTGTGAGATTCATGTGTGGGTTTGATCTTTACATTAGAAGATTTTTCATCTTGTGTGGGGTGCAGGTGTGGATTTGATCTTTACATTAAAAGATTCCCAGCTTGTGTGGGGTGCAGGTGTGGGTTTGATCTTTACATTAGAAGATTCCCAGCTTGTGTGGGGGTGCAGATGTGGGTTTGATCTTTACATTAGAAGATTCTCAGCAGGTGTGGGTTTGATCTTTACATTAGAAGATTCTAAGCTTGTGTGGGGTGCAGGTGTGGGTTTGATCTTTACATTAGAAGATTTGTCAGCTTGTGTGGGGTGCAGGTGTGTGTTTGATCTTTACATTAGAAGATTTGTCAGCTTGTGTGGGGTGCAGGTGTGGGTTTGATCTTTACATTAGAAGATTTGTTAGCTTGTGTGGGGTGCAGGTGTGGGTTTGATCTTTACATTAGAAGATTTGTTAGCTTGTGTGGGGTGCAGGTGTGTGTTTGATCTTTACATTAGAAGATTTGTCAGCTTGTGTGGGGTGCAGGTGTGGGTAAGATCTTTACATTAGAAGATTCCCAGCTTGTGTGGGGTGCAGGTGTGGGTTTGATCTTTACATTAGAAGATTTGTCAGCTTGTGTGGGGTGCAGGTGTGGGTAAGATCTTTACATTAGAAGATTCCCAGCTTGTGTGGGGTGCAGGTGTGGGTTTGATCTTTACATTAGAAGATTCCCAGCTTGTGTGGGGTGCAGGTGTGGGTTTGATCTTTACATTAGAAGATTCTCAGCTTGTGTGGGGTGCAGGTGTGTGTTTGTTCTTTTCATTAGAAGATTCTCACTTGTGTAGGATTCAGGTGTGGGTTTGATCTTTACATTAGAAGATTCCAGCTTGTGTTGGGTGCAGGTGTGGGTTTGATCTTTACATTAGAAGAACCCCAGCTTGTGCTGGGTGCAGGTATGGATTTGATCTTTACATTAGAAGATTCCCAGCTTATGTGGGGTGCAGGTGTGGGTTTGATCTTTACATTAGAAGATTGTCAGCTTGTACGGTTGTTGGTTTAATTCCTAGTCTGATCAAGTCATAGCCATAAATTCTTTGAGTTTCTAATCACAAGCACACTGCATATATGATTTTGTGTGTGGATTGAGAGAATAGACTGACTGGTACCTCTGGGTGCATCTAACATACTATTAGCATAATTTAGTACCAAGCTGACATTTGAAAACATTCAAAAAACATTTCTGCTGGTTCACCTCTACTTGAGCTGAAAAACAGCAACTTTAACTGACTCACTTTAGTGAACTATATATTTCAAAATTTCCATATGGGCAAAAAATTTCTGTGAAAATACCAACTGTTACAGTTCCTATATACAATTTCTCATTATTATGATCAATTTAGTTCCCTTAATTGTTGTATATCTTAAGTAGTACTTAACTTTTTGTAAACAAGTCTAATTATCATAATTTATCATTCAAAATTAATTTATTCGTAGCAAAATTGACAAAGTTAGGCTTGTTAATTATCTACCTAGAATGCCATTCATCATACAACTTCTGAACATTACACCCCATATCAATTTTCTTTTTTAATTAATGCTTAAAACTTGGTATAAATGCCTGACTGATTGTTTTGTCTTCCTGTCAAAGTTTTACGATGGTTTAAGTATAAATATTGTCTACATTTGGGGTACACCTGTATCCCTAATTATACACCCAGTAATTATTGTTACAAAAGACCCCCTAATGGAACTAATAATGCAATTATCAAGTATTTAAAAAAAAATCACAACAATTTTGCCCCGAGGTATTCTCTGTACAGGATATGAGTCTGATACATCTTCTCACAGATGCTTTATAAATTTATCTGATCTTGATACAACCGTCACTTTATTATTAAAACTGTTAAAAATTCCTGAATAATTATAAGTGTTACTAATGTGTACTTGTTACTGTGATTACCACCAGTTCGTGCTACTGTATCACAAGCTACAGTATAAGGCGTTATTATGTTCCCATTCTTTATTAAGTTATTAAAGTTGTCCTTTTCCTGTATTTATAGATTCTATATACTTTGCTACTGCATCTGATAGTAAAATTAAAACCTAGTAACAAAATTAAGAAGACTACAGAACTTGAAGAATTAAAATAATTTTAAACATTGGTAAATGTACATTGTTTTAACCAGTTACACAATTTATCAGCTGTATCTGTCATATAGTCAGCATAGATCTTTTTTTCTGTTTAATCCTTGTTTTTCAGCTCAATGTTTTTGTATGCTACATTTTATATTATGTTTACATATCCTTTTCACTCAAACCAGTGCGTTAAAAGTCAAAGAAAGATAACTGTGTTTTGAACCTCCCTGCTTCATTGTATCTCTACTTTAGTTACCTGTATAAAACATGTGGATGCTTATGATGGTGTTCTGATTTTCTCACATATCTAAACTGGATGCCAGGATATATCTAAAAAATTGCTGAAGTGCTACTAAATGCCATTCAAGCAAAAACACAAGTCACCACTGGATCCTTGATGAGGTATATGAAGAGAGTAAATAAACCAAAAACAAACATCACTATTCAGTTAATCACTAAATACAACAACTAACTAAAACAAACCTGAAGACATAGACTGCAGACTTAGGACAGTCACATTCATTATTTGGCAGAGTTGGGTCGATTTGTTAATAGACCCTCACTGAACCCCCACCCACACCCCCACCCCCCACCCCCCACTTATTGTAATACCTTAACCACACTGACACTAACAAAAAAATAATAATGCCAAAAAAAAAACAAAAATGTATGTTACTTGCAATATATAGAACAGAAAACAAAATGTACATTCTAGTTTTCTGATTGCAGTATCATTAAATTTATTCTAAACAGTATAATGTTGGCTTTCTAAATTGCAGAAAACAATTATTTAAAATTTATTCAGAATAGCATGAAGTAGGATTTCTAAGTTACAGAAAACAGCAATATAAAATTGATTAAGAATGGCCTAAAATGATAATTGGTCTTCGTGTTGCCATCTAATGACATTTTTTCTACACTTGATTTGCCAGTTAATTTTGAATTGATGAATTTGGTCCAATAGATTGATTTAATTGCTTCATCATGAAGTCATTTGCATTTTCAGTGTGTCAGGAATTTAATCACTAGCATCCTAGAAATACTTGTTTTCTCCGGCTACAGTTTTGCTGAATATGAACCACAAATTCTGTATTGTTTTGACCTTTTTACTAATGATATACTTAAGTGTTTAATTTGATCTTTGATTTTTGTACCTGTGCCACACTGACATGGGGAATATTGATAAAACATTTAATTGGTATTAAACACGGGGAGGATGCACTACAGTCTGTCGTGTCTAGTCGTGTCTTTGGCCGTAGGATATATCCTACTGCAGAGATGTTGATTTAGATTAAACAAGGTTATCTGAGCATTTATATCATTTATTGAACTTAATTATTGTTGTAATGTGTTCGTTAAAGTGGTATATCTGAATACATAGTCTCTGTTGGTTTGTGCTCAATTACCGGTAATATTTATTTTTAGAAGCATATTAGACCATACATGCTGGTTTTAGTGTCAGATTTGGCTATTATGCATAAATAAATATCAATATACACATATATTTTCCTACTGGCCTCAGTGGCCAGATGGTCTAGGTAATGTGCCATCTACTGAACACCCACTTGTTGTCCCTGGGGCTTAAGTGTCCAGGTGGTCTTGATAATGTGCCGTCTCTACTGATCACCAACTTGTCGTCCCTTGGGCTTCAGTGGCCAGGTGGTCTAGATAATGTGCCGTCTTCTACTGGTCACCCACTTGTTGTCCCTGTGGCCTCAGTGGCCAGGTGGTCTAGATAATGTGCAGTGTTCTACTTATCACCCACTTGTGGTCCCTGGGGCCTCAGTGGCCTGGTGGTCTAGGTAATGTGCCATCTTCTACTGATCACCCACTTGTTGTCCCTTGGGCCTCAGTGGCCAGGTGGTCTACGGTAGGTAATGTGCTGTCTTCTACTGATCACCCACTTGTTGTCCCTGGGGCCTCAGTGGCCAGGTGGTCTAAGTAATGTGCTATCTTCTACTTATCAGTGGCCAGATGGTCTACAGTAGGTAATGTGCTGTCTTCTACTGATCACCCACTTGTTGTCCCTGGGGCCTCAGTGGCCAGGGGGTACTAGTAATGTGCTGTCTTCTACTTATCACCCACTTGTTGTCCCTGGGGCTTCAGTGGCCATGTTGTCTAGATAATGTGCAGCCTTCTACTGTAGTCCCTGGGGCCCTAGTGACTAGGTGATCTAGGTAATGTAACATCTACTGATCCCACTTGTCGTCCCTGGAGCCCCAGTGTCCAGGTGGTCTAGATAATGTGCTGTCTTCTACTGATCACCCACTTGCCCAGTGGCCAGGTGGTCTAGATAATGTGCTGTCTTCTACTGATCACCCACTTGTCGTCCCTGGGGCCTCAGTGGCCATGTGGTCTAGGTAATGTGCTATCTTCTACTGATCACCCACTTGTCATCCCTGGAGCCCCAGTGGCCAGGTGTTCTAGGTAATGTGCCATCTTCTACTGATCACCCACTTGTCATCCCTGGAGCCCCAGTGGCCATGTGGTCTAGGTAATGTGCCATCTTCTACTGATCACCCACTTGTCATCCCTGGAGCCCCAGTGGCCAGGTGGTCTAGGTAATGTGCCATCTTCTACTGATCACCCACTTGTCGTCCCTGGAGCCCCAGTGGCCAGGTGTTCTAGATAATGTGCTGTCTTCTACTGATCACCCACTTGTCGTACCTGGGGCCTCAGTGGCCAGGTGTTCTAGGTAATGTGCCATCTTCTACTGATCACCCACTTGTCATCCCTGGAGCCCCAGTGGCCATGTGGTCTAGATAATGTGCCATCTTCTACTGATCACCCACTTGTCGTACCTGGAGCCCCAGTGGCCAGGTGTTCTAGATAATGTGCTGTCTTCTACTGATCACCCACTTGTCGTCCCTGGGGCCTCAGTGGTCATGTGGTCTAAGTAATGTCCTATCTTCTACTGATCACCTACTTGTCGTCCCTGGGGCCTCAGTGGCCATGTGGTCTAGGTAATGTGCTATCTTCTACTGATCACCCAGTTGTCATCCCTGGAGCCTCAGTGGCCATGTGGTCTAGGTAATGTGTTATCTTCTACTGATCACCCACTTGTTGTCCCTGGGGCCTAGGGAATCTAGGTAATGTAACATCTACTGATCCCACTTGTCGTCCCTGGAGCCCCAGTGGCCAGGTGGTCTAGATAATGTGCTGTCTTCTACTGATCACCCACTTGCCCAGTGGCCAGGTTGTCTAGATAATGTGCTGTCTTCTACTGATCACCCACTTGTCATACCTGGGGCCTCAGTGGCCATGTGGTCTAGGTAATGTGCTATCTTCTACTGATCACCCACTTGTCATCCCTGGAGCCCCAGTGGCCAGGTGTTCTAGGTAATGTGCCATCTTCTACTGATCACCCACTTGTCATCCCTGGAGCCCCAGTGGCCATGTGGTCTAGGTAATGTGACATCTTCTACTGATCACCCACTTGCTGTCCCTTGGGCCTCAGGGGCCAGGTGGTCTACAGTAGGTAATGTGACATCTTCTACTGATCCCACTTGTTGTCCCTGGAGCCCCAGTGGCCAGGTAGTCTAAGTAATGTCCTATCTTCTACTGATCACCCACTTGTCGTCCCTGGGGCCTCAGTGGCCAGGTGGTCTAAGTAATGTGCTGTCTTCTACTTATCACCCACTTGTTGTCCCTGGGGCTTCAGTGGCCATGTTGTCTAGATAATGTGCAGCCTTCTACTGTAGTCCCTGGGGCCCTAGTGGCTAGGTGATCTAGGTAATGTAACATCTACTGATCCCACTTGTCGTCCCTGGAGCCCCAGTGTCCAGGTGGTCTAGATAATGTGCTGTCTTCTACTGATCACCCACTTGCCCAGTGGCCAGGTGGTCTAGATAATGTGCTGTCTTCTACTGATCACCCACTTGTCGTCCCTGGGGCCTCAGTGGCCATGTGGTCTAGGTAATGTGCTATCTTCTACTGATCACCCACTTGTCATCCCTGGAGCCCCAGTGGCCAGGTGGTCTAGGTAATGTGCCATCTTCTACTGATCACCCACTTGTCATCCCTGGAGCCCCAGTGGCCAGGTGGTCTAGTTAATGTGCCATCTTCTATGATCACCCACTTGTCATCCCTGGGGCCTCAGTGGCCAGGTGGTCTAAGTAATTTGCCTTCTTCTACTGATCACCCACTTGTTTTCCCTGGGGCCCCAGTGGCCAGGTGTTCTAGATAATGTGCTGTCTTCTACTGATCACCCACTTGTCGTCCCTGGGGCCTCAGTGGTCATGTGGTCTAGGTAATGTCCTATCTTCTACTGATCACCTACTTGTCGTCCCTGGGGCCTCAGTGGCCATGTGGTCTAGGTAATGTGCTATCTTCTACTGATCACCCAGTTGTCATCCCTGGGGCCTCAGTGGCCAGGTAGTCTAAGTTATGTGCCATCTTCTTCTGATCACCCACTTGTCATCCCTGGGGCCTCAGTGGCCATGTGGTCTAGGTAATGTGCTATCTTCTACTGATCACCCACTTGTTGTCCCTGGGGCCTCAGTGGCCAGGTATTCTAAGTAATGTGCTGTCTTCTACTGATCACCCACTTGTCGTCCCTGGGGCCTCAGTGGTCATGTGGTCTAGGTAATGTCCTATATTCTACTGATCACCCACTTGTCGTGCCTGGGGCTCCAGTGGTCAGGTGGTCTAGATTATGTGCCATCTGCTACCGATCCCACTTGTCGTCCCTGGAGCCCCAGTGGCCAGGTGGTCTAGATAATGTGCTGTCTTCTACTGATCACCTACTTGTCGCCCCTGGGGCCCCAGTGGCAAGATGGTCTAGATAATGTGCCATCTGCTACTGATCACCCACTTGTTGTCCCTTGGGCCTCAGTGGCCAGGTGGTCTACGGTAGGTTATGTGCTGTCTTCTACTGATCACCCACTTGTTGTCCCTGGGGCCTCAGTGGCCAGGTGGTCTACGGTAGGTAATGTGCTGTCTTCTACTGATCACCCACTTGTTGTCCCTGGGGCTTCAGTGGCCATGTTGTCTAGATAATGTGCAGCCTTCTACTGTAGTCCCTGGGGCCCTAGTGGCTAGGTGATCTAGGTAATGTAACATCTACTGATCCCACTTGTCGTCCCTGGAGCCCCAGTGTCCAGGTGGTCTAGATAATGTGCTGTCTTCTACTGATCACCCACTTGCCCAGTGGCCAGGTGGTCTAGATAATGTGCTGTCTTCTACTGATCACCCACTTGTCGTCCCTGGGGCCTCAGTGGCCATGTGGTCTAGGTAATGTGCTATCTTCTACTGATCACCCACTTGTCATCCCTGGAGCCCCAGTGGCCAGGTGGTCTAGGTAATGTGCCATCTTCTACTGATCACCCACTTGTCATCCCTGGAGCCCCAGTGGCCAGGTGGTCTAGGTAATGTGCCATCTTCTATGATCACCCACTTGTCATCCCTGGGGCCTCAGTGGCCAGGTGGTCTAAGTAATTTGCCTTCTTCTACTGATCACCCACTTGTTTTCCCTGGGGCCCCAGTGGCCAGGTGTTCTAGATAATGTGCTGTCTTCTACTGATCACCCACTTGTCGTCCCTGGGGCCTCAGTGGTCATGTGGTCTAGGTAATGTCCTATCTTCTACTGATCACCTACTTGTCGTCCCTGGGGCCTCAGTGGCCATGTGGTCTAGGTAATGTGCTATCTTCTACTGATCACCCAGTTGTCATCCCTGGGGCCTCAGTGGCCAGGTAGTCTAAGTTATGTGCCATCTTCTTCTGATCACCCACTTGTCATCCCTGGGGCCTCAGTGGCCATGTGGTCTAGGTAATGTGCTATCTTCTACTGATCACCCACTTGTTGTCCCTGGGGCCTCAGTGGCCAGGTAGTCTAAGTAATGTGCTGTCTTCTACTGATCACCCACTTGTCGTCCCTGGGGCCTCAGTGGTCATGTGGTCTAGGTAATATCCTATATTCTACTGATCACCCACTTGTCGTCCCTGGGGCTCCAGTGGTCAGGTGGTCTAGATTATGTGCCATCTGCTACCGATCCCACTTGTCGTCCCTGGAGCCCCAGTGGCCAGGTGGTCTAGATAATGTGCTGTCTTCTACTGATCACTTACTTGTCGCCCCTGGGGCCCCAGTGGCAAGATGGTCTAGATAATGTGCCATCTGCTACTGATCACCCACTTGTTGTCCCTTGGGCCTCAGTGGCCAGGTGGTCTACGGTAGGTTATGTGCTGTCTTCTACTGATCACCCACTTGTTGTCCTTGGGGCCTCAGTGGCCAGGTGGTCTACGGTAGGTAATGTGCTGTCTTCTACTGATCACCCACTTGTTGTCCCTGGGGCCTCAGTGGCCATGTTGTCTAGGTAATGTTCTGCCTTCTACTGATCACCCACTTGTTGTCCCTGGGGCCTCAGTGGCTAGGTGATCTAGGTAATGTGACATCTTCTACTGATCCCACTTGTTGTCCCTGGGGCCCTAGTGGCTAGGTGATCAAGGTAATGTGACATCTTCTACTGATCCCACTTGTCGTCCATGGAGCCCCAGTGGCCAGGTGGTCTAGATAATGTGCTATCTTCTACTGATCACCCACATGTGGTCCATGGGGCCTCAGTTGCCAGGTGGTCTAGGTAATGTGCCGTCTTCTACTGATCACCCACTTGTGTTCCCTGGGGCCTCAGTGGCCAGGTGGTCTAGGTAATGTGCCGTCTTCTATGATCACCCACTTGTCGTCCCTAGGGCCTCAGTGGCCAGGTGGTCTAAGTAATTTGCCATCTTCTACTGATCACCCACTTGTTTTCCCTGGGGCCTCAGTGACCATGTGGTCTAGGTAATGTCCTATCTTCTACTGATCACCCACTTGTCGTCCCTGGGGCCTCAGTGGCCAGGTGGTCTAGGTAATGTGCCATCTTCTACTGATCACCCATTTGTCATACCTGGGCATCAGTGGCCAGGTGGTCTAGGTAATTTGCCATCTTCTACTGATCACCTCGTTGTTGTCCCTGGAGCCCTAGTGTCCATGTGGTCTAGGTAATGTGTTTGTTTGTTTGTTTTGAGGGTGTTTAACGCCACTTTCAGCAATTGTTTAGGTATTTCATGGCGTCCAGTTTTTATTGGGAGATGAAGCCGGAGTACCCGGAGAAAACCCCCGACCTGCGGTATGAAAACTGACAATTCTTGTCAATTGAGATTGGAGTCAAGTACAATCGAGAATCGAACCCGCAATCTGAGTGTTGACAGACCACGTGACCAATAGTAAACGAACTACCTTGACCACTCTGCCACCTCTAGGTAAAGTGACATCTTCTCCTGATCTCCCACTTGTCGTCAACACTGGGGTTTCAAATTGGAGCACAACTTGCCAGAAGGTGTGCTGAATAAAACAGGAATGACCAGTTTCCTACCAATGGGTTACTCTGGTTTCCTCTACCAATAAAAACTGGATGCCTTGAAAATTGCTGGAAGCAGTATAACAACAAGGTTTTCAGAAATAAAGACTTTCCCTATGTTGACTATGGACACAGGTTAACATTAGATACTGTGTTTTCAGTAATGTTAAATGTTAAAAGTCCAGTTCTGTTCAACTATCTCATAAGTTTGTTATGGGTGTGAAAATTAACCCTTATTTGCTTTTCTAAGCCATTAAGGCATAAATAAATGAACAATTGAAAAAATCACAAAACAATGTTATGTCTGTTCATGACCTACTGCATAAACATGAAGTAGTCAGCAGGAACATAAATTGCACAAAGTCAATAACTAAACAAGTATCTACTATTGATAGTCAGAAAATGATCGAAAACTAGATTTGGGTAGGTGTAGACCCTCAGTGGTGTCATGAAGAAAAGATAAAGAAATTCTTTGATTTGAAATATAATTTGTTTGTCACTTTAATTAATTCACATTATAATGTGCTGTAGCTAGGAGTTATTGAAATTTAAAGAAAGAATTCTCACCTTTACATACCCCAGTAAAATGAAATATTAGTTGTAGTGGGTATTAGTCAGACCATCAATACATTTTATTATACTGAAAAATTAATTGTCAAACTAAAGACAATTTGGCTTTCATGATAAAAGTACATTGAGTTCAATTGTTGAATTAAAAATGGTTTTATTGCACATAACTTTTGGATGAGTACATTTTTCATTGATGTATTAAATATACACCTTGGAACCAGCATTAATTACACTTTACTGTAAAATGAAACTTTTAATGTAGTCTGTTTAACAGTGAAAATATTATACACATACTGATGGCAGTTTAAGGTGGTATACTAGATTACCACACGAAGGAAGAATACCGCCCGAGACAAAGACGAGGATGGTATTCGTTTCTGAGTGTGGTGATTTGGTATACCACACTCAATTGCAGGCTGTATGTGTTAAATTATATTGAATACTGTATTAACTACATGTACAGGTATATCACCATTCCTATAGCCAATAATTCCTATAACCCTAGACGATTGCGAATGACATTGTTAACGTTTTTGCTGAGTGGAAGTAACGTTCAATCAAAGTCAGACTAAACATTTCCTGTCTGTGATATTCATCACAGAGGGTGGTTTTCTTGACATAAGGGTGGTTCGTCACAGAAGTGTGGTTAAACGGGAATGGGGTGAATTTCGGGATTAGACTAGAATAAAAAACTCAGCGTAACCAATGAAATGTCTAGAAATTTGTATGAAGTATAATATGCTGCACTACTGCAATACTGCACTATGCTGTATATCCTGACTGATGGTCTGACCTGTGGTATGCTTGGTATATGGTGACTGGTCTGACCTGTGGTATGCTTGGTATATCCTGACTGATGGTCTGACCCGTGGTATGCTTGGTATATCCTGGCCTGTTACGCTTGGTATATCCTGACTGATGGTCAGACCTGTGGTATGCTTGGTATATCCTGACTGATGGTCTAACCTGTGGTATGCTTGGTATATCCTGACTGATGGTCTGACCTGTGGTATGCTTGGTATATGGTGACTGATGATCTGACCTGTGGTATGCTTGGTATATCCTGACTGATGGTCTGACCTGTGGTATTCTTGGTATATCCTGACTGATGGTCAGACCTGTGGTATGCTTGGTATATCCTGACTGATGGTCTAACCTGTGGTATGCTTGGTATATCCTGACTGATGGTCTGACCTGTGGTATGCTTGGTATATGGTGACTGATGGTCTGACCTGTGGTATGCTTGGTATATGGTGACTGATGGTCTGACCTGTGGTATGCTTGGTATATCCTGACTGATGGTCTGACCTGTGGTATGCTTGGTATATCCTGACTGATGGTCTGACCTGTGGTATTCTTGGTATATCCTGACTGATGGTCTGGCCTGTGGTATGCTTGGTATATGGTGACTGATGGTCTGACCTGTGGAATGCTTGGTATATCCTGAGTGATGGTCTGACCTGTGGTATGCTTGGTATATCCTGACTGATTGTCTGACCTGTGGTATGCTTGGTATATCCTGACTGATGGTCTGACCTGTGGTATGCTTGGTATATCCTGACTGATGGTCTGACTTGTGGTATGCTTGGTATATCCTGACTGATGGTCACTTGACCTTTTGTATGCTTGTTATATCCTGACTGATGGTCTGACCTGTGGTATGCTTGGTATATCCTGACAGATGGTCTGACCTGTGGTATGCTTGTAATATCCTGGCTGATGGTCTGACCCTGTGGTATGCTTGGTATATCCTGACTGATTGTCTGACCTGTGGTATGCTTGGTATATCCTGACTGATGGTCTGACCTTTGGTATGCTTGGTATATCCTGACTGATGGTCTGACCTGTGGTATGCTTGGTATATCCTGACTGATGGTCTGACCTGTGGTATGCTTGGTATATCCTGACTGATGGTCTGACCTGTGGTATTCTTGGTATATCCTGACTGATGGTCTGACCTGTGGTATGCTTGATATATCCTGACCTATGTTAGGCTTGGTATATCCTGACTGATGGTCTGACCTGTGGTATGCTTGGTATATCCTGACTGATGGTCTGACCTCAGGTATGCTTGGTATATCCTGACTGATGGTCTGACCTGTGGTATGCTTGGTATATCCTGACTGATGATCTGACCTATGTTAAGCTTGGTATATCCTGTCTGAGGTCTGACCTGTGGTATGCTTGGTATATCCTGACTGATGGTCTGACCTGAGGTATGCTTGGTATATGGTGACTGATGGTCTGACCTGTGGTATGCTTGGTATATCCTGACTGATGGTCTGACCTGTGGTATGCTTGGTATATCCTGACTGATGGTCTGACCTGAGGTATGCTTGGTATATCCTGACTGATGGTCTGACCTGTGGTATTCTTGGTATATCCTGACTGATGGTCTGACCTATGTTAGGCTTGGTATATCCTGACTGATGGTCTGACCAGTGGTCTGCTTGGTATATCCTGACTGATGGTCACTTGACCTTTTGTATGCTTGTTATATCCTGACTGATGGTCTGACCTGTGGTATGCTTGGTATATCCTGAGTGATGGTCTGACATGTGGTATGCTTGGTATATGGTGACTGATGGTCTGACCTGTGGTATGCTTGGTATATCCTGAGTGATGGTCTGACTTGTGGTATGCTTGGTACATCTTGACTGATGGTCTGACCTGTGGTATGCTTGGTATATCCTGAGTGATGGTCTGACTTGTGGTATGCTTGGTATATCCTGACTGATGGTCTGACCTGTGGTATGCTTGGTATATCCTGACTGATGGTCTGACATGTGGTATGCTTGGTATATCCTGACTGATGGTCTGACCTGTGGTATGCTTGGTATATCCTGACTGATGGTCGCTTGACCTTTTCTATGCTTGTTATATCCTGACTGATGGCCTGACTTGTGGTTTGCTTGGTATTCCTGACTGATGGTCTGACCTGTGGTATGCTTGGTATATCCTGACTGATGGTCTGACCTGTGGTATTCTTGGTATATCCTGACTGATGGTCTGACCTGTGGTATGCTTGATATATCCTGACCTATGTTAGGCTTGGTATATCCTGACTGATGGTCTGACCTGTGGTATGCTTGGTATATCCTGACTGATGGTCTGACCTCAGGTATGCTTGGTATATCCTGACTGATGGTCTGACCTGTGGTATGCTTGGTATATCCTGACTGATGGTCTGACCTATGTTAAGCTTGGTATATCCTGTCTGAGGTCTGACCTGTGGTATGCTTGGTATATCCTGACTGATGGTCTGACCTGTGGTATGCTTGGTATATGGTGACTGATGGTCTGACCTGTGGTATGCTTGGTATATCCTGACTGATGGTCTGACCTGTGGTATGCTTGGTATATCCTGACTGATGGTCTGACCTCAGGTATGCTTGGTATATCCTGACTGATGGTCTGACCTGTGGTATGCTTGGTATATCCTGACTGATGGTCTGACCTATGTTAAGCTTGGTATATCCTGTCTGAGGTCTGACCTGTGGTATGCTTGGTATATCCTGACTGATGGTCTGACCTGTGGTATGCTTGGTATATGGTGACTGATGGTCTGACCTGTGGTATGCTTGGTATATCCTGACTGATGGTCTGACCTGTGGTATGCTTGGTATATCCTGACTGATGGTCTGACCTGAGGTATGCTTGGTATATCCTGACTGATGGTCTGACCTGTGGTATTCTTGGTATATCCTGACTGATGGTCTGACCTATGTTAGGCTTGGTATATCCTGACTGATGGTCTGACCAATGGTCTGCTTGGTATATCCTGACTGATGGTCGCTTGACCTTTTGTATGCTTGTTATATCCTGACTGATGGTCTGACCTGTGGTATGCTTGGTATATCCTGAGTGATGGTCTGACATGTGGTATGCTTGGTATATGGTGACTGATGGTCTGACCTGTGGTATGCTTGGTATATCCTGAGTGATGGTCTGACTTGTGGTATGCTTGGTACATCTTGACTGATGGTCTGACCTGTGGTATGCTTGGTATATCCTGAGTGATGGTCTGACTTGTGGTATGCTTGGTATATCCTGACTGATGGTCTGACCTGTGGTATGCTTGGTATATCCTGACTGATGGTCTGACATGTGGTATGCTTGGTATATCCTGACTGATGGTCTGACCTGTGGTATGCTTGGTATATCCTGACTGATGGTCGCTTGACCTTTTGTATGCTTGTTATATCCTGACTGATGGCCTGACTTGTGGTTTGCTTGGTATTCCTGACTGATGGTCTGACCTGTGGTATGCTTGGTATATCCTGACTGATGGTCTGAACTGTGGTATTATTGGTATATCCTGACTGATGGTCTGACCTGTGGTAGGCTTGGTATATCCTGACTGATGGTCTGACCTGTGGTATGCTTGGTATATCCTGACTGATGGTCTGACCTGTGGTATGCTTGGTATATCCTGACTGATGGTCTGACCTATGGTATGCTTGGTATATCCTGACTGATGGTCGCTTGACCTTTTGTATGCTTGTTATATCCTGACTGATGGCCTGACTTGTGGTTTGCTTGGTATTCCTGACTGATGGTCTGACTTGTGGTATGCTTGGTATATTCTGACTTGTGGTATGCTTGGTATATTCTGACCTGTGGTATGCTTGGTATATCCTGAGTGATGGTCTGAACTGTGGTATTATTGGTATATCCTGACTGATGGTCTGACCTGTGGTATGCTTGGTATATCCTGACTGATCGTCTGACCTGTGGTATTCTTGGTATATCCTGACCTATGTTAGGCTTGGTATATCCTGATTGATGGTCTGACCTGTGGTATGCTTGGTATATCCTGACTGATGGTCTGACCTGTGGTATGCTTGGTATATCCTGACTGATGGTCTGACCTGTGGTATGCTTGGTATATCCTGACTGATGGTCTGACCTGTGGTATGCTTGGTATATGGGGAAACAGTTTTACCCATGTGAGGGGTACTGGAGTAGGCCAACATTAAATTGTTCTTAAATTACTTACCTTTAACAATTAACCGAGCAATGCTTTCAGTTGTCTGTCTAGGACAGTTAACACCTGCGTCATCAAAATACATGTGGCAGCCTTGTTAAGTCAAGTTAGCAGGGGTACTAAACACATTTCACTCAGTCTTGTAAAGTCTAGTTAACCAGGGGATTGAACAAATGTGGCAGACTTGTTAAGTTTATAGTGTTACTGAACACATTTGGCACTCATGTTAAGTCAAGTTACCGTAATAGTGGCTATAAACTCATTAAGGTATCTGAACCAAAGGAGCAGACCTCAGTCAGTAATGTTCAGCAAACATCAGAAATACTATTTGAGTAACTGACTTTATTTGCTCAAAACTGTTAAACATGACTCAAAGTAAAATATATTTAAATTGTATCATTAATTAGCCAATACATTGATTTGATAAAGCTGTATTTCTTGGTTGAAAAATTAAAATTAAAAAACAGTAACTTTAATGATGGGTTGGATACCTTAACTGTGACAAAAATTATAAAGAATTGTAAAACAGAAATGTTATGTATAACTTGTATTGAACTTTAATAATTATTTCAAATAAGGCACAAAGTAAATATTTTGAAGAAACAAAACATTATACATTATGCATGGATTTAATATGGTTGTTATCAATAAATCAAAACCAGGAAAATATTTTGTGTGAAATTACATGATATCGAAATTCACACATGTAAAATTGGATATTGAGATTTTTTCATTTAAGAAAGACTTAGAAATAATTTTATAGACATTTTATTATAAATTTAATAATGATTTTCATTAGAAAATTCAATCCTCATTATTTATCAAATAAAATTTTGAACATGTTTTCGTCATAAGTTTTATTTGATTAATAAAATCTATAATGATGGATATAATAAAATTGATCATAAAATGAATGTTATTACTAATAATTGTTTAAGAAACAAGAAATAATTAATTTTTGATAACCACTGTTGAATCACCAAGGTCTTAATATAGATTTGCAACATCTGTAGGTATTTAAAATTAATTTTTTCAAGCTGTTAATCAAATTAATTTATAAAATCTTTCTTAGATCTTTACATTTTTATGATTCAATTGTCTAGACAAAAAATTGTGATTATGTATATTTCCTTTTAAAAAATGTTCATAATGTAAGAAAATTGTCGAAGGTCATTGCATTACCTTGGAAATCATGCAAAGTCAAAAACCTGTTTTGAAATAGTATCTTTTGGATCACAATTGATCTTTTGAGAAGTAAACAAGGACAGATTTCCATCTAATTGGATCATCTGTACAGAAAAAAATTGTAATATCAGGATTTGATTGATCCAAATGTTATACTTTTTTCTAACTGCAACACTTGCTGTTGTGTACAGTTGTAATTTTTAAGCAGATTTTCAGGTTTAGTTTTTGTTCTGTAAATTATTTAATAACAGAGTTGTAAGGAACTAACATGCACTCTCCCTCTTTTGTAATAAATACAAGATTAAGAGTGATAGTGTACTCGAATGGTGGATCTAAAACCAGAAACCTTGTGAGTATATCGAAGATTAGTGAGTTCATGTACAAAATTGTCTATGTAGCCCATCTTCGCTAGTTAAGGGTTACGATCCGATACTCTTATCTTACCTGATCGTATCACTTGGCTAGCGAAGATGTATAGCCAAACTCATTGAGAGTCAGAGACAAACGAAATCTATTGTTTTTTTATCTGTCTTTTATTTTTTTTTCTGGTACCTTTATGGAAATATTTCTTGTGTGTGTACTTTTTCTGCTACAAAATATGTAGTCCATTTAAAGACTAATGCCAAACATCTACTCCAGAACTACACACCAATATCCGGCACCATTAGTCATGCTGTAAATAAAACAAAAGATATTCGTTTTTATGTCTGCTAAGATATATAAGATTTAATATAAGATTTCTTGGATTGAAGTAAGTGAGAGATCATGGGTTGGGGAGTTTTATGTGTAGTTTAAGATGTGTGTACAGTTAGTGCAGTACATGTAATACTTAAGTGTCGGAGTGGTTAAGGTAGTTCGTCTACTCTTGATCTGTCAACACTGAGATTGCTGGTTAAAGTTTCACTGCAGACAGCAGTGTACTAGACTCCAATCTTTATGGAAAAGGATTGCCAGTTTACCTTACAATGGTCAAGGGTTTTCTCCTGGTATTCTAGCCTCCTCCCCAATAAAAACTGGATGCCGCTGTATATCATATCTGAAAAATTCCCACCCCCCCCACCCCCCAATAAAAACTGGATGCCACTGTATAGCTGAAAAATTGCTGAAAGTGGCATAAACCATAAACAAACAAATAAACAAACAAACAATACTTTATTACTTAAAAGATTTAATGTTAAGGTCAGATATGACTTTAATTCATGGATAACTGACTTATTCAAAAAAAGGGCTGATTTTGTCAAAAACTCTGAAAAACTACATTGCATGTTTGAATTAAACTTTGCATGGCTGTTACTTAGATCATTCTTCTACAGATTGTTTCTAAGAATATACAACAAAAATTAAGTACAAGAAGAAAAAATACTGTTCATCAAATTTGATTAAACTGCCACCATTAGTTGATTTGTCGTCATAACTTGGTGCATGTATTATGGTTGAAGATGAATAACCACATACATGTATACTGAATGCAGATTGTGGAGCCTCTGCCACCTAGTGGTTAAGGTAGTCAATGGGGTTGTGGGTTTGAGTCTTACTGAAGGAAGGATGTGCTAGACTCCTACTTAAATTGGATAAGATTTTCTAATGAAAGTCAAGGGTTTACCCCTTATACTCCAGCTTCATCCCCATTAAAGCCAGTATGCCATGATATAGCTGACAAATTGCTGAAAGTGGCATTAAACCCCATTAAAACAAACAAAAACAAGCTGGTGGCTCGGCACACTGATCATTAAATCTTGCATTTGTTACAATTTATTGAACAACATTTACCCATTTGACATTAAAAGTCATCTGAGAAGTCAACAGGATTTTGTATTTATTTGATATCAATCTGTTGTTTACCTAGAATTTGTTTATTTGCAGATTTTGTAGAAACATCATTCTCACTTCTGATGTGATTGTTACAGTCATGACTATAATGGGGAAGGACAAACGGGTGATCCGTAAAACTATAATTATCAATTGTGTCATTTTAGGGTTCAGACAAACAAAACACAGACAGCTCCATATTCTTTAGCTGTGGTAAACTGCAGTAAACAGCCAGTATTATAATTGAATAAAAGAAAGGTAAAAATCATTAACAGTTTTTCATTGATTAATGAGGAAAATGTCAACAAGTTAAAATGTAACACCTCAACTTCCACAAGTCTGAGTTTCACATAATCTCTTTAATTTGATTCTATTTCAAAACCATAGTACAGAAGTGTCCTGCTTAAATTAGACAGGACTATTAATTACAATATCAGACATCAAAAGGTTTAGAAAATTAACACTTTTTTGATATACTAAGCAGAAGCCTTTGATTTTAGCATTATTTGATAGTAAGTGATATGTTTCATTAAGTTTCGTGATTGCACTTAATTAAAGTACTGTTATTAACATGTTCTGGCAGGTGCTTGTCTGTTTCATATTCCCCTTTGTTTAATTTTTTTATCTATAGATCACACATATAAACTTTTTTAATATATCTGGAAGTATTAGATTATGAAATTTTAAATTGTGTAAAATTTTGTCTGACATTTGATCAATGTTGGATTTCTAGTCCAAGGGAAATAATCCAGTTATTCATTTGTCTAATTGAAGGGACATTACTTTGTGTTATTGGGACACTGTTTGAGTTAGTGTGTTATATACAGAAATAAAGATTAAGAAAATAATATTAAAAAGTGTATTGCAACAAATAATAAATCTGGAAAGAACTAGAATAATTCTCAAAATAACTCAAATTTTTTCAAAAGTCAGAAATTAGGAGTCTGTTTTCATAATTTATGTCACGAGGTTCTTTTGTTATAAATGTTGGGTAACACTGTATTTAAACGCAAGAAAGACACGATTGTTTTGTCTGTTTTCCACCACATTTTATTTAACATAATTATACACTGCATATCCTATTAATTTATGTAATTGAGGTTATAAAATATCTTTAAGTGTTTACTTAAAATGAAAACAAATATTCGGGCTCCAACAAATTTTGTGCAAATGATAAACCCTGGCTTACATACTAAAGATAAGATGAAAATTATATGTACCAAATTTGATTTATAATTGTGCATATTGGAT
Source organism: Limnoperna fortunei (assembly GCA_944474755.1). NCBI lineage: Eukaryota > Metazoa > Mollusca > Bivalvia > Mytilida > Modiolidae > Limnoperna > Limnoperna fortunei. The sequence continues at coordinate 58,623,991 of OX104112.1, read as the reverse complement.
ATGAGATTTGAAATGAGTGTCGACTTTTTTCGTTGTTTAAATTCATAGCAAATAAAACATTTCATTTAAAAATTCAGGATAAAAAAGATAACAACATAAATGGAAATGATTGTGGGAAATAATGTGAAGATGTTATCTGGGGTACGATTTAATTATATTCTCAGGTGAAAATCAAGGTGTTCCTGTCCTCAAGAAATATTTTATCATCATGAATATAATTAACAATAAGGGCAAAAAAATACCTGACCAACAAATTCTTATATATAGTATAGATACCAACAGGATATTGTTAAAGTTAAAATTTGAATATTATAAATGGGGTCAGCACTGGGTTACTCCTTTTCAAAGTTTTTAATTTTTAATGTAAAATCATTAATTTGCCAAATACTTTCATATTCAGTATTTAAAAGAATAGAGCCCACGTAAATATCACAACGTATTATTTACGCAGTTTAAATTACAGGAAATTATCTTGTTGATCTTCACACCTGCCAAAAGGATGCATTTTTAATTACATGAATATTTTCAACACTGTTTTACAGCTCGTAGCAACTGAAAGACAAAATTTATTCAAAGCCTCATTACAATTTGTATTGAGATATTTAATTCATAAACAGCTGGGTATTAAGTTTTAACTTTCAATAAGTTTTCCTAAAATAACAAGATATCTATGACATAGTCGTGACTCCACAGGACACTGAAATCCAATTATTTACTTCTTAGTCCTAGAGATTAATGGTAAAGTTATAAACATTATGTTCTTCTTTGATCTATAACAACCACATGAATTTGTTGGAAAAAATATGTTGCCTATTAAGGTCTAGTACAACATCTTGGTGATATTTTCACGTACGTGTCTCGCGTTCATTCTTAGTAGCTGCTTCCTATCAAAATACAAATAATTACTATGATATATATGTAAATTTCTAAAATCTTAATACATCCAGTCACTCTATATTGTTCATTTCAATAATCCTCAGCATTATTCATAATTTTTTTTTTACTGGTTCCATAAATTTCTCTTGTTGCTTAACTCTACCTGAAAAATACATTTTATATTGTCATTGACAGCTGTCATACATGTAATTCAACTTGTTTACATAATTTGATTTCTTTGGACCAATTCTAACACAACAAAGTATGTTACGTCTTTTTTGTACATTATTTCATGCCATCAATTCTGTGCTTGATACTGTCAGACAAAAACACCAGGGTAGGTGTTTTTTCCTGTGATAAATACAATTGTCTCATCGAAGGAAGCTGGGACATCATTTTCCATTTTTGGAAACAAAAAATTAACAGTATATTGTTAAATGTTTTCATAAAATTGAAAATATTTACCATACCTGTGCTATCAAATTATTCATGGTTTAAATATAAAGTTATAAGGGAGATGTGTTTACAAGGTAATTAATTCTGTTTTAACATTCCAATTTTTGTTTAGTTTTTAAATAGTTATTTTTTTAATAATAGACAGTAATTAAACTGAGAGGTCCCTTTTTATCTTTCTTTCACTAAATCCATTTTGTTAGCATGACATTTCAGAAAATGTTATTGAGCAGAATTTTTTTAATCAATTATAATTTAGCATTTTATTCCATTAAAAGAAAATCAAGGTTTTCTATGCATAACTGCTCTAATAATAACATCAGGGACCATAATTTTTTTTAATTTAAATTATGAATACTTTAAACCTGACAATTTCAAGAAGTCATTTATTTATGTGCCCTTAAGTGCAATTAGGTCAGTGTTTTATTGCCGCAACATCACCATAATATATTTCCCAGCATCAGTTAATGATTTGATTGTAACAAATTTCTGTTTAAATGCTTGGTTACAAGTGGCCAGTACACTTAATGTGTGACTATTTGACAACGGGAAGGGGGAGGTTGTGGGTTACAGTCTTACTGCAGGCAGGGTGCACTGGACTCTAAATTGAAAAGGATAGCTAATTTTCCTACCGAATGTGTGGGGTTTTATCTATGTACTCTGGCTTCACCCCAAAAAAACTGGACGCCATGATATAGCTGAAAATTGCTGAAAGTGGCATTAAACAACATTTAAACAAACAAAACAAAACTAAGGGTAGTCTGAAAATAGAGTACAGTAACTTATAAATATATATTGCCCTCATAATATTCTTCTTGAAAAATGTCTCCTGATTGTTCCAGATGCTTATATCCAGAGTATTTTTTAAATGGTAAATATATCATAGGGTTTCTTAGGTAAAATAGCAAACTTATTGAGGTTAAATATTTTGTTGGAAGAAGAATTTAATTAAATGATGGAACCAGTGAAAGGTCAGATCTTACTGTAGTGAAGGTTAGATCTTACTGTAGTGAAGGCCAGATCTTACTGTAGTGAAGGTCAGATCTTAATGTAGTAAACGCCAGATCTTAATGTAGTAAAGGCCATATCTTACTGTAGTGAAGGTCATTTCTTAATGTAGTGAAGGTCAGATCTTACTGTAGTGAAGGCCAGATCTTACTGTAGTGAAGGTCAGATCTTACTGTAGTGAAGGCCAGATCTTTGTAGTGAGGGTTAGATCTTACTGTAGTGAAGGCCAGATCTTACTGTAGTGAAGGTCAGATCTTACTGTAGTGAAGGTTAGATCTTACTGTAGTGAAGGCCAGATCTTACTGTAGTGAAGGTCATTTCTTAATGTAGTGAAGGTCAGATCTTACTGTAGTGAAAGTTAGATCATACTGTAGTGAAGGTTATATCTTACTGTAGTGAAGGCCAGATCTTACTGTAGTGAAGGTCAGATCTTACTGTAGTGAAGGTCAGATCTTTGTAGTGAAGGTTAGATCTTACTGTAGTGAAGGCCAGATCTTACTGTAGTGAAGGCCAGATCTTACTGTAGTGAAGGTCAGATCTTACTGTAGTGAAGGTCAAATCTTACTGTAGTGAAGGTCAGATCTTACTGTAGTGAAGGTTAGATCTTACTGTAGTGAAGGCCAGATCTTACTGTAGTGAAGGTCAGATCTTACTGTAGTGAAGGCCAGATCTTTGTAGTGAAGGTTAGATCTTACTGTAGTGAAGGCCAGATCTTACTGTAGTGAAGGTCAGATCTTACTGTAGTGAAGGTTAGATCTTATTGTAGTGAAGGCCAGATCTTACTGTAGTGAAGACCAGATCTTACTGTAGTGAAGGTTAGATCTTACTGTAGTAAAGGCCATATCTTACTGTAGTGAAAGTTAGATCATACTGTAGTGAAGGTCATATCTTACTGTAGTGAAGTTCATTTTTAATGTAGTGAAGGTCATTTCTTACTGTAGTGAAGGCCAGATCTTACCTTAGTGAAGGTCAGATCTTACTGTAGTGAAGGTCAGATCTTACTGTAGTGAAGGCCAGATCTTTGTAGTGAAGGCCAGATCTTACTGTAGTGAAGGCTAGATCTTACTGTAGTGAAGGTCAGATCTTACTGTAGTGAAGGTCAGATCTTTGTAGTGAAGGCCAGATCTTACTGTAGTGAAGGCCATATCTTATGGTAATGAAGACCAGATCTTACTGTAGTGAAGGTCAGATCTTTGTAGTGAAGGCCAGATCTTACTGTAGTGAAGGTCCGATCTTACTGTAATGAAGGTCAGATCTTACTCTAGTGAAGGCCATATCTTATTGTAATGAAGGTCAGATCTTACTGTAGTGAAGACCAGATCTTACTGTAGTGAAGGTCGGATCTTACTGTAGTGAAGGCCAGATCTTACTGTAGTGAAGGTCAGATCTTACTGTAGTGAAGGTCAGATCTTATTGTAGTGAAGGTCAGATCTTACTGTAGTGAAGGCCAGATCTTACTGTAGTGAAGGCCAGATCTTACTGTAGTGAAGGCCAGATCTTACTGTAGTGAAGGTCAGATCTTACTGTAGTGAAGGTAATATCTTACTGTAGTGAAGGCCAGATCTTACTGTAGTGATGGTAATATCTTACTGTAGTGAAGACCAGATTTTACTGTAGTGAAGGTCAGATCTTACTGTAGTGAAGGTCAGATCTTACTGTAGTGAAGGCCAGATCTTACTGTAGTGAAGGTCAGATCTTACTGTAGTGAAGGTCGGATCTTACTGTAGTGAAGGGTCATATCTTACTGTAGTGAAGGCCATATCTTACTGTAGTGAAGAACAGATCTTACTGTAGTGAAGGTCATATCTTACTGTAGTGAAGGCCATATCTTACTGTAGTGAAGGTCAGACCTTACTGTAGTGAAGGTCAAATCTTACTGTAGTGAAGGCCAGATCTTACTGTAGTAAAGGCCAGATCTTACTGTAGTGAAGGCCAGATCTTACTGTAGTGAAGGCCATATCTTACTGTAGTGAAGGTCATATCTTACTGTAGACCAGATCTTACTGTAGTGAAGGCCATATCTTACTGTAGTGAAGGCCATATCTTACTGTAGTGAAGGCCATATCTTACTGTAGTGAAGGTCATATCTTACTGTAGACCAGATCTTACTGTATTGAAGACCAGATCTTACTGTAGTGAAGGCCAGATGTTACTGTAGTTAAGGTCAGATCTTACTGTAGTGAAGGCTAGATCTTACTGTAGTGAAGGCCAGATCTTACTATAGTGAAGGCCATATCTTACTGTAGTGAAGGCCAGATCTTACTATAGTGAAGGCCATATCTTACTGTAGTGAAGGTCAGATCTTACTGTAGTGAAGGTCGGATCTTACTGTAGTGAAGGGTCATATCTTACTGTAGTGAAGGCCATATCTTACTGTAGTGAAAAACAAATCTTACTGTAGTGAAGGTCATATCTAAATGTAGTAAAGGTCAGATCTTACTGTAGTGAAGGTCAGATCTTACTGTAGTGAAGGCCAGATCTTACTGTAGTGAAGGTCAGATCTTACTGTAGTGAAGGTCGGATCTTACTGTAGTGAAGGGTCATATCTTACTGTAGTGAAGGCCATATCTTACTGTAGTGAAGAACAAATCTTACTGTAGTGAAGGTCATATCTTACTGTAGTGAAGGCCATATCTTACTGTAGTGAAGGCCAGATCTTACTGTAGTGATGGTAATATCTTACTGTAGTGAAGACCAGATTTTACTGTAGTGAAGGTCAGATCTTACTGTAGTGAAGGTCAGATCTTACTGTAGTGAAGGCCAGATCTTACTGTAGTGAAGGTCAGATCTTACTGTAGTGAAGGTCGGATCTTACTGTAGTGAAGGGTCATATCTTACTGTAGTGAAGGCCATATCTTACTGTAGTGAAGAACAGATCTTACTGTAGTGAAAGTCATATCTTACTGTAGTGAAGGCCATATCTTACTGTAGTGAAGGTCAGACCTTACTGTAGTGAAGGTCAAATCTTACTGTAGTGAAGGCCAGATCTTACTGTAGTAAAGGCCAGATCTTACTGTAGTGAAGGCCAGATCTTACTGTAGTGAAGGCCATATCTTACTGTAGTGAAGGTCATATCTTACTGTAGACCAGATCTTACTGTAGTGAAGGCCATATCTTACTGTAGTGAAGGCCATATCTTACTGTAGTGAAGGCCATATCTTACTGTAGTGAAGGTCATATCTTACTGTAGACCAGATCTTACTGTATTGAAGACCAGATCTTACTGTAGTGAAGGCCAGATGTTACTGTAGTTAAGGTCAGATCTTACTGTAGTGAAGGCTAGATCTTACTGTAGTGAAGGCCAGATCTTACTATAGTGAAGGCCATATCTTACTGTAGTGAAGGCCAGATCTTACTATAGTGAAGGCCATATCTTACTGTAGTGAAGGTCAGATCTTACTGTAGTGAAGGTCGGATCTTACTGTAGTGAAGGGTCATATCTTACTGTAGTGAAGGCCATATCTTACTGTAGTGAAGAACAAATCTTACTGTAGTGAAGGTCATATCTAAATGTAGTAAAGGTCAGATCTTACTGTAGTGAAGGTCAGATCTTACTGTAGTGAAGGCCAGATCTTACTGTAGTGAAGGTCAGATCTTACTGTAGTGAAGGTCGGATCTTACTGTAGTGAAGGGTCATATCTTACTGTAGTGAAGGCCATATCTTACTGTAGTGAAGAACAAATCTTACTGTAGTGAAGGTCATATCTTACTGTAGTGAAGGCCATATCTTACTGTAGTGAAGGCCAGATCTTACTGTAGTGAAGGCCATATCTTACTGTAGTGAAGGTCATATCTTACTGTAGACCAGATCTTACTGTATTGAAGGCTAGATCTTACTGTAGTGAAGGCCAGATCTTACTGTAGTGAAGGCCAGATCTTACTGTAGTGAAGGCCATATCTTATTGTAATGAAGGTCAGATCTTACTGTAGTGAAGGCCAGATCTTACTGTAGTGAAGGCCAGATCTTACTGTAGTGAAGGCCATATCTTATTGTAATGAAGGTTAGATCTTACTATAGTGAAGGCCAGATCTTACTGTATTGAAGATCAGACCTTACTGTAGTGAAGGTCAGATCTTACTGTAGTGAAGGGTCAGATCTTACTGTAGTGAAGGCCAGATCTTACTGTAGTGAAGGCCAGATCTTACTGTAGTGAAGGCCAGATCTTACTGTAGTGAAGGCCAGATCTTACTGTAGTGAAGGCCATATCTTACTGTAGACCAGATCTTACTGTAGTGAAGGCCAGATCTTACTGTAGTGAAGGCCAGATCTTACTGTAGTGAAGGCCAAATCTTACTGTAGTGAAGGCCAGATCTTACTGTAGTGAAGGCCATATCTTACTGTAGACCAGATCTTACTGTAGTGAAGGCCATATCTTACTGTAGTGAAGGCCATATCTTACTGTAGTGAAGGCTAGATCTTACTGTAGTGAAGGTCAGATCTTACTGTATTGAAGGCTAGATCTTACTGTAGTGAAGGCCATATCTTACTCTAGTGAAGGCCATAACTTACTGTAGTGAAGGCCAGATCTTACTGTAGTGAAGGCCATATCTTACTGTAGTGAAAGTCATATCTTACTGTAGACCAGATCTTACTGTATTGAAGACCAGATCTTACTGTAGTTAAGGTCAGATCTTACTCTAGTGAAGGGTCATATCTTACTGTAGTGAAGGTCATATCTTACTGTAGTGAAGGGTCATATCTTACTGTAGTGAAGGGTCATATCTTACTGTAGTGAAGTGTCATATCTTACTGTAGTGAAGGTCATATCTTATTGTAGTGAAGGTCATATCTTACTGTAGTGAAGATCAGATTTTACTGTAGTGAAGGCCAGATCTTACTGTAGTGAAGGTCATATCTCACTGTAGTGAAGGCAAGATCTTACTGTAAATGATGGTAAATTTGAAAGTCAGATGTTACAGTAAATGAAGGTACAGTTCAAAGTCAGATCTTACAGTTAATTTTGGGTCAGTTGAATGCCAGATCTTACTGAAAATGTTTGGACAGTTGGAATTGAGATCTTTAGTAAATGTTAGTTTGACATTCTGAGACTTTACAAATATGCCAATGTCATTTGAAATCGTTGTTCTAAGTATAAAGCATAACCAAAATAACTGTAGACAGTAATACAGAAAGATGTTGACAATCATATGGTATTATAATAAAAAGAGTTCACTGTGTGCCATTTTATGTGGTGGTTAAAGGTCAAGTATCATATACATATCATATAGTAAACAGAAGGAGACAGTTAAAGTTTTGAAGGACAAATAGTGGATCAGAGCAAGAGTTCCCTGGAAGGACAAATAGTGGATCAGAGCAAGAGTTCCCTGGAAGGACAAATAGTGGATCAGAGCAAGAGTTCCCTGGAAGGACAAATAGTGGATCAGAGCAAGAGTTCCCTGGAAGGACAAATAGTGGATCAGAGCAAGAGTTCCCTGGAAGGACAAATAGTGGATCAGAGCAAGAGTTCCCTGGAAAGACAAATAGTGGATCAGAGCAAGAGTTCCCTGGAAGGACAAGTAGTGGATCAGAGCAAGAGTTCCCTGGAAGGACAAGTAGTGGATCAGAGCAAGAGTTCCCTGGAAGGACAAATAGTGGATCAGAGCAAGAGTTCCCTGGAAGGACAAATAGTGGATCAGAGCAAGAGTTCCCTGGAAGGACAAATAGTGGATCAGAGCAAGAGTTCCCTGGAAGGACAAATAGTGGATCAGAGCAAGAGTTCCCTGGAAGGACAAATAGTGGATCAGAGCAAGAGTTCCCTGGAAGGACAAATAGTGGATCAGAGCAAGAGTTCCCTGGAAGGACAAATAGTGGATCAGAGCAAGAGTTCCCTGGAAGGACAAATAGTGGATCAGAGCAAGAGTTCCCTGGAAGGACACATAGTGGATCAGAGCAAGAGTTCCCTGGAAGGACAAATAGTGGATCAGAGCAAGAGTTCCCTGGAAGGACAAATAGTGGATCAGAGCTAGAGTTCCCTGGAAGGACAAATAGTGGATCAGAGCAAGAGTTCCCTGGAAGGACAAATAGTGGATCAGAGCAAGAGTTCCCTGGAAGGACAAATAGTGGATCAGAGCAAGAGTTCCCTGGAAGGACAAATAGTGGATCAGAGCAAGAGTTCCCTGGAAGGACAAATAGTGGATCAGAGCAAGAGTTCCCTGGAAGGACAAATAGTGGATCAGAGCAAGAGTTCCCTGGAAGGACAAATAGTGGATCAGAGCAAGAGTTCCCTGGAAGGACTAATAGTGGATCAGAGCAAGAGTTCCCTGGAAGGACAAATAGTGGATCAGAGCAAGAGTTCCCTGGAAGGACAAATAGTGGATCAGAGCAAGAGTTCCAGGTGTACAGAGAATACAGAACAGTTTATAATGCAGATAAGTTGTTCACGGTAGACAGATAAGTTTACTAATGTCAAGATCAGAGTTCATTTAGACCAGTTACTATATGTACTGTGAAAGAGGAATAACAACAGTCAAACTTCCTATTGGATACAAGACAACAAGATTGGCTACAAAGAGGCTAACCAGTATTTGAAGACACCTAAACAATGCAAAACATATGCATATGCAGTGTCTCTAACAAACATATTAATATTCCCCACTAGAATGAATATTCGTACCCTTGCTTTTTTTTTTTTTTTAATCCAGACAAATCACAAAACTTACTTTGGATTATAATGGCAGTAAAATTGGGCCTAATTCCCCACATACACACAACCTTAGCCATTGAAATCATTATCTATTTGGAAATTGTTTACTTGAGAAACCTTGCATAACAATATGTCATGATCTCCACAGGAGGAACATTTTATATTCCTAATGTATGGCTAGAATTTTTTTATTTCTCACAACTACTGTGGCATGTGTCTTGTACAGACAGGATCATTAGGGTTCAAGGTAGGCTAGTTTTGTATAAGATCTATTGACTTTATTTAATCTAAATGAAGGATAATCTCAGAATAATGATCCTTAAAAAGCATTTCCAACAGTTACACATAAAATTCCTTGTTTTTTTTTTGTGTGTGTATACTTGTCCCATGAATCAATCCAAGATCCATTGGATATATGATTTGTTTTCTAAGGAAAAACTAAATAAAGTTGTGTATTTGATCCACACGAATTGAAGCATTCCAGTCTTTTTAGAATAAGTACATACATTTTGGCTGTACTTTTGCTTTTACTCTGTCATGTCATGGTATCAGTTGTCATAGTAACATTTATGTCAGCTTTCTGGGTACTCCTAAGGATCTTCAGTTTTACCAAGATGTGTGTTTCTCAGTTCACTGTAGTTTGTATGAGATCGCTATTTGTACAATACATGTATATACTAAACCTCAAACAGATGTAAATTTCTCATGAACACATCACAGATTTAGCAACAAAATTTCATAAAATTCAAATATCCTGTGTTTCCACCATCTACAGGTAAAGCAACATATACCTGGAATGAATAAATCAGTTGATAAATGTCATAGGAATAAGTGCCCATATCCTTGTGAAGGATGCACCAATTTAAGCAGCAGTTCTTGGCCTAGGTTGAACTTCATTAAGCCATCTTTGAATTTTTGGCATAGTTGCATGAAATGCAAACCAAGGCTATAGTATGATGAAGTTCAGGGTATCTATTTTGTGTAATCATCTCCTACAAGTTTTTAACCCAGATCTCTGAAACTTCACAGAAAGATTGAACATCTTTGATTTTAAAATGGAATAGACAACCATTCCTTGTGCTTGTGTGAAGCTGGCTATTTTTCAGTTGTAAAATTCCTAAAATTACTCAAAATCTGGTTTTAAATATTTAATAAAATGTTTATCTATCTTTTTATAACAATATATTGATATTAGTGATATTATTTAAAAATTGAAACATTTTCTGGAACATATATCCCCTAAGGCCAGAACCTGTCAGCAAAGACGAATACAAAATCTGAAATATACATATGTTGTAGCCATCTTTTTATAATTATTATCAAAATTACTGGTCTTGATATATTTGACACATTTTTTAAATTAGTAAAATGTAAGACCACTGTGAAAAACCTTTTTCTATAAGTGTATTGCTTTTGATAAATAAATTAGTACAGTCTGTATTCCTTGTTGTTAATTCTTCTAAATGCCTTGTAAATTATTGAAAAATCTTGCTTATACAACATATTTACATTTTTTCTAAGGGAGATAATCCTGATGCAAATTTACTATTTCTGCCTCAGATGTGTAACCTCACAAAATGAAGGTCCCTATCCACCTTTTGTTAATATGACTGAATGTCTGGACAAGTTTCTACCATTTCTTTTCCATCAAAACATATTCTTTGTTTTTATTTTTACAGGAGTTTTTTTCTGACTACTGGTATCATTAAATTTTCCAAGAACTCATTGTACTGGGTGCCCCAACCTTTGGCAGGAAAATTGGTGATCCTAGTTAAGTTAATTTGAAGTTTAGTCCACTGTGCCTCCAGTCAGGACAATTTAGAGTTTATTGCAATGTTCCTACAGACATGTCAATTTGAAGTTTAGTACATTGTGCCTCCAATCAATTCAATCTGGAGTTTAGTCCACTGTGCCGCCGGCTTCAGTTAAGTCAATTTAGAGACTTTAGTACACTGTACCTCCAGTCAAGTCAATCTGGAGTTGAGTCCACTGTGCCTCTGGCTTCAGTTCAGTCAATTTGGAGTTTAGTACATTTTGTCCAGTCAAGTCAATTTTAAGTTTAGTACACTTAAATTTGCTTTCAGTCAGTGTTGACAAGCCAGTAATCAGAGTCATATTAAGAAGACAAAATCTGAAAACAAATATTTGTCCTGACGACAAATTTCTTAGTAATACCAATTATTTCCAGATATCTTATGTTTATAAAGTAAACTGTTAGCATAAAATTAACTCAGAGGTTATTTGGTTTGAGCGTTAATTATACTTAAATGAAATTATTTCACAATAAATTTGTCAGTTTTTTACTTAAAATGAAAAAAGTTTGCCATTTAATTTGGGATTTAATTTTCAATTAAACTGAAATAAAGGTCACGTTAAAGGGCGAAGGTGTCACAGTGTATTCATTGTCTGACAGAGATCAAATTTGCCTTCATTTTCAACCAAATTGTTGAGTAAAGACATATTAATTATTTTTAAATACTGTGAACACAAGATACAAATGTAGCTTTAGAAATTAGATTCGTGAGAAAATCTGTACAGATGTTATTAGCCTTGGGTTTATTCATATTTAATTATGCTATTTTTTGTTTAGAAAATGATGTTCCCACAGGCTAACATTTGTAATTAAATTCATTATTAGGGACAAAATTTTCAATGGACAATAAGAGGTGACAATTAGGGTAAAAAAATTTTATTGTGTTTAACTATTGGATTTATCATTTCTGATACCTCCATGGTGACAATAATTATTGGTCACATCAGTAAATTATATTTTGAGAGAGAAAGAAAATTCTTAAGGGAGAGATATGATATTAGAACAATTAGTTGAAGCAATAGTCTAAGGGGAATTGGTGTTGAAGAGATTTTGGATTATCTGTACTTGGCGATCACAATACTGGTATATCAGTCTTGTGCACAATACTGCAATCAAAATATGTTCCAGTGTTGTACACCAGTATTGTGGTCTTTCTATGTACCATATATTATAATGATAAAAATCCGCTAATGTATTGTAGGCTTATCTGGCATTGTAATTATTATAGCGCAGATTGAAAATTTTCCCTAAACTTAGTTGGGGTTGTGTGTTCAACTTCTGACAATATTGGGTGCTCGCTTCCAATCATAATTGGGTTCTCACAGCACATCTGGGCTTCTGCCCTAAATAAAAAAGCGGTCTGGGGATACATGGTCCAATTTAACAAAAAAAGCCAAAATAATTCCACCTTATATAAAAATGGTGGATTTTCTTTGGAACTTTTGGAACTTTAATAATTTTCTGCAAATTTTATGACTTAAAACTTTTTAACTCTGTATCGTGGTATTTTTTTTTGCCATTTATTATGCTGTGGTATATTTTAAATATACAATGGTAGGCGGGAAATATCTGGTTTTAAAATAAACCATGATAAAATTAAAGACCGCAGCATCAGCAGGCTGATCAAATAAATTATTGGTTAAAAAAAAAAACACTGGCATAAAAACAAAAATTTAATTAAGACCCCTTCTGTAGATTTAGAAAAAGAGTAGGGCATTTTTCCAATGGCAGCCATATTTCTTGCTGGTTGGTCCATACATTTTCTGCAATTGATGTATTGTTTGTTAATTTGGTCTCATCCTGAATAAAGCAGAAATACTGCTGTCTGGATGCAAGCAACCAACCTGTCAATTAATCAGTGCTTATACACAAAAGTTAAAGTCTGCAGCTAAACATGTTGCAACATTCTGCTCAAAACTCCTGGCTTGGGGATCATCAAAAATTCTTTGCTGAGGATTTTTGTTATTTTCAATTTCATCTAATCAAAGCTTTAAATTTTCTTTGTTGTCATAGTAATTTAGAAAATTCTTGTCCAGAGCAAGACATTTTTACTTGAAAAGATTTTATGACTATGGAGCCACTCCTTGCTATGTCTTCGTTATGTTGAGTTCTTAGAAGGGACAAATAACAACCAATTTTTAAGTCTGGATTGGTGTAGATTGTGGATTGAAACCAGAATGTGGTCATGCAGGCTGCCAACTATGTCATGGAGTTGTCACTTGATGTACATCAATCTTACTAGATTATAGATACTTAGATACAAACCTGAATGAGCTGTAGATTATTTTTAATTTGTTCATTTGAGTAATATTTTATGAACAATTAATATGGGCATGTTAAATTGTTTTTCCTTCTAGATCTGATTGCAGGTTTCCTGGAATTTTTTATTGTAATAATTGTTTTTATATTTTATTTAGGTCATTCAGTATGGTGGACACTAACGATAAACTATCTCTTGATTTGAATGGTGAAGGCTACGTTGACAGAATGGAAGTGAAAATAGAAAGCCCAAATGCAGAAAGTATTTGTGCGCACAATAGTTTCTCTGTAAATTGTTTGAATTCTGAGGGATCTTCTGTTGATGGTCCTCTGGAAAACGACACCATCAACAATAACATCATACAAGAAAATGAAAATGTTGATAATGACTTAAAGGATGAATGCTGGATAGATAGAACAGAGGAAAAAATATCTCCCAGTGACCAATCAAAATGCTTAAAACAAAATGTGGACAAAAGTGTTCATGAGATCAATGGCATTCATATAGAAAATGAATCTAAAAAGCCACAGAAAGTCAGTAACTATGAAATCACTAGTGCAACATCATTTTTTCTTTTCAATACAAAAAATACGAAGGAGTCAAGTAAAATTGAAGTAAATGGAAGTCCTATTAAGGTCAAGGAGAAAGAAGTTTCCATGTTATACCAAATGGGAGTTGAAGCTATAGGTAAACCAGTTGAGAGTAAAAAACATGAGGAATATCCGTTACAGCTGGCAGACACCATTGATAGTCCTGCACAGAATGCTTCCATGGCATCTCAAGATTCCAGGGCAGCAGCTGCTAGGACAGGCTGGGCAACAATTAGGCAAGAGTCTGGAGACATAGAAAACTACCTTCTGGAGGAAGATGACGATGAAAATGTCATCATACATCTTGGAACAGAATTTTCACAGGATACCATGAATGATGGGAAGGCTGAACTTGCCATGACAGTTGATGTGGATCATTATGGTGGAACAGATCAAACAGAAGTTTCCAAATTAAATGTCATGTTTCCAAGTGACAGAAAGATTGATAAAAATAATTTAGCTGAAGCAGAAGATACAAGTTTATCTGATATAGAAGAAAAGAGACATGAATTAGCAAGTGATAAATTGTCCCAGTTGGAAAATGTTTTAAGTAATATAAAGGAAGACTCTCTTCATACTGTTGAACAAGGGAACATTTCAGAACATACAGGTAGACCTAGTTATACTACACAAGTCTCGGCTGAAAGTAAAGATGGAAGTACTCAAAATTATAGTTCTCAAGAAGACAGAACAAATCTTACAGGAGGTAAAGAAATCCAGAGTTTAGAATTAAAATCTGTAACAGAAGGGTCTGTTCAGGGTTTGAATAAAGATGTTCAGATGAATATAAAACATGAACCTAGCTCTCAAGAACAACTGATGAAAGAAACTGTTCATGAACAATTAACAGAAAAAATTAATACACCTCAGACTTACTCTATGAATGAACAGGGACTATCTCAACAATTGATAAATTCACAAAAGATAAATATAGATAATACAGTCCCTCCAGTCAGGTTGATTGAAGTTGAAAGAAAGTTCCGTATTTCCAATTACTGCAGACTAAGACTAACAGAAATGGGTGCTGTGCTGGCAAAGGAGAAAAAGTTTACTGACGAGTACTTTGATGATTTGAGGTATAAGGTCACGCTCTCTGACAGTTGGCTCAGACGAAGAAATGAAAGTTGGGAATTCAAGATTCCTCCTAAACACATAGGTAAAAAAGATACCTCATCCCAGTACGCTGAAATAACATCAGAATCAGAAATCATAACACATCTGTCAAAAATCTACAATTACGGTAAATCCTTAAATGGAGTCTCATTGGACAGTCTGATAAATGAGCTTCATTTAGACGTCTTTGCAACATTCAGCACAACCAGACAGACTTACCATCTACCAAACTGTACAGTGGACCTAGATATGGCAGACTTTGGTTTTGAGGTTGGGGAGATAGAGGTTATGGTCAGTGATGAGACAAGAATTCCAGAGGCACTCAACATTATTGATGATATGGCCAAAAAATTAGGTATGCATGTTATAGTTTTAATTTAAATCTGTCCATGTAATAAAGGCTGGAAGTCAGTGTCAGTTAAAAGCCATCAGGACGAATATCGATATCAGCCCTGGCAACATATATATATTCAAATATTTGATAAATAGATAACTACATGGTCATTTCATATTGGCTGTGGTATCAGCCCTCGACCCATATCAACCTTTTGGGCTAAATCTCTTGTGGCTGATATGGGAGTGTTGGGGCTGATATGGGAGTGTTGGGGCTGATAAAAGGGCCAATATGGAAATGACCATGTAATAATCCATCAATAAACATTCTGTTACACTTGCTCGTTGGCCACCCCTATTATATATTGATTATCTGTATTCTGTTTTTATCTAAATGCAGTTCTGAGTTGTGAAGACTGGTGCATTTTGTCTTACCATCCCACCTAAAATAATGACTAAATGTTATGCATTAATTTTCCCCTCGACTTCCTAATAAAATCCAGAATGATATAATCATCATTTAGATTTCCTTAATTTTGAAAACTCATCAAAATAAGTGTTTCTATAAATTTGTTTACCATCATGACAATAGAGTCAGAATTCTCTCAACTAAGCTTCTTGAAATTTATTGTTTAATCAGTAGAAGAATTTGGCATTTGCATATCAAATTTTTTATATTAGTTCATCAGTAACTCGATCAAAATTATTCATACGTGATGCATTTTTGGCATTTCTCTTATGAATTTGTAAATGAATATTACAGTCCTAAAACTCATTCTGTTAATGAAAGTATTTAATTCTGTACATTGCATTTATCATTCAGTAATGGATTGGAAGCCCAATCACTGTAATATTGAAAGAAATCGGAGAAATTGGCTTTAATGGGTCTGCCTAATATTTCTTATATTTAGCAAATACATCTTTAAGCTGGCTTGTCCATCATGTGTTTTAATTACATCAGATCTATTTTGATGTAGAAGTGAATTAGAAATCTGACAAGCATAAGAGACAATGATAAATTACCATATTAGGTCATATTTTGTCCATTTCTTCATTAAATTTAGATAAGGTCATCTAAGCCCTTTGCCACAATTTTGGTCAGTGTTCTAGATACACAACATTAGACAATTTGCTGTTAAATAGATTCACAAACTTAGCACGTACTACTGCTGCAGTAGTTTCTACTGCAATAAAACTGAAAAAAAAAATACATATATATCAATGGTAAAATTAACCCAGTACATATAAAAGAAGTATATGGAAAATTTATATGTATGCATATGTTCAAGTCTCACAGCGAGCAATCCTTATTGATGCGGATTGCCAGTTTTCCTGCTGAAGGTCAGGTGTTTTCTCAGAATACTCCTTTTTCCTCCCCCAATCAAAATTGGATGTCATGATCTAGCTGAAAAATTGGTGAACAATAAACACACAAACAAACAATATGCAACCCAACAAACCTACAGCTTTATGCTACGCAGTCCCATAACTACCATATTTTTCAAATTATATCTTGTTTTTGCCTCAAAGGGCATGTTGTTCTAACAACCATATGAAGAAGCCCATTAGACCTATAATCCACACAGCTTAAAGTAAAAAAAAATGTAGTTGCTTTTTGCTCGAAAACATTAGTAGTAATTATCCAAATAAAGCCATAAAAAAATCAGCTTTCTGTTTCAATGGTTTCATACATGTACCAAATGTTGGGGGTTTTCTTCGGGTACTCCGACTTACTTCCCTAATAAAAACTGGATGCCATGATATAGCTGACAAATTGCTGAAAGTGGCTTTAAACCCATTTAAACAAACAATCTGTTTTTCAAATGGCAAAACTTATGCAAATTAAGAGCATTCTATTTAAGACAGAATTTACAGTCAAAATACATTCCTGGTAGTCAGGTTGACCACAACACGTTTATAACACGTATTTTATCACATGATTTAATCGTGTGTTCCAGGAAAAGAATATTTTCTCAGATTCAGCCATTTTTGTATGAAATATGATTGTTATTCAGATTTTAATCTGAAGAAGCTGAGAATTGATGTAAAAATAATTTTGCAAGATAGCTTTGCTTTTGTCACAAACCCTACTTAATTTTTTTTTAATCTAAATATTTGAGGAGCAAAAAAATAATATGTGATTAGTGAATGTACTTATTGGCTTGTCATAGGTGAAAGCCTAGCTTCCTTTTAATATACTTTGAAATTTGAAATGTGAAAAATTATATATTGACATAAATAGCACAAACTGTCTTACTTCTTTGTTTTGTTATTATCACTTCTACTTAAATGAAATATCCTCATGCAGTACCTAATCATTTCATTTCATTTCTTACAAAATCAAATGCCAAAAGATTATAAAAATGAGACCAGGGGTCACCCTATAATATTTTTTATCCATAAAAGATGACTGTGTTTGGCTATAGAATTGTCATAAGGGGTTTTGGAAGTTATTCCATATCTGACAGGGGAATATATCACGGCCAAAATTAATGAGACAATTCAACATCTACATGTTTTAATGGACTGTCTGCAAGTAGGAAGCGTTAATTTCATTTTGATATTAAACTACAGAGTCACATAATGGATAACCGTTTTAAATCAGATGTCTGCTCACATGACAAAGTTTCTCTCTAAACAAACATTAATTGTCCCAGACAATCAAAGTGTTCCAAAATTTGTCGGAATGTTTACACCGCAAAGAATAAGGTATTGAATTATTTTAGCATTAGAAGCAAACATTAATTTTTGCCCCTAAATATCCACTTAGGGAGTCTTGTCGCAATAGTATAGATAAATGGCTATTAATGCAATGTCGGAGAAAATTACCGAGAATCAATGACATATTTCTGACTGGAAATCATTCTCAATTTGGCCCTAAAGAACTCTGCTCTGGGTTTCATCATGGAGAAAATACAAAACTGACACTGATAAGTAATTTGTAATTAGTCAGGGAGATTTAGGCTTGATTTGGAACTTTGTTATTTTGAATTGAACAGTGAAGAAATTAGATCAGAATTAAGATTAATCAGAATTTGCACAACAGGTCTTTGAGGAGTAATAACTTTTGACGCGAATAGATTATGGGGCAATATCATAGGCTCATCAATACTATAAATGCAGTCACTCTATGGGGGCACAGTGAATTCTAACTCTATGCCATGCAATTTTGATATTTTCTGATAATACTGATGATGAATTACAGTCTCATTATTAAAATTTAGCATTGATTCCACTGGATATTATTTGTTTCATTATATCTTAATTAAATCTTAACGAATTTGGTTTATTTTTTGTTTTATGTTTTATTGCATAATGCTGGAGTGTAATTTTGTTTATAGAGCTGACTTATATTGCTGTAATTATATTTATTTTATTGTAGCATATAATAACATTTCACAGTAATGAAAATCAGACTGTGTTATTTAATTTTCTGTACTAAGGGAGGTAACTCCATAATTGTGTTTATGTACACCATTCAGAAAACGAATGTAAAGCAGAAATAATTTACTATTTTACTAGTAACATTTGTTACAGTGATTTTAATATCATGGAAAGTTTTGTATTTACTTGTTTTCTACAATTTTATAATTTGCAGATCATAATTGTAAATATATGTCATAGCCATATTGCCCATAATGTTAAAGTTGTTAAAAGCATATTTTCAGTTAGTATAATATGTCTTCTTTACTTCAGACATGCAGCCATTTAAACTGATATAAAACTACAGGTCAGGTAAATGTTTTCTGTCAGAGTATGTGTGCTTGATTTTTTGTATAGACCTTTTTTTTGTTCTAAATCCTATTTATTAGATACTTATAATCTTTGTGTACAATGTATTTTTTATGACAGTTATTGTTTTCTATTCCCAATACTTTAAAACATTAAAAACTCCTGACTGATTTTTTTTTTTTTTTATAAGGCTGCTATGCACTGCTTTGCATGTCTATTAACTAACGGTTGTCCTTTTTAAATGCAAGACTTGCCTCATCTGTGGATAGATTCAAATTAGTTGTTAACTTCCAAGGTTCTGTTTTCCAATTAAAGGCCATATTTGTGAAATTTTGACTGCCAGTCATAAAAATAGCCAGGATTCCATATTATAACCAGACAACCTCCCACCGAGAGAGCTTGCCCTATCTGTGCTGGTGATTTACTATGCAGCTCTGGGAGCCTTCCAGGGACCCAGCCTTGCAGAAAGTTATCTAATGCATGGTTTATATGGAAAACTTAAAAATTCAATCTCTGTGGCAAAAGTTTTATGGTTTATATTTTACAGCTTTTTACAAATACTCAAGAATGTAAACAATCCACCTAAAAACAAACAACAAAAGTTCTATAATTTGATGAAAAACCAAATTTCTCAATTTTAATTCAAAAGGAAAAGTAAACCTTGCATTTGGGAAGACAACTCTTCATTATGTAAAACAGAATTATCAACACTAGTAAAGTAAGCACTGTAACATATTTTAGAATGTATAGATTCTTACTCATCACCCTGTGAGAAAAAATATTTAGAGCTAGAGGCTGCTGGAATTGTAACCGGCCTACCAAGTTTTACTAATACAACTAATATTTATACTGAAACTGGGTGGGAGCCTTTAGCCGAGCGTAGGAAACGTAGAAAGCTACAAATGTTTTATAATATACAACATAGCTTAGCACCAGCATATCTTTGTAATCTAATACCACCAACTATACAATGCACTTCAGTGTATCCCTTGCATAACGGAAATAACATTATGACTCCCTATTGTAGACTGTCCCTGACTAATGAATCGTTCATACCATCAACTATTCGACGGTGGAACAGTTTGGATATGTTGATTCGTAGTGTCGATTCCATCTTAAAATTCAAATCCGAAATAAAAAACATGAACCCATGTATAAAAGTTCCTAAGCATTATGAATATGGACAATGTAAATTAAATATTGTCCTAACCCAGCTAAGATGCTGAGTTCATTTTTAAACTATGATCTTTACAGAGTTAATATTATTTCTCATCCATCCTGTCATTGTGGATCTAACCGTGAAGATTCGTATCATTATTTCTTTGCATGTTCTAAATATACTATCATTAGAGACAGATTATTTGAGAACCTTTCCCGGCTGCCCAATTATTGCCCAATAAATCTAGAACTTTCAACATCTGGTAGCCTGTTACTGTCCACCGAGCAGAAGAAACAAGTTTTTTAACATCAAAGGGTCAGAAAGATTCCATGTTGATTAATACCTTGTACACAGGGTTTTTGACCCACACAATTCATCACACCCTCTTATTCTCTAATTCTTATATCTTTGCTATTATATTTTTTCTGGTACATTCCATTTATCTCATGTCTTGTACAGATCTTATCTTACACATATAAAATAATTTGTATTAAATTGTATGCATGCTCCATAAATGTTCTTTTGCAACATATTGTATATTTGGAGAAGACTTCTTAAGTTTGTCTAACTTGTGTTTTATCCTATTTGCAAATTTGCGCAAATAAAATATGTTTAAATTAAAAAAAATATTTATTCTTTCAAGATAGTTTCAAAGTTTAAAATGTGAGGGGTTTAGAGAAATCTGTTTCTTTCTTGATGCAATGGGAAATGCAGAGTGAAATTTGTCCAAGTAGGAGGAAAATTAACAAACAAAAATTAATCAATGTGTTTTATCAAAATTCATCAACTGGTTAGAAATTGTTTAAATTTCACTGATATTTTCTGTTCAAGCCTCACTGTGGGCAGGGTGTTCTCAACTCCAATCTTAATTGACAAGGATTGCCGGTTTTCCTGCCGAGGGTCAGGTTATCTCCTGGTACTCCGACTCTCTCCCACAATAAAAACTGGATGCCATGATAAGCTGAAAAATTGCTGAAAGTGACGTTAAAGAACCAACAAAAAAACAAAAATAAACAAACTTTAAATTTCACAGAATTAGGAAAATTATAAAGATAATTGTTCATTTCATGTTTAAGACAGTATATATTTTCATTTGTAATACTTGTTAATAATGTGAAGATAAAAGCTCTTGATACATAACTGCAGGCTAAGACTTAATATTTGGCACAGCAAGACTATTTAACATACCAGATGGCAAAGATACGTGCTTGATTTATGTTACACAAACAACTTATGGCTTAAAGCTTTGTCAAGAAAAGCCAAAATTATAAGAAGGACACATTTGGTAAATTAATTTAAATGAATTGAATGCTGCACAATGTGTTATAGCTTTATGATTTTTGAAAAAGATGCCACAACATTGCTTTTATATTTATCGTATTTAGCATAATGGCATAGCTTTCATATAGACTTGCGGGAAGTCCGTTTGAATTTTTTTGCTGTTAGAGAAGTGCATCTTTCTAATCAACAAGTGAATAGTAAATAATGGTATAGATTTCAGGTAGTACAGTGTATACATATAACATTTTAGCTTTCAGGTAGTGTATCAAACATACCAGCTTTCAAATAATACATAAAACAGCTTCAGATTTTACTTACAGAAACAGCTTTCAGATTTGTTGTACATTTGGTGTACTGGAATTGTTTAAAAATAATTTATACATGACATAATGATTGATTGATTGATTAATGTTTAATGTCCAGCAAGCAATATTTCAGCTATATTCACATGACATAATGACATAGCTTTCAAAAAGTAATTGTTATAATGATATGGTTAATGGATTTTGTTTTACTATTCTAATTGATGAGATAACGGTGCAGATTTAGACGTGATATACAGGGACATGATATAAGTGCATAACTTTCAATTGCTGAAGGTGGCTTAATGAAAAAAACCCAATACATGGTACCCTTGACTCACAAGCTAATGTGATTAAGTTTACAAGTTATATGTCAGTGTTAGCTGTTTATTGTGTTGTAAATGACACAATGGCCTGTCCTTGAGAACAGTTTTACATCACATTGTGCTGCAGCATTTGGATAGAAAATGTTTTTTTGGAATAGGCTTATACAAGAAACTGTCATAAAGCAGATTTTTGTCACTTAACATAGTGCAATAGATTTTTTTCAATTGTTTACATGAAATTATTGACAGAACATTAACATGTATACTTTAGTGAATGACGTAACAATTCTTAATGAGGTTGCTGTGTCCATGCTGACCTTGGTTTAACTAAAATTGATTCTTTGTTTGTACAATTTTTGGCCCTTTTTAGGAGGAATTTTTCATTCACAAGAGTACAAGCTTTGTTATACATGACATGGCTTAAAGCTTTGTTATACATGACATGGTTTAAAGCATTGTTATACATTAGATGGCCTTAAGCTTTGTTATACATGACATGTCTGAAAGCTTTGTTATACATGACATGGCTTTTGGCTTTGTTATATATGACATGGTTTAAAGCATTGTTATACATGAGATGGCTTTAAGCTTTGTTATACATGTACATGACTTTAAAGCTTTGTTATACATGACATGGTTTAAAGCTTTGTTATACATGACATGGCTTAAAGCTTGTTATACATGACTTGACTTTAAAGCTTTGTTATACATGACATGGCTTAAAGCTTTGTTATACATGACATGGTTTAAAGCATTGTTATACTTGAGATGGCTTTAAGCTTTGTTATACATGTACATGACTTTAAAGCTTTGTTATACGTGACATGGCTTAAAGCTTTGTTATACATGACATGGTTTAAAGCTTTGTTATACATAACATGACTTTAGAGCTTTTTTATACATGACATGGCTTAAAGCTTTGTTATACATGACATGTCTTAAAGCTTTGTTATACATGACATGGCTTTTGGCTTTGTTATATATGACATGGTTTAAAGCATTGTTATACATGAGATGGCTTTAAGCTTTGTTATACATGTACATGACTTTAAAGCTTTGTTATACATGACATGGTTTAAAGCTTTGTTATACATGACATGGCTTAAAGCTTGTTATACAGGACATGACTTAAAGCTTGTTATACATGACATGACTTAAAGCTTTGTTATACATGACATGGCTTAAAGCTTTGTTATACATGACATGGTTTAAAGCTTTGTTATACATGACATGGTTTAAAGCTTTGTTATACATGACATGGTTTAAAGCTTGTTATACATGACATGACTTAAAGCTTTGTTATACATGACATGACTTAAAGCTTGTTATACATGACATGACTTTAAAGCTTTGTTATACATGACATGGCTTAAAGCTTTGTTATACATGACATGGTTTAAAGCTTTGTTATACATAACATAACTTTAGAGCTTTGTTATACATGACATGGCTTAAAGCTTTGTTATACATGACATGTCTTAAAGCTTTGTTATACATGAGATGGCTTTAAGCTTTGTTATACATGTACATGACTTTAAAGCTTTGTTATACATGACATGGTTTAAAGCTTTGTTATACATGACATGGCTTAAAGCTTGTTATACATGACATGACTTAAAGCTTGTTATACATGACATGACTTAAAGCTTGTTATACATGACATGGCTTAAAGCTTTGTTATACATGACATGGCTTAAAGCTTGTTATACATGACATGACTTAAAGCTTTGTTATACATGACTTGACTTTAAAGCTTTGTTATATATGACATGGTTTAAAGCTTTGTTATACATGTACATGACTTTAAAGCTTTGTTATACATGACATGGTTTAAAGCTTTGTTATACATGACATGGTTTAAAGCTTTGTTATACATGACATGGTTTAAAGCTTTGTTATACATGACATGGTTTAAAGCTTTGTTATACATAACATGGCTTAAAGCTTGTTATACATGACATGACTTAAAGCTTTGTTATACATGACATGACTTTAAAGCTTTGTTATACATTACATGGCTTAAAGCTTTGTTATACATGACATGGTTTAAAGCATTGTTATACATGACATGGTTTAAAACTTTGTTATACATGAGATGGCTTTAAGCTTTGTTATACATGTACATGACTTACAAGCTTTGTTATACATGACATGGTTTAAAGCATTGTTATACATTAGATGGCCTTAAGCTTTGTTATACATGACATGACTTGATAGCTTTGTTATACATGACATGGCTTTTGGCTTTGTTATATATGACATGGTTTAAAGCATTGTTATACATGAGATGGCTTTAAGCTTTGTTATACATGACATGGTTTAAAGCATTGTTATACATGACATGGTTTAAAGCTTTGTTATACATGACATGGTTTAAAGCTTTGTTATACATGACATGGTTTAAAGCTTTGTTATACATAACATGACTTTAGAGCTTTGTTATACATGACATGGCTTAAAGCTTTGTTACAAATGACATGGCTTAAAGCTTTGTTATACATGACATGGATTAAAGCTTTGTTATACATGACATGGTTTAAAGCTTTGTTATACATGACATGGTTTAAAGCATTGTTATACATGACATGGCTTAAAGCTTTGTTATACATGACATGGTTTAAAGCTTTGTTATACATGACATGGTTTAAAGCTTTGTTATACATAACATGGTTTAAAGCTTTGTTATACATTACATGGTTTAAAGCTTTGTTATACATGACATGGTTTAAAGCTTTGTTATACATGACATGGTTTAAAGCTTTGTTATACATGACATGGCTTAAAGCTTTGTTATACAAGACATGGCTTTTGGCTTTGTTATACATGACATGGCTTAAAGCTTTGTTATACATGACATGGCTTAAAGCTTTGTTATACATGACATGGCTTTTGGCTTTGTTATACATGACATGGCTTAAAGCTTTGTTACAAATGACATGGCTTAAAGCTTTGTTATACATGACATGGCTTTTGGCTTTGTTATACATGACATGGCTTAAAGCTTTGTTACAAATGACATGGCTTAAAGCTTTGTTATACATGACATGGCTTTTGGCTTTGTTATACATGACATGGCTTAAAGCTTGTTATACATGACATGGCTTAAAGCTTTGTTATACATGACACGGCTTAACCCTTTGTTATACATGACATGGATTAAAGCTTTGTTTTACATGACATGGCTTTAAGCTTTGTTATACATGACATGGCTTAAAGCTTTGTTATACATGACATGACTTGAAAGCTTTGTCATACATGACATGGCTTTTGGCTTTGTTATATATGACATGGTTTAAAGCATTGTTATACATGAGATGGCTTTAAGCTTTGTTATACATGACATGGTTTAAAGCTTTGTTATACATGACATGGTTTAAAGCTTTGTTATACATGACATGGTTTAAAGCTTTGTTATACATGACATGGTTTAAAGCTTTGTTATACATAACATGACTTTAGAGCTTTGTTATACATGACATGGCTTAAAGCTTTGTTACAAATGACATGGCTTAAAGCTTTGTTATACATGACATGGATTAAAGTTTTGTTATACATGACATGGTTTAAAGCTTTGTTATACATGACATGGTTTAAAGCATTGTTATACATGACATGGCTTAAAGCTTTGTTATACATGACATGGTTTAAAGCTTTGTTATACATGACATGGTTTAAAGCTTTGTTATACATAACATGGTTTAAAGCTTTGTTATACATGACATGGTTTAAAGCATTGTTATACATGACATGGTTTAAAGCTTTGTTATACATGACATGGTTTAAAGCTTTGTTATACATGACATGGCTTAAAGCTTTGTTATACATGACATGGCTTTTGGCTTTGTTATACATGACATGGCTTAAAGCTTTGTTATACATGACATGGCTTAAAGCTTTGTTATACATGACATGGCTTAAAGCTTTGTTATACATGACATGGCTTTTGGCTTTGTTATACATGACATGGCTTAAAGCTTTGTTACAAATGACATGGCTTAAAGCTTTGTTATACATGACATGGCTTTTGGCTTTGTTATACATGACATGGCTTAAAGCTTTGTTACAAATGACATGGCTTAAAGCTTTGTTATACATGACATGGCTTTTGGCTTTGTTATACATGACATGGCTTAAAGCTTGTTATACATGACATGGCTTAAAGCTTTGTTATACATGACATGGCTTAACGCTTTGTTATATATGACATGGATTAAAGCTTTGTTATACATGACATGGCTTTAAGCTTTGTTATACATGACATGGCTTAAAGCTTTGTTATACATGACATGACTTGAAAGCTTTGTTATACATGACATGGCTTTTGGCTTTGTTATATATGACATGGTTTAAAGCAGTGTTATACATGAGATGGCTTTAAGCTTTGTAATACATGTACATGACTTTAAAGCTTTGTTATACATTACATGGCTTAAAGCTTTGTTATACATGACATGGTTTAAAGCTTTGTTATACATGACATGGTTTAAAGCTTTGTTATACATTACATGGCTTAACCCTTTGTTATACATGACATGGTTTAAAGCTTTGTTATACATGTACATGACTTTAAAGCTTTGTTATACATGACATGGTTTAATGCTTTGTTATACATGACATGGCTTTAAGATTCGTTTTAAATGAGTTAGCTTTTAACTTTGTTATACAGGAAATGGCTTTCAGCTTTGTTATGCTAGACTTTGGCTTTACATGGCACGATTTTAAACGACATGTTTTAAGCTGTGTTATACATAACATTGTACTAAGCTTTGTTTCCATGCTTAATAATAAATACAATCTAGTAAACATCTGACATGATCTCAGAAACATGATCTTATCTGCATAAAAATTTGTGTATTTGCAAAATAATCTGAAGATTTTCTTAGGGTTTTACTGTTGTTTTCCAATTATTTGTCAACAAGATGGATACAATCCATTAATCCATTTCTGTTTCTGTAATGCCAATTGTATTTTTCAAAATGTGTCATAGAAGACTCATCTGACGTTGTAATCACCTACTGTGCCATAAAGTTTAATTATCAAGATCTCTAATCATTTTTATTGCAATCCTAAATAACTCCTAGAAATCAATACCCTTGTTTTTAAGCTTATAATAGCCAATGATTTTTTTTGTTATCTTGCAATCTGTTAATGATAATTAATGAGCTAGAAACAGCGGGTTTTTGGGGCTGATGGGAAATCCTATCCTCCAAAAGGAATTTTGCTGGTTATGAATTATTTTGACATTCTAATACATCTTTGACATGCATTGCTTTTTGTTATCCCACATGTGTTGTTCAGAAAATAAAACATTAAATTTTGGATGAAGTGATTGATTGATGATTTTAGCTTTATTCAGGACAAAAACAAAGAATTTTGGGGTGTCTAAAAGGGATTGAAGTTTATTGTGACTGACAGAAACAAAAAAAGTTGTTACAAAATGGGCTACATAGGCCAGTTATAACATGCTTTATTTTCAGTTCTTAAATAAGAGGAGAGAATGACGCTCCCCTAAAACAGGGATAATTATAATGCTTTATTTAAATGGTTCCAGTCAACATTTGCCACACTAGCCTGTCTTTGTAAGTCTGTTGTCAGCTGATAGAAATTTATTTCCAGTAGCCTTATAAACAGCTTGCAATGTAGATTACGAAGTACAAACAGTGTTGTTGGTTTAAAACAAGGCTTTTGTGCTTGTTTTTTTGCATGTCACATCTTTTTTATAAACATTTTCTGTGTAGTTTTTAGATTTAACATTTCACTGATATATAATCCTTTGTACTATTGGGCATGATAATTGTTTGTAATTATTTATGTAATCTTATACTCATTATGCACCTTTCTTTACATTAAATGGAACCCTTTTGAGAAGGCCCATTCATAGTATAAAATTTTCTGTAGAACATGACCATATGTAAATTTGCTGTATCCTGCTATATAATGTGCAGTATTACTTCCATTTCATGATGGGGCCTTAGTGGACAAGTGGTTAAGGTAGTTCGTCTACTTTTGATCATGTGGTCTGTTAACACTAAGGTTGTGGGTTCGAGTCTCACTGCAGCACAGTGTCCTCGACTCCAAGCTTAATTGACATGTATTGCCAGTTTTCCTACAGAAGTTCGGGGGTTTTCACCAGGTATTCCAGAGTCCTTACAGGAATAAAAACTGGACACCATGATATAGCTTAAAAATAGCCGAAAATGACGTTAAACAATAATCATATAAACAAATAAACCAAATCATTATGTCATCAACATGTCAGAAAGGATGTAGTGTATATATTTGGTTATTGTTTTTGATGTTGTACTCTTTTGAATTATGTTCATTGGTAGTGCACAAGATCCGACATTTGATCTCTTGCTGGTTATGGCAAAGACCTGTCTGGTTTCAGTCTTAAGGATGTGGTTGGGTGGCTGACTCTTCACCGTTACTTCTGTGTACAGTATTTTTTAAAACTCCATCCATATGTGCTGGTATAGTGAAATCTTAAATATGAAAGCATACATAATACATTGTCAATCAGGGTCATAGCTAGACGAATTACAGTGTGGATTCAAAAAATAGGAAGGGTTTCGTGGGCATACCAATCTCTATCTCATACCTTATAAAATGATCATATAGTTATTCATATCAGCTAATAGGTTTGGATTACCAGTTTTTTTCCAAGTTGTGGTTCTCGACAAGTACTGTCGATATATCCACAATAAAACAAGGAAGACAAGATATAGCTAATTACCATAAACCACAAAAAGTATTCAACATACTTGTATGTTTTAAACATGTTTTGGTTTTGTTAGTACCTGAAGTCATGTTTGAGTCAGATAATTTACAATGTCTTTGTTTTCTATTTCAGATGTAGTTTCTCATACAAGAGTTCCAGGGAAAGTATATACCTATTTGAAAAGGTTTTGTCCACAGCATTTCCACATACTGAAGACAGCAGGAATACTATGATGCTTTATGTAGTGGCCATGTGATTGCTGCCTGTCCAATCCTTGATGAATGTAGGAATACTCTGATGCTTTGTGTAGTGTCCATGTGATCGCTGCCTGTCAAATAGTTTATCAATGCAGGAATACACTGATGCTCTATGTAGTGGACATGTGATCGCTGCCTCCAATCCTTGATGAATGCAAAGCATTGTTCTCTGATTCCATAATGAGTGGTGCTTTATTTTCAATTTGTTCCCGGCTAGCTACTGTATCAAATCTGCTTTATGTTGTAGTTACTCTAGCTTTCAGATTTAATTAAAATTATCTGTCATGTATAACTTTTAATTACTATTGATGTAATTTCCATTAGCAATCTTCAACAAAAATTAAAGAAATATCAGGATGGGATGGATAATATTAATGCAATGCAAGTCCTCCTAACCTGAAATTTGACCTTTGTATGACAATTTGTGTCTTGATGTATTGTCTGTTGATACCTGCAGTTTCATGTCCTTCTTTTGATTGTCTGTTGTATGTCAGAGTATTTTACATCTTGAAGGTCATTTATCTTCTGACATTTTACTAAAGATATTTTTTTACATCTGAATGTTATATATTTGCAGTAGTAATCATCAGTTTTTGTCTGTGATTGGCCATTCTATAACTATTTGTATTTTCAAAGATCAAGCTAACTGTGTCATGTCTGACATGTTTTTGAACATGTTAGCAGCAGTGTGACTAGACAAGACACTTGCTATTTATTTGGGGATGGGGGGCTGGATTTCATTTATATTTATTCCTCATATTTACCATTTATCATATTATAAATTAACCAGAATTATTTATCTAACTATATGTCTGCATATGGGTTTTATCATGATCTATTGGTCTGAGTATGTCTGCTGTCCAGTATTTTCTTGGCTGGTATGAGTATACATCTACTGCTCAATATCTTCTTGCTTTGGTCAGAGTGTACGTCTGCTGTCCAATATGTTCTTGCTTTGGTCAGAGTGTATGTCTAGTTTCCAATATGTTCTTGCTTTTCTCTGAGTATGTCTCTACTGCCCAATATGTTCTTGCTTTGATCTGAGTGTACGTCTGCTGTCCAGTATGTTCTTGCTTTGATCTGAGTGTACGTCTGCTGTCCAGTATGTTCTTGCCTTAATCTGAGTGTACGTCTGCTGTCCAGTATGTTCTTGCTTTGATCTGAGTGTACGTATGCTGTCCAGTATGTTCTTGCTTTGATCTGAGTGTATGTCTGCTGTCCAATATGTTCTTGCTTTTCTCTGAGTATGTCTCTACTGCCCAATATGTTCTTGCTTTGATCTGAGTGTACGTCTGCTGTCCAGTATGTTCTTGCTTTGATCTGAGTGTACGTCTGCTGTCCAGTATGTTCTTGCTTTGATCTGAGTGTACGTATGCTGTCCAGTATGTTCTTGCTTTGATCTGAGTGTATGTCCACTGTCCAATATGTTCTTGCCGTAATCTGAGTATACCTATGCTGTCCACTATGTTAACTTTAATGTGAAACTATGTGTAACAACTTTGGTGTATTTGAACTATGATTGTAATGTGACAATTATATTTTTTATTGTGTTGATTGATGTGTGGCATGTATGCTTAATATTATACAATTAATGACTTTGATATAGGTCGCTATCAGGATTTATCAGCCAGAGAAAATGTTATATTCACCGAGCCGCCAGGTGAGGTGAATATACATTTTTGAGGGCTGATCAATCCTGATAGTGATCGAATACTAGTATCAAAATCATTAATTGTTTTATTACATGAATAAAACCACCATCTCCCTTGATCAGAAAAACAGAGGATGCCTTTTCTACTGGAGCCCCTGCTTACATTTTGTAATTGTTGTAGTAACCCTTAATATTTTTTATTTAATACTGCATTTTGATATCATTTTGCTGATAATCCTGAAATTCCAGTTTCAAATATTGAGAAGAGTATAAATGAAACAATATATCGCAGAGCCGATGTTTCTCCCAGTTGTTGCTCACATGCACATGTGTGTAGCAGACATCAATGAATTGTGTACAATACAATTAATACAATCGATTTGATTGGACGAATGAATTTATTAAGACAGCTTTTCTGATTGGCTAAAATATAAAAACCAGGTCGATATTGGATTCCACTTGACTACTATGCAGCAGAATTGTGCAGGGTACAAACATTTTATGTAATTTTAGTACTGTTGCGATTTATTGTGACCCGAAAATTGTCTTTAGACCAACCTAAAACACGCAAAATTCTATTCATGTAATAAAGACCATGATTGCTATTGTGTACATGTGTTTACTGTCCAAATTTGCTCAAAGTGTTATTCAGAGGAAAGTCGATGTTGTCAATGTTTGTGCCTATACCATTAGGTATCATATATCTCATATGTTACACATAATTATAAGTTACTTGCTATTGCTTGCCCTGTATATGTTTACCTTTGTTAATTGGTTGTATTTATTACATGATTTTAAAATTGTTAATTAAACACATTGCTTGTTGTACACAAACCTTAATAGGTTCTTTAATATGTTTTTGGGAAAGACTGGTTGATCTTTCACGAGTGATAGAAATTTTATGTCTTTTCGCGAGTGGAGCGCTGGGGAACGAGCCAAAAGACATTAAAATTTCTATCACAAGTGAAAGTTAACACTGACTTTCCCAAAAACGTATTAAAGTACCTATTTCTTATGTAAACCAACAACTTTCACATCGCTATAACCTATAGACTCTCCATTGTTTAGACTCCATTATCTCTGACGTCCAATCAGAACGCCGGAAATAATGAACGTCATAGAAGAACGTTGTTATGCTTCCATAACAACGTTCTTGTTTCTGGCGTTTTGATTGGATGATGCAGCAAGTACAGATGTGTGCGCGTGAGCTCATCTGTACTGGGTCATCTGTACCAGAAATCTGCCATTTACGGAAGAATGTTTAATCTGTCTCAACAAGGCAGCCTTTTGATATATACTAAATATTAGATGTTGATGGATGGAATGGAGTTTAGTGCCACTTTTAGCATTTTTCCAATCAGTGATCATTTAGTAGAGGAAGCCTAAGTTTTTAGATTAAACCCTTCAACCTTGCTAAATAACTGTTGAATGTTATCATTGAGAGTGGAATATTACCACTGATCAGTTCCAAACCTGAGAGGTGATGGACAACTTAAGACTGCAGTCCACCTTGACCCATTTTAGAGAGCAATGCCAGGTCTAATCTATCACCTGAAATGTGATAGACAATAGTTGACTGTACAGGTAGATGACACAAACCCAACCATGACCCTTTTGTAATCTTTATATTTTGGAACATGTCCTAGTTCATACATGTACTAAAATACAAGTGAAATTTATTATCGCACAGACTGTTCAAATAAAGTATCATATTCACAACAGGTACTCTGGCTGTAAGTGATATCAAAACTCAGACAAACAAAAGTTAATTTACACAGGTTCAATGTTTACCTGGGTTCTGTTTAGAAAGGTTGAACAGTAGAGTGCTGATACAAGAATGCAAAAGATATTTTTATATTCATTTTTGTTTGTACAAATATATGCTTTGTAAATCTGTAATCATTTGCTGTATTAATAATAACAATTATAAAATTTTCAAGTTTAATAAAAAAAATATTGTTATGTAGAACACAATGAAGGTTGTGGTGCTATAAGGATAAGAAATAAAAATAGTTTAACAACTAGATTTAATTATAATCAGTACATAGCAGTTGAAGAAATACAAAGTTTTACAGAATATAAATAAATCTTTATTCACACTTAATGTCTTGCATAAATTATTGTTGGTTGTGATTTTTTTGCCTTACTGATTTTATGTAGTCACTGGATATTTTTAAGATTTAAAACCTGTTAACAAATGACAAGAAAATCATGACTTCTGCGTAAATTTGACTGTTAACTAAAATATTAAATAATTCTGAAATGTTAAGGACAAAGATATTGTAAAGAGGTTTCTAGTATTTATTTCTTTCACTTGCTCCACTTTCTATTATTGTCACACTGTGGAAGATCTAACATCCCATGACAGATTTACCTTGTATTGACCAATCAAAAATTGACTTTACCAACTTTTTAGTGTTTGGGGTATTAATCGGCATCTCTCTGGCTTTAACCAAAACAAACCATTGTAAAATTTACATCCATTCACACAAGTTAAGATAAAAGATTAACAGGTTCTTGCATGGATGAAGCAGTGAATATGGTTAAGTGTGTGAGCTCACCTTTACCAGAAATCTGCCCCTAATGCGAAAATGGTTTGTTTTTTCGGGGGTGCCCAAATTTTTAATTGGATAGTATTTTTATCAAAGGGTCAATCTGAGATAATCTTTAATGGGAATTTTTAGATCTTCCATGGCAACAATAATGGTACTTACTGGTCATAAAGCTGTTCTGGCCATCACTGTAGTGACAAGCCATTGCTGAAATTTTACAAATTTGTTTGTTTTAATGGAAATAAAATCTCATAATCAAGCTAAAGATCTGATGAAAAATCATACAGCTTATAGTTTAACTTCAATTGCAGACTACTGTTGTATTGCTAAATCAGGATGTTCCAGTTTAGGAATAAGAATTTTAGCTCTTAGCAATAAATTTATCAATGAGAGTTTTTATAACAAAATTTCTAACTGCTTACTTGTAGTGCAGAACTTCTTTTACTTCTGGGTCACCTTGTTTTAATTATTATGGCCATAAAAGGTAGACGAAGGTCCGATTCATTTGTCAGGATATTACTTTACACACTGTCAGTTCTGAGGTATACATCCCACAATTTTTCTACAGTTCTAAAATACCAATTCTCTCATAAGTAAAATTGGAAAGGGTACAGGAAGTCTCATTTCAATCAAGAAAGTTTTTTTTTTTAAATACTTTTTGAAGTTATACCTATTTATCATTTGGCAAGTTATGTGAACTTCTCATGGGAGGTTACTAGTAATCCTGGTATTATAAGTACTGGAAAGTATAATGAAATGATAACATATTAATATTTTACCAAACAAATATCTATAATTAGATCAAGTAACTTTGAAGCATGTGCTTTAACACTAGTAGAAAGTACATTTTTATATAAACAGGTTTCCAAAGATTAGCTGCAAATAAAGGGTGGTTGTGGAGGGGTTTTTTTTCATAACATGTTTGTTGAACATTGACCCTGTGCTCCACTCTCTATGTGTGTAAAACAATATTAAGACAGTTTTATAAGTATAGTTATATTAATGTTTAAAAATATCCCAAATGATGTGTTAATATATTCTATATATATTTTTTGTTAAGTTTAAGCTAATGGTGCTTTTTTATATGCTGTGATTTGCTGCTTTCACTTATTGTTAGTACACTTAATTTTGCTGTATTTTGCCAATATTTTATTTTATTGTTGATTTAAAGTTATTTATTTAAACATTGTTTTAGTGAATATTTGTATTTTAATTTGTTTTGTGTATTGAATATATGCATATATACATATATGTATATGGGATAACTGTATACCAGGTAATACAGGGTACATGTTGTCGAATATTTTAGATTCAATCAGGCCACATTATAAAACATTTTTGTTGATATTGAACATAATCATTACATTTATTATTTTGAACCTCTGGTCTCTCTTTTATCTTATATTGTGAACAGGGTCATTACATTTGTTATGTTGTGAACAGAGTCATTACATTTGTTATTTTGGACCCCTGGTCTCTCTGTTATCTGGTGTTATATTGTGAACAGAATCCCTACATTTGTTATTTTGAACCCCTGATCTCTTTGTTATCCTATGTTATATTGTAAACAGCTTCGTATAGCATTGTTATTCAGCTTAATTAAAATAAAATAATTATAAAAACATCCGTGATTTTCATTCTTTGTCATTCCATAAAAGTGATTCTTTTTGTTCATGCTGTATGGATTTTCTTTATAAGTAAGATGGTATTTAGTGAGTGGAGTGTTTTTAACAGTATTTTCTTCTGGTCGTATGAAACTTACTTTCAGGCAAAATTAGGCTAACACTAATAAAAATTTAGAAATTATTTAACCCTTGTTTCGTTGGGTATGTTGTATGTCAAAGGTCAGGGTTATATCTAGGTTAAATATAATTTATAGGAAACACAAAGCGTTATTGTCGGGAATCAGTAGAATGGGTGGGAGTCCTTAGTCAAAATGCAAGTACCTGAAAATTGAAACTGTTTGTTTGGTTATGAAATAGGCCTATAGAAGTTCAAAGAACTGAATTCAGGTGCATTTAATTTATAATGAATGTACACACATTGCATGTAATGACCATTCCAGTACATCATTTCTGCAATGCATGTGTTGCTATTGGTGTGAGCAGATTTCATCATTATCATGGCGACTAGATTTATTTTTAGAGTCAATTAATGTACCAGGAATATCAGACCATGACATAGTAATAACAGACATGGAAACAACAATACAATACCATACAATAAGCAACAACAAGGAGCAGAAGTACAAGAACTTTGGGATGTATTAAAAAAACTCCTATTTGTATCAATGGACAAAAAACATACCCAACAAAGAAATAAAATCAAGAAACACCATATCTTGGATTAAGAGAAAAGAGAGGAAGATGCTGAAGAAAAAACAAAGACTATATATAGACAAGCACGCAAAACCAAAAAGTGGGCAAACTACAAGAGCTTCCAAAAAGAATGCAAGCGACAGCTACGAAGATCAGAATGGGAATACATAAACAACAACATAATGGAAGGATTAAACAATAACGACACAAAACCATTCTGGAAGTATATAAAATCTAAACGACAAGACTCTGGCGGCATAGTAGGCCGAATTTTACTGCCGTTATAATCCGAAGTTAGTTATGTGATTTGTCGGATAAACCTCGCCAAAAAAAAGGGAGAGAGGGTACGATTATTCGTTCTAGCGGCATAGCACCACTTAAAAAATGAACAAACCTAGTATGTGAAAGCAAGGAAAAAGCTGAACTGTTACTCAAACAATTCAAATCAGTATTCACCAGAGAAACCAACACAGATATGCCACCAGTCATAAAGCCAGCAAGAACTGAAATAACACCAATCAAAGTAGATGTATAAGGACTTGAAAAACTCCTGTCAAAAGTAAACCCATCCAAAGCGGCAGGACCTGACAACATACCAAATCGCATACTGAAAGATTGCGCAAAACAACTAGCACCCATATTGCAATCATCATGCAAAACTCCCTGGATACAGGCAAACTATCAAAAGACTGGAGAATTGCAAACATATCAGGTATCTTCAAAAATGGCGACATACACCTGCCAGAAAACTACCGACCCGTCTCTTTAACATCAGTAACCTGTAAACTGCTTGAACACATCATATGCAGACACATTAAGAAACACATAGAAAGAAATAAGATACTCACAAATCTCAACATTGGCGTCAGAACAGGATACTCCTGCGAAACTCAACTCTTAACAATACTAAATGACTTCCTTAAAGAATATGATAAAGGACACCAACTTGATGTAGCAATTCTTAGACTTTTCCAAAGCTTTCGATACCGTACCACATAAGAAATTACTCCACAAACTAGACAATTATGGCATAAAATGAAATATTCACACATGGCTAACTAACTTTCTAACAACTAGAACCATGGGAACAATAGTAGAAGGCCAACACTCTCAAGAAACATCAGTCGACTCGGGCGTCCCCCAAGGCACAGTACTAGGACCCATCATGTTCTAGTACCATATAAATGATCTGCCTGACAGCATCAAATCGGCAGTAAGACTATTCGTAGATGATTGCCTGCTCTATACAACAATCAAAAAGGAAGAAGACCACAACATACTTCAAAACGACCTAAAGGAGCTAGAAAGATGGGCAGACACATGGGGTATGAGATTTAACGCAAAAAAGTGCTACATCCTATCAATTAACAACAAAACACCAAGATTCTACACACTCAAAGACCACATATTACAAGAAGTACAGGATAATCTATATACCTAGGCCTCCAGATATCAAATGACCTAAAATGGAACATACACATCAACAATTCATGCAAGAAAGCCAATGCAGCCTTGGGTTTCCTACGGAGAAACCTCAGAAATGTTCCAGAATCATGCCGCAAGACCGCATACATCTCACTCGTAAGATCAGTGATGGAATATGGAGCCACCATCTTGAACTCATATCTAAAAGGGCATATTGACAAACTGGAGATAATTCAAAATAGAGGGGTCATCAAAAAAATTACAGAAGCCGAGAATCAGTTTATATCACAAGGATGAGAACAGACCTTGAGCTAGAAAGCTAGAAACACTGGAAGAAAGACGAGTCAGCCTACGTCTGATCTTGATGTGCCAGGTGGTTGAGGGGTTGGTACCGGCACTGCCAACATCCCAATTCGTGAACTTTGCCAGACCTAAGAGACAAATCAAAGCTAAGAAATTCCAGGGCCACATTACAAACAATATATTTTAGATAAACGTGTGTGTAACAATACTCGAGGTCTAACAATACCAGACATTAAGACACCACAGTACCAGCACTCCTTCTTTGTTGACACCACCATACGCTGGAACCAACTACCAGACAACATAGTACATGCCAGTTCCGTAGAGGCATTTAAGACCGCCCTAGGGAACCATCGCCAGTAATACCTCCGGCGCTTTCTCACCCGTTGTATAAAAGCCAGTATTGGATACTACAACGTAACCTAAACAGATACAGAGTCTCCTTACTGCTGACGAGGAACATTATATAAATGGGTCATATATATAGTATATTTTGTGCCTGCTGTTGACGTAAGGAAAGTAACTTGACTATGTCAGGTTGAATACATGTGTCTGCTTCCTATGATGGCCGTGACACTGTTTGACACGGTTAACAAGGCTCTGCATGTCCCAAAATTATGCATGAAACTGAATAATTAATAGTATGCTTGGGTCGTAATAGTACGTCACTAAGTTTGTCAAACTGCAGTCGCCTTCAAGATGGCAACGGAGTTTTACATAATAAATGTAAGATTTTAGTGGAAATATACACGAACAATGTTTTCTAAGACAATCATTGGCAGATTGAGTTGATAATTGAATCAAATTATTATATTCGTCTTCTATTAGTTTTAATATATATTTATTTTTTAATATCGACAGAAAATCCGTGATAACTTTTACTACAACTAAATATGTTTATACATTGCAGTTCAATGGCATTTGGCTATGGCATTACAAAGAGTCAGACTTGAACCATAAATGACAAGGACTGTCAGTTCTTCTGCCTTAGGTTTGGGTTCTTATCGTGTACTCGTGGACGCCATGATATTCCTGGAAAAATTGCTTAAGTTGGAGTTGCCCTCATTGTGTATATCTATAATATCTCCGAATATGTAATTATCCTTTGACTTTCGGGTCTTGTTGTTCGGTCGGTTTCCTGCTATATTCTCAAACAAACAGATATTTGTCTAATTTTTATTTATAAGTAATAACTCTATTGTTTTTTATTGTTTTGTCAGCAAAATTTTGAGTGTTTACATCTAGTAAAATCTGCTTCGTGGATTATGCAATTGTGAACACCCCTTACTTATTTTACAACCCAATAAAAATGATCAAAAATGATTGTAAAAAATATAGTTTTGAAATGTGAGACGTAATATTTTATTATGCAAGAAGATACTTCGTTTGATTTTATTGACCCAGACCTAAAATTTGAGCTTCCGCTATTTAGATGTCTTATCACTGAACGCACCTAAAGGTACTAATATTAAAATCTATTCGAATCCACAGTCAATCCACAAATAACAATGTTTCAGCCATATCATGACGAGAACTAGAGTATGTCATTATTTTGGTTATTACTTTGGTGTAACGTTTTGGAATGTTGGTGATAAATGCTCTAAACCATCTTAATCTTAATTTGGGTTTGAGCGCAACAGGTGAGTCTTGATTAGACGAAACGCGCGTCTGGCGTAGTAAATTATATTAACCTTGGTATCTTTGCTGACATTTTATTTGCATCATCTTGGTTGATGCCTCTGTTGGTGGACTGTGGACTGTTACTCCCGAGGGTATCACCAGCCCAGAAGTCAAGCTTCGGTGCTGACGGCAATATCATGGATTCTCTCAGCGATATAGTCACTGTCTAAATTTACTGTTCTGAAATTTCGAATTCTAAGGTTTTTCTACTTTCGAGGTGTAAATTGCCTTAGCCGACTTTGGTATAACGTTTTGGAATTTTGGTGATAAAGGTTCTACACCATCTTAATCATTAAGGTTGTAAATATTGTTTGTGTTTGAGCGCCACTAATGAGTCTTGATTAGACGCATCGCGCGTCTGGCGTAGTAAATTCTATTAACCTTGGTATCTTTAATGGCATTTTATTATAGCATTGTAGTAATATCAACCTGAAGTAAGTGTCCGCTGCATGATGCCCCATGCTGAAGCATGCAGCCCAAGTTATATGTCCGTGATATGTGTATACTTAGATAAGCTTTATATTGACACGTGACAGACTGTGTTCACAAATATGATTTTCATATTTATCCGCTAAATACGAAAAGGATATGCTAATACGTAGACATTGACGAAGGTAAAGATTAAAAATGAAATAAACCATTTTTAGCAGAAAACAACTGCATTGAAACTCGTCTGGTTCTTTGACAAGGAAATAGAATAAAAATGAAATACAATCACAATTTTTAATGAGATTTGACGCAATAATAGTTAGGTATTTCGATATTGTTATTGTCAATTTCTTTGGAATGTCTATCTTGATAACGTCAACAGCCTCCAATAGCCCGTAATATAATATTTACATAGCACATTTAGCAATTTATAGAATATGTATTTTTAAATTGCACTTTATATTTCGACTAATAAAAAACAATTGACGAACAGAGACGGATATTAATCAGTCTATTTTCGGATTTTTTTCTATAAATTTAATATATGAAATGTCACTGTAAATTGCATGCGTTAACGACATGTAATGTAATTAGTGACGACTTCATTAGGAATAAAACGTGCATTTTTTCTTATTAATTTTTACATTTGACGGAATAACGCGATTATCGGTTCAATCACTGTCTGTCTAGGTGCTCCAATCAGTTTTCAGAAAGGGTAACATTGTAAATACTTAGAAGAAGACATGCGAAATTCTTTGTTAATTCTTTGACACGGTCAAAATTAAGTTAACTCTCTTAAGACCTAAATATTCTTGCTATGAATCTGTGTTCGTTAACACTGAAATCAGGGCTAATACAAACGAATAAAACGAACGATTTGGTTATTTAGAAGAACCGTGTCGCACCATTAATGAACAAATGTATTTCTATTTAATTAAAAGAAAAATCTTTAAAGATGAATGCTTAGAGAAAATCTTCATCAACTAAACCAATCGAGAGTACAATCATAAAGGGTTGTATCGAAAACTAAGATATTTCATTGATTTTATGACAAAAATTCTGCACCCAGCTTTCATTAAGATTGCCAAAGTTTAATCAAGCACTTTATGCCTCATACAATCACGGCAAAATTAACCGATGCCCCAAACAAGCGTCATTTCTAATCAAATTTCCTCTAAGATAGATGTAAATTTCTGAAAAACAAATCATCTGGGGTATTAATCTGTGAACATATTATGCCGATGTCAGTAGAAAGAGATGGTCTCCCGTAATTAAGGAAAACAAGATATTTGTCAAAGGTTTAATCAAACAAGTGACTTATCTATCTGATGGTTATGACATCACATCACTCATATAGTAATTACTTTTTTATTTTATTTCTGTAACATTATTTTTATGTGCAATTTAGTCCGTCT
Source organism: Limnoperna fortunei (assembly GCA_944474755.1). NCBI lineage: Eukaryota > Metazoa > Mollusca > Bivalvia > Mytilida > Modiolidae > Limnoperna > Limnoperna fortunei. Next base: position 58,583,353 of record OX104112.1, on the reverse strand, counting down.
AGCAGTTTCATATTAGTACTTAAGAGATGATTATTATATCTTCATGACGGCAAAGATATACAATATCCTTCTAATTAGATGGCTGGTGTTTTTTTATTACTTCCTCGTGTTTAGACATCTGATACAATTAAATTTTAACTAAAATGAATATACTGTAATGTTTGCTGTTAAGTTAGAATTTTTGTTTTCAACTAGCAAATGCATTGATGTTTCGAACACAGATTAACTTTTTAACCATAACTGTATACACAATGGAAGACGAACACTACATCGTCGGAATGTAGAAATATAGAAATTACAACAGTAACAGCCGTTAGTGTTCTCATCGTCGGAAACCCACGTCCGGTCGCGTTCTCGCTTTGCTATTACGCGACTACCGTGGTAGCAAAGCGAGAACGCGACCAGACGTGGGTTTCCGACGATGAGAACACTAACGGCTGTTACTGTTGTAATTTCTATATTTCTACATTCGACTTTACAAGATAAGTACAAAGCTTCATACACACTACAATTAGTTTAGCGCTTGTTAAACCATCTTTTTTTTTAAATTAACGCATTTAAAGTATTTCATTTCAATGCATGAGTGTCTTAAATAGGTTTGATACATGCACGTGCATTGATCTGATATCAGTAAAAGAATACTAGACTTTTTTTAAATAGATTGTCTATAGACAACAAATATTAGTTATAGATAGAAGAATTTGTGTTGCGACTTTAAAAATTAGCTTGATCACATTCTATTACAGGTATAATGAAAATAATAGTAATGCATGTACTTCCACATTACATCGTCGATTTGTTATTTGTTTGTTTAAATTGTGTTTTGCGCCAATTTTAAATATTGTTCAACTATATCATGGCGTCCAGTTGTTTAGTTTTTTATTGGGGAGGATGACAGAGTGACTCCGACCATCGGCAGGAAAGTCGAGCAATCCTATAGTAGCTAGTGGCTTGATGCAATCAGCCGTTGGTTACATTGCCGCACCAAAGTTTGTCCACATCCGGTTTAATTTTTCATCGGTCTAATACAGGTTTAGATATAGTAAGACCGAAAAGCAATCAAAAACTAGAATCTCGATGCGGATTTAAGTATATCAGGGACAGTCTATACTAACTTATTTTTTATAGACTGTCCCTTACTATATGAAATTAGTTTTTATCTAGTAACTTCCCACTAGTACTATTAAAACTTAATGTTAATAAGTTCGTGATTTACACTTTGAGAAGAGATCAAACAAGTCCATAAAACATCGTTTTGACTATATTCTTCATCCTGCGACTAAAGAACGTTAACAGGAGCTGAAACAGTTTCCATTGTTTTAAACTTTCAGTGTGGATATTTTAAATGTCTGAACTTGTGCCACAAATAACTCTGTCTTTTATGTCAACAAGCAATAAAAATTAGTAGAAAAAAAATACTTGTCAAAAGTAAAATGTTATTTGTATATTATATGCATATATAAAATAGTTCAACACTTATTGATTGTTTTGTATGGCAGTGAAAATCTAGCATTTACTCTATCAGTATGAAGATGTTTGTACATCAAAGGTCACGTTCTTTGTCCAGTCAAATGTTTTAAGGACATAACACATCTCCTTTATTGGCTTTCATGCTGTAATTGTAAATCATAATGCAATATTAAAGGAGAAACACAGAACAATTTACAAATGGATTTTCTAAATTAACAGTAATCACATGAATCAGACGGGATTTAATTTAGGGATACCATTTTCTTAGACTGTTTAATTATATCATATTTTCAAAATAAGACATAATTGGCGAATTTTATACAATGCATTATCGACGTAATTTGGAATTTCAACTCAATCTATCTTAATAATTTGGAATTTTTGTGGTGAATACCATACAATAATAGCTTCAGTGGTTCGCGTAATTGGTAAAAATCGAATGAAATAGATAAATTTATTCTCGTTAATTGTCTCATTTTCCGTACATATTAATAGCGGATTTTCTGTAGAATTCCAACAGACCACTAATGAAAAGCTGCCTGTTAATTTGCAATCACACTCCAACAGTGAAAGGTAACGAATTCAACCATTGTTTTTAATGAAAAATGATGTAATTTACGCCCTCCATAAAACACACTGACCGTTTTTTAGATGGCCAGGGGATGTTATTATGCGGAGCTTGAAACAAAAGTCATAAAACGATGGAAATGAAGGGATTACTCAAAAGCAAAACAGATCATTCGTAAATGAAAGATCCGCAATTACGGGAACCTTTGTCATCTGATTAATTACCGGCGCTTCCCCGGGGATGACAATCACAGCTTTTCTTAATGTATAGTGATGTGAAATTAAGCCTGCGATTGATGAGGCAAAATCAAATCGTAATTATAGATAGTCTTGCATCTAAAAATTATCTATATCAAATTCAATTTTGAAATGTTACATTGGCATTCCAAGCTAAGCCATAATTCACGGTTTCTGATCTCTACTTGCGCAACGATCCATTTTTCAACCTTAATTGATCATTAATAGGTAATTCTGTATTGTACTGTGCGTCTTTCTAAATATACAAAATTTGATAAAGATGTGGAGTAATATAATTGCAATAGTTCTGTTCCAATCTTTAATCCCCGTGTGGGCAACTAAGATCTGATTTTTAATCAATCAGTGTATGCTGTCTGGATACGTATGATGTAAGAAAGTAAATTCTTATGAAATAAATGAGAGCAAACAATCATTAAACATTGGAATAACCGTTTCTCATAATCTTTTCCGTGCTATCGTATAATTTTGTTTAATTTGCCCATGCATGTTTTGATGCTTGTGTTATTAAGTAGTGCAACCTCATTTGTAATTGTTCCCATTTATTACGAGTATTATTTTGACGAAGAACATTTGGTTAAGTAACTATGAATAATGTAATTACAGCTGCAGAATAAAATGGAACTCTAAGATTTTAAATACAAATCGGCAAATTAAGTCTGTAACTTATAGTAGAATGTTGAAATAAAAGGCCGAAACTCACGATTAAAGCCTTCACCAAACTCTTTTTTAACTTTGTGTTCTACATTGAAAAAATGTTCATGTGACTTCTTAGCTTAGGAAACTGGTAGAAATTATTTTGTACAGATATGTCGCCGCCTGGAAGGCAGCAAAACTTCGATGCTCTTATAACCGGTGCGTTTTGTTAATAATACAGAAAAAAATTTAAACAATTAAGCTGCCCTTGCCACATTATAAATTAAAGTAGCTTTTGGGTTTTTTTTGTTTTTTGGGGTTTTTTTTTTTTTTTTTGTTTTTTTTTTTGTTTTGTTTTGTTTTGTTTTTTTTTTGTTTTTTTTCTTGGGGGGGGGGGTTATAAATATGTAGTTTTCGATTCCATGGCAACTGAAATATACCAGTCTGAGTCAAATGAAGAGAATAGTTAATTTTTAATAAAAATATGTAGCTGTGTATCATGTCGATAAATACATGCACATATTATCTTATGATTTCATATCGCTCCAACTTCGACATTTATTTTTAAACAATTCTAATTAAAGAAACCGACTAAAGCTAGCATCGCACAAACTTTTCAGATGTCAACTAAGCTAGCTATTTGAAGAAAATATTGTAGAAGAGCACTAAAATTCATTTGAAAGTAGACAAGAATAATTTTGACATAGAAAAACTAGCGTGTTTATTTTTTTTAAATAACAACAAAAAATGGAAAGAAACGTGAAATTAACACGAAATTGAACTTGAACAATCACCTCTGCCACATCATGGTTGACGCCATTCATGAGAGATGTGATATATCATGCCGGATAAGACTTGGCGTACGAATGCAGATCAATGCAGTACTTTTTGTGTAGAGCCGTATTAAAATAAGATCTCTGGTCTTTGTCTACAAATATCTTGGGCAGACGACGAATGGTGTCCCGCTGAGTTAACTCGGAACCTATAAATAAATAAATCAGCTATACTAGTCCCAGATAAGTCCGAGTATCCTCTGCCATCCAACGCTTTTTTTTTTGCAAAATCCGCTGTTTTGCTTCTGGAGAGCTCTCTGACGTCTCAAGCAAAAAAAAGCGTTGGACGTCAGAGGATTCTCGGACTAGTCCCAGAATAACATGATAAAATATGGTTTATATGCCTCTGTTCTAACAAAACAAATATAAATACTGCGGACGTCTATGAGGACACCTTCAACCTTTTTTTTTTTTTGCTCACCACGTGCCAAATTTATGCATTCAAAAGTTCGCGCAAAAAAACTCAGAAACAAGAGGACGTAATTTATAACTAACTTTGCCGGAAGTGGACAGTATTTAATTCTACTGTTTGAAAACAGTTCTCGTGTTAAATTTTAAAGGGAGAAGAAAGAAACAGATGAAATTTGAAAATGAATTGATATATGTGTATTTTACTTTTATGTCTGTCGTAACATTTTCCATAATGAGTCAGGCAGCTGATTACAGTATTCCAGTGGCAATTCGCCACGTTCGAAATCCGTTGATGAGATCTGTTTATTATAAAATGATAGAAGATGAAAAGCAAAAGAATGACACTCATGAATATGTACGTGGTTTTATAATTATATCTGTACACAATACACAAAACAGTTAAACTCATGGTTATTACTCGGGCGATTTGGGGGGTTATTTTGAGTAATACTGTGCTAAGGGAAATAATCCTAACATAATCTTTTCGGTTTAAAGCTCAATAGTGCTTATGTTTATTGTTGTAAAAATGCACTGAATCAAAATAAAGCTTTCATATTCGTATTCCTATGATAACAGAAGAGCTAGCTTTGCGTTATTTGGCTTAGGAGGTCGGTGATCGTGACATGTCCGGTTAGAATATAATATCCCTTCCTTTATTAAGTTTGCTTTATGTACATGTACATACAATACAGTTCACACTGGGACTCGTATAAGAAAGATATCAAAGAAACTAATATCACCAATAGGTGAGTAAATGGATGATTAAAAATCTGAATTTACATTATATACAAAGCAAACCCAAAATGTAAAAGTAACTTACACCATAGTTGGAGAATCCTCTGTGGCCTAACACTTTTTTAGACAGCATGTAAAGAAAGATTGGGTTTCAGATTCTCTAACGGTAACTGTAATATTACATGTGTAGCTGATCATAAAAATATTAATGTCCCAATTTAAATGATAGAAACAAAATTTATTTTCAATTTTTTTTTCATGCATCTTTTCTTTCTTGTTTATTACAGTGGTACACTGTGAACCTCCGTCAACTTCCAGAAGAGATTTGCTCAATATTTTTACAGTTTAATCAGGATGAAGAAACAACTCAGTTTTTGAACCAGTGTTATGAGAAATCAGATTCTTTGTTCACACAAATTGGACACTCTTTCTGCAAATCTGTACTTAGTTGGTTTATGTCAAGTACCTCCATTAATGGGTAATATACTGGTGAATGTTATGGCTATTCCATTAAAAGTAAAGGGGAGAGTGGGATGGAAGGTAAGATATAAACCTACATCCAACATACCTTTTATGTCATACCAAGAAAAGTTGTGGGACCAAGGGTCTGGAAACGGTCATATTTTCCGGACATGTCCGACATTTACATTAAAATGTCCGACTAAGGTTTAGTCAAATCGGACATCCAAAAAAGTGATATTTAACTTGGTCAATAATATAAATATCTCTTACTTGGTTTCAATACCTTTAATTTCTGCTAGTTTATAAATATTTTATTAAAAAATCAACCCTAAGGCTATTTCCCGTCACTGACACATGTGTTTATTGAGTAATCATTCACTCCAGTCAAGTGTTAATTACGTAATGGTTAACACAACAGGTGATAACCTAATTATGAGTACAGATCGGTTTCATCCATTTCGTAGAATATGTTATTGCAACAGTATTTTGAAACAATAGGAACGAAGTGGTTGTATGTTATATATTGCTTAGAAAATATGACTTATTGATGGAAAAACACGTGTGGTCAAAATTGTACATCACGCATGCGCCAATGTACCTGACGTACATAAATCTTGGGAAAATCAATTCAAATTAAATTCTATTGAAATGATGAAAAAAAAATTTAATTCAATAAATAATAACTTGTAAAAAACGTGGTCCATCGCAGAGTATCGTATTAAATTCAATTCTGTTCCGAACTTGTTGTAATTTTGAAACAACTTCCTACTTCCGGTTAATGGAAATGTCTCACGAATGTTCATAAAAAACGTTGTTTGCTATTACTTTGTTGAATAGACAACATGTCATCTTATAATTAAGAAATTTTAGGAAGCAGAATGTTTTCCAACGTATATTTCATTTCTTGCACGGTGCATATATCATAGGAACCCATACAAAACAACAACTAATATCTACCACGGTCTTGAAAACAAATTTAAAAGACCTTTATTCTGGACTTTAAGGAAAAGCACATACACATCCCAGCTTAAGCAAACAATATTTTTTTATATGATGACCGGTAAAATGTCCGACATGACTCAGGAAAATTTCCAGGGCCTTGTGTGGGACATATAGGTTTTCAGTCTTGTTGATCATCCTTGCCAGCTTATGTTTATATTTGCATTTAAACCTTTTTTTATGGAGACAACTTCCCATCTGCAGGAAACTTAGAACGCAGTTAAAAAATGATAAGGTCTCTTTACTGAACTTTTAAAGGAGGGAGGGCATTTGCCAATATGTGCCAAGCAGGAAATCAGTTTCACCGAGACATATTTTCTTGTATCGTCTGCATTTTTGCTTTGTCTAAATAGATTATGACCTGTGAAAACCACATCCCATGTCCCATTATAAAAATTCCTTTCTGCCTCCTTCTGCTGCTTTTTAATGGAATAGCTTTAATGAAAGATAATTCTAATATGATTTGCATATTTAGAAAAACGTTTATTTGATTGGTCTAGATTACTTCCGGTTGAGGTTTTTAACGAAAAATATTTTTTGATAAATGAAGTTGACTCCATTTATTTTAGGATAAACGACGTTGACCGAACTATTTTTAGCGTAACCAATGTAAACAAAGATGGCGGCTTTCAATATTGAAAGTAGCGATCATCTTACAAATTATTTGTTTGATGAATTATCATTAATGATTTGTTAAATTTAAAACTTTCCTTGTGCTTGATCATACAGAGAATAAGGTTACAGATTGATGTAAATTCTAAAAATTGTGTTTATTAAATTCAGAAAATGGAAATAATCGTACGTTTAAAAATAAACAAAATATTCATGCGTTCAGTCAATCCCGCTACCAAATACACAAGAAATATGAAGTTGAGAAACACGTTAGATAAATTAATTTCTTAATGCAATTTTAAAGAATTATAAGGATTAAACACCGTTTTCAATGGATTTATCGGTATATCAAGACCAACTCACTCACAAACACATAATAAAAGTCCTTCGGACTTTTATTTGTTTGTGAGTGAGTTGGTCTTGATATACCGATAAATCCATTGAAAACGGTGTTTAATCCTATAATAAGCTACATACATGTATACAATGAGCTCTGTAGCCATTTCTACAGTTTAACATTTTGTTTAAGTCATAAAAATTGTTTCTTCAATTTATAAAATTATTCAATACCTTTTAAATAAACAAAAATATTAAGATGAAAGAGAAACTATGAAAGAAGTGTAAGTGATTAATAATGGTAATAAAGTATTACTAATAAGTATTTACTAAGTATCATCGGTATGCAGCATTACTAAGTACATGTGTATCTTATTTCAAACAAACATTTTTTAATAGTATCACTTGTTTTTCCACATTTTAACTGGTTGATTGATAGAATGTTTGCTTAACATCAGGAGAGCAATATTTCAACTACATTCAGGATGACAACACATTAACAAGTGACAAATGAAATCAATAGGGAAAGAGATGGGCCAGTGGGAGCAGTTTTGAATGCGACTCACTGGAAAAGTATGGAGCAATGGGTCTGGGCAGAAAATTTATTCTTTTTACCAGCTAATATGACCATATTATTTTTTTTTTAATTTTCAAACAGGCGTTTTATCATGAAAAGAGTGTGGCATACCCAAAACATATTAACCACTAGTACGGGTTGCTGTCAAGCTTTCTGTATTACAATATTGCAACCCCCAATGAGAACGCATTCCCTTATCTGCCACCTGGAGACTGTGTGGCAACTTGGTAACCCTTTCCCTCTCAGTCTGGTGCCAATTCCACATTAAATACCAAATTTACCTAACACTATGTGGAACTTTTTTTGGTTGAACCCATTTATAAACGGTGATGTGGAAGTAAGTTGTACTTATTTCTATTTAAATAGCAATGTCTCTACCCAGTTTGCACCTAGTGTTAACACTAGTGTCTTATTTAATGCATTAAAGGCTGACATCTTTAACTATTTTTTTCCAGACTTTTGAAGAGAGGTTCTATGTTTATATTTTCTGATAAACAACTGCAGCAATTGTTGAATATTAAATCTGGATGGAAGGGAGACAACTTACTTGATTTAGGTTAGTTATGTTCAGGTAATTATGTAATTTTTATCATTATATTTTTAGCTGTTGCAAATATTTATACCCCCGCTTAGAAGAAGAGGGGTATACTCTTTTACTCTTGTATGTTCATTTATCCATACTTAACACAAAAAAGTCTGGCACAGTTTTCTAAGCAACTACTGGATGCAGAAGCCTGATATTTTGCATATAGCTTTATCCTATAGTACTATATGGTTTAGAGCAATTTTATGATTCTTAGTCATCTACTTCCTGTTTACCGAATACTTAGATTTTTACACAGTCTGTTCATTCGTCCATCCGTAACAAAACTTTCCATTACAGTTTTCTAAGCAATTATAGGATGCAGAAGCCTGAAATTTTGCATATTGCTTAATCGTATAGTACCATATGGTGTATAGCGATTATATGCTCCTTGGTCATCTACTTCCTGTTTCAGGGAATTATTTAGCGCTCACCACTTTCGTCATTGACGAAATCATTTGAAAATTGACGATAGATTCCTAAATCAATTTCGTCACCTGATGTTTTTACAGGTTATCCGATTAACATGATTTAATGGTGCTCCTGGTCAATATATGCAAACAAAAGTGTCGTAGATCGTACTGATGTGCACTAACTTCCACCTTTTAATTAAATATGTCATGCAATTAAAAATTGAAAAGATTTTGCGTATTTAACTCATTTTTCGTATGTTTTGATTGTTTCAAATAGATTACGCGCCATTTGTTTATATCCGAGATATGTCTAATTACCGATGGTTACCACTTAGAAAACGAAGAGTACAACTGCCCTTAATGAAAAACTGTAACCGATTGATAAACAAACGCTTTATTAATAAGATTTAAAATTAAAATTCTTTGAAAATTTATAAACATTTTGTTATAATCATTTTTATAAACAAATTTATACACTGCAATTGAAAGAATATAGTTGTTTATGGGCTGTTTAAAAAAATATGACCCCAAAATGTGAAAAAAATGTCAAATTTTAACATGAGCATATCAAGTTTTTGTTCATAATTTTCAAATGTGCATACGTTGAAGTTAATAAATCAAAAAAGAAATTAACAAAAAGGTAAGAAATAAAGTTTTTATAATATTTTATTGAACAAATTTTGAAATATAAAACACCTTTAACATTTATACATTTTACTTCAGTTTTACAATGTTATGCTTCATATAACTTGTTGCTGTTTTCTTAAACAATCTAACAAATACTAATGACTTCCTGTGCAAGATTTTGAACAATATGAAATTGTACTTTTTCACACAAAAAAATTTTTTTTGTCATCTACCTCTCAAAATTTTTATTAAGTCAAAAGTAGTATGTATTTTTGCATATGGCAACACAATTATTAATTTGTAATTATAAGTCATCCCTGGAGAAAAAAATTGCATTATAAAGTTAAACCATTTGAAAATGATAGGTTTTAGAAAAAGTACTATGTTTAGCCTGATTTCGTTGCACTTCTGACACTGCAGGTTAAAACAAATAAAAGAAGAAAATATATTCTTAAAAAGTACTGGGGTAATTTTGTGATATTGCTGGGAACAAATTTCATATATCTTAACATTTTCAATAGGATATTTGAGAAAGAACAAAATTAATATATAAGCTGTTTAAAAAGAAATGACCCCAACAGATTATTGTCCTCTAATTTTGTCAAATTAATAGATATATTATTTCGAAATAGTTAAAAATGTATGTCTAGTTGTATGGAACATCTCTGCAAAAAATCTTGAAGATATATCAGAAAACAAAAATGTTATGCCAACAAAACATGCCAAAATTGTCAGGAGTGCAACACTTTTCTGCGACACCTAAATAGGTCATTTTATAAAAGGTCACAAAATTGTCAAATCTAGCAATATGTGCATAATTCTTTTTTTGAACACAGTTTCATATGTTAACTTATTGAGAGATATAAAAAGAAAGTATGTTGCATTTTAAAAAGTATGAAAATATTGTTTTGAAAAAAACTACCCTGTCATGAATGCAACACAAATTTAAGCAACATTGCATTTACTTCTGTGTAGAATTTTTTTCCTTTTGTTTTCAATGATTACACCAAAACAAAATCATAAATATACCTTTGCTGTATCAAAGCAGTCACAGCAAGATACCCTAAAACTGGTAATCTGATCAGGAACACCAAGTAAAACAGAGCACCCTCAACTGTCAGGAGTGCAACAAATAACATGTTCTAAGATATGTTTTCTTTATAAGTTCACTTTTTTGTGTTTTCTCTTTATTTTTCAGCAGAAGCTACACAGAAGCATTGAATAAATATTTCAGATGGATGATAATACCTTTCACATTCATTTTTTAATATCAGGGGTGTAGCAGTGTTTAAAATTGAGCTTCAGATTTTATAAAAATTCATATATTGTGTACAATTTAGTTGGCTATCATATTGATACCAACTGTTTCTATAATGTAGAGACACCATTCCCAATTGTAGTCTTTGTTCCATCCATATGAAGAACCACAATTTTGCAGTATAATTGCAATAATCTGTTCATTTAAATATTGTGTCAGGAGTGCAACATTTACATGGATGACATTCAAAACAGGACATCTTAGATAAATGAACAGATATGTTTTTCAACAATTAATTTTTTTAATGCCAATTGAAAAATGAACATATAAAAGAATTAGCTGTTGGAATATGTCTCTAGATTATAAAAAACAGTTGGTATCAATATGAGGGACAACTAAATTGTACACAAAATATGAATTTTTATCAAATTTTACACTCATAAAATGCTATTGTAACACTTAATTTCTAAGAAAAGTTTCCTTAACTTAAATACAATAATTATAATAAATAAATCTTCTTAAAATATTACGATACAATTGAAGATCAATAAAAAACTGCTGCACTCCTGACATTAAAAAAATTAATGTAAAAGGTATTTTAAGATTTTTTGCAGACATGTTCCCCACAACTAGACATACATTTTTAACTATTTAGAAATAATATATCTATTTATTTGACAAAATTAGAGGACCATGACCTGTTGGGGTCATTTTTTTTTAAACCGCCCTTATACTTTACAATTATATTTCACCAGTACAATGAATGCTTCTGAGCAGATGCTTATACGGCACATCCGCTAAAGTGACTAAAGCCCTCAAAAATCCTAAAAAATTCCCTGTGTTTACTTAATACTTAGATTTTTACACATAGTTGACATACATGCAAAATTTTTGTGAAAGTGGGGATATCACTAGCTCACAGTCAACACATGTTCTATTTGTTTCAACAGTATTTCATCTAAACAGTATTAAATAATGAATATATTTTCCTAACAGGTAATTTTTATTTTACCTTAAGGTGCAGGAGATGGGATGGTTACAGAAATAATGGCAAAGTATTTCAACAGAATTGATACCACAGAAGTGTCATCAACAATGGTGTGGAGATTACAGGAGAAAGGATTCAAGTAAGTCTGTAAACCACCAGTTGGATGGGTGGATTTTATCATTATCCAGGCAACTGGTTTTTGCAATTTTTTTCAGTGATATCCAGGTAAAGATTACCAATTAAAAGGCATATAAAGCCAGAGGGAGCTACATTCACTTGACAAGTTACTGGTAACTTGATGAAATTGAGTTATTAGCTACATTGAACTGTATAGGTAGTTGAAACCAGTTACGGAATTTATCTTCTTTGATACACATTATTCTATGCAGCAGGAATTGACATGTACTATTAAATAGGGGGCCGAGTGGTTAAGGTAGTTAGTCTAATATTGATCACATGGTTTGTCAACACTGAGATGTGGGTTGGAGTCTCACTGAGGGCAGGGTGTACTCAACTCCAGTCCTAACTGACAAAGATACATTGGCATGTACTATTAAATACCGTAAATCGGGTTATTTTGGTTGTAGTTTTATTTTGGCTAATTTGGCGCTTTCGGTGAAAGAGCCAAAATTAAACACACCAAAATAAAGCATGCACCAAAATTTTACGTGCCAAAATAGCGACCGGTTAGACAATATCATAAAGTCTATGGCTTAAAATACCGGTAATTACAAGTATACATTTAAATACACATTTCCTTATTTTCTTATAAAATTATTAAGAAAATACAATGTATGAATTTCTATTCATATACTGATTCTATATATAAATAATTATGTCCGGCTTATCATTTACTAATTAGACTGTTATCTATCCTATAAATAAAAATAACACCTTTATCATCATTTAATCAAGATGTACTGCTGGAATACAATAAAGGGATTAATATTTAAATCCGTGATCGTTAATTACTGACAGAAAGAAATTGAATGAACATTTGTTTTATTTGATATGTGTAGTAATTACTTACTCTAATAAAATTTAATTAAGGCGTCGTTGCTGGAAGTGGATACGTGCAATCCACTCAAATTATTTACCAATTATATATTAAACACATATAATAACATTGCTCACTACTGCGAATTGAAAGTGCCAAAATTTAACACATCAGTTGGATAAAACACCAAAATTAAACACACCAAAATAAAACACATGGCTTTTGAGAGAAAAACGCCAAAATATCCAGACGCCAAAATTACCCAATTTACGGTAGGGGGCCTCTGTGGCCGAGTGGTTAAGGTAGTTAGTCTACTATTGATCACATGGTTTGTCAACACTGAGATGCGGGTTTGAGTCTCACTGAGGGCAGGGTGTACTCAACTCCAATCCTAACTGACAAGGATATCCAGTTTTTAACCGAAGGTTGGGGGTTTTTTCAGAGTACACTGACTTCCTCCCCAAATAAAAAACTGGATGCCATGATATAGCTGAAAAATTACAGAATGTGGCGTTAAACATCATTCAAATAAAAAAACTATGAAATAATGTTGGGCTGGTGATAAATAAGATTTACAGTGTCTGATCCCGGTACTTAAAAGTAAACTCCTGTGGTCATTCTTCAAAAAAACAAAACAAAAATTTTGGTCACATGTTTGGAGCCGAATCAACCGACTTTAATGCCTGTTCACTGTTTTGGCACGACATCTAATCAAGGTTTAGTTCCCACAATAAATTACATTGTATTAAGTGTATACTTACTTTTCTTTTCAGTGCTTTAAACCAAATGTTGTTTAAAGTTATAATGGCTTTTCCAGATATTACTATTCCCCCACCAGGAAGACACTTTTTAAACCCCCCTCCCCACCCCACAAATATAAATTGATCAATATTACATATGCTACTAGTACAGACAAACTTTGTGCATTTTATCCTTCTAATTTATATGTATAAATGTTGTGGCGGGAATGACATTGGTTATATTTGAGGTTTGCATACACAATTTTTTATCAATTTGATTGTTTACCAGGTGTCTAACACTACTATCATACACTCTTAATTAGAGATGTCATCCTTGGTTATTGTGAGAAAAACTTAGCATTTTCTTAATCATAATCTTGTGTCTGAGCTCTTTTTAGCTCACCTGTACCGAAGGTCCATGTGAGCTTTTTCCATCACTTGGTGTCTGTCGTCTGTTGTCTGTTGTCCGTCGTAAACTTTTAAAAAACATCTTCTCATCTGAAACCACTGGTCCAATTTTTTTCAAACTTTGCCACAATCATCTTCTTTAAGGTTTCTAGTTACAAATTTGTACCCAGAGTGTTGAACAGTGGACAAAGATGGCCGCTGTTACTAAAAATAGAACATGGGTGTCAACACACGTTTTTTATCATTATCTCAAAAATTAGAATAGCTATAGAGAAAACCGTTACTTCAAATTGATCAGCACATTAAGGTCTACAATAGTTGCAATTAGTTTAAAGTTGTGTATTGGCTTCTTGAGTTATTGTCCTTTAATGATGATTTTTGACAAAATTTTTGGTATTTACAATATAACTTGAAAACTATAAGAGCTAGGGAAAAACTGTAAGTAGCAGATGACTTCTTATAGGAGTTATTGCCCTTAAATGGCAATTTTTTTTAATGAAATTTTCCGTTTTTGTCCTGTAACTTAAAAACTATAACAGCTAGAGTAAAACTGTAAAAAACAAAAATGATCAGCAATTCAAGCCCTACAATTCACTGTATTGTTCTAAAAAATTGTCAGATGACTCCTTATACATATAGGAGTTATTGCCCTTAAATGCAATTTTTTTTCATGAAATTTTCCGTTTTTGTCCTGTAACTTAAAAACCATAACAGCTAGAGTAAAACTATAAATAACAAAAATGATCATTAATAACAGCCCTACAATTTTCTTAATTGGTCTGAAATTGTCAGATCACTCCTTTAAGAGTTATTGCCCTTAAATGACAATTTTTTATGAAATTTTCTATTTTTGTCCTTTAACTTGAAAACTATAATAGCTATGAAAATGTAAATTGCACAAATGATCAGCAAAGCAAGGCCTACAAATAATTGCTTAGTCCAAAATTGCAAGATGACTCTTTATAAGAGTTATTGCCCTTTAATTACGTATTTGGACAAATAATCAGTATTTGTGTTATAAATTAGTCTATAACACACTTAGAGTAAAACTATAAATTTCTAAATTACCCTAAAGGGCAAGGCCTACAAATCATTTAATTTTCAGAAATTGTCTAATGACACCTTATAGGAGTTATTGTACTTAACCGAAAAATCGATGCATTTTCTCGTCATCGCATCTCAGGCTGTCACCCTTTGAAGAGATGGATGAGAAAATGCATCTCGTTTCAAAAAACGTAAATATTCTATAAATATACTCTACTAGAATGGAATGGGATATTTTTCAGATTGCACAATCAAAGGAAATTTTAACAAAACAACTATATTAAGTATTATAGTTATAATATTATGTCTTATAATACTGAATGCTTCATTATAGTGTAGTTCCTGTTGACAGCTGGGATAATGGTGCAATAACATATGATTTGATTGGTTGTTTAAATCTGCTGGACAGATGTGATAAGCCAATGACAATCCTCCACTCAATCAGAAGAATACTGACACCTAAAACAGGAAGAGCTATAGTTGCTATAGTTTTGCCCTTTGAACCTTATGTAGAACAAGGTAATGTTATCAACAGTAAAAGTTTTAAAATTGTTGAAATGTTGAAATCTATGAAAATCTCAATGTTTTGTAAAGCATTATATGCAATGAAGATACAACATTTCTCAAAATACAAAGATCTGTCAAATTCGGAACAACTTTACATATGCATGCAATTGGCAAATTTGCACAGAAATTGGTATGCATACACTTTAAGAGCCCCAATACAGCAGTTGATTTGAGGTGTCCAAACTAGATAAAGAACATGCAGACAATATTACTTGCACGAGTTAAGTAGTCATTACACTGATTTTTTTATAATTAGTACCACAAATGAATTCTCAAATATTCTTGTGAACAATTAATCAGATTTTAAGTTAAAGTTTTTCAGCAGTTTTTAGTTTTAAAAAATAATTTTTAAATTTGAAGACATTCATGTATTTGCATCCTTATCCTCAAAACACTTGTTTGAAAATATATTACAGTTTTCTAAAGCTCATCAGCAGACATTTTGTGAAATCACACATTTTGTATGGTTCAGTATATATGTAGAATGGTCTTTTGTTGTTTGTCTAATCTTTGGACTAATTATTCTGGTTTTATAGTCTGAAAAAGGCAGGTTTGATTTTTATCCTTTTTTTTTTGATAAATCAAATAAAGTACTAGACACTGTGTTATGTACATGTACATTTTGATGTATGCTTCACGTTTAAATAAGTGACAGTTTATATAAACTCTTTTTAGGTTCCTCTGACCATAAGCCTACAGAAATACTTACAATTAGAGGCCAAACATTTGAAGAACAGGCAGCCAGCTTTATAACAGATGTATTCGAGCCATCAGGATTTATTGTAGAACAGTTTTCTAGACTGCCTTATTTATGTGAAGGGGACATGCACAAATCTTTTTATGTTTTAAATGATGCAGTTTTTGTATTAAAACCAAAAGAAAATGGATAATAAATGGGATTATTTAATATGATGTGATATTCTTCTCTTGATTAATGAGCATTTGCATTGTCCATTAAGATACATTGTTTAAAAGGGAAACTTTACAAAAAAACAATGAAAAATAATATGAAAAGAAACCTATTGGCCTTTTTATGTTTTTAGCTCACCTGATCCAAAGGGCTTTTATTAACAATACAATCTCTTAAGAGCATCTAGTTGGTATATAAAAACATTGATTTTTCTTCTTTTTTTTTGCAATGGATTTATCAATATATCAACAAGACCAACATATCAAAAACATATTATAAAGTCAAGAATTTTAGTTTTGAGTAAATTATTCTTGTTGATAACTGATAAATCCATTGAAATTTGTGTTTCATTCTTATAATTAAGAATATAATATCAACTCGCAAATATTCACTTTTATTTGTTTTTCACAGAATTAGTTTTTGTTGATATATCAATACATCCATTGAAAACAGTGTTTAAACCGATTTTAAGACTTGAGAACACCTGATGATAGCGTTTGTATGTCATCTTTATCTAAGACTAACACAATAAGCTGTTTCCTTTTTGGCAATACATTCAAACTCGTTAAACAAGTGCTTGTGTGAACTCCTACTTCAGAAATGTCTGGAAATAAATCAAGCAATATGGCATGATCACACAAAGCTGTTGGCTGAATTTAAGTTTTGTATCATTTATCATTGCTGAGAAAAATGTGACAAAAAATCATAATGGGCAGACATGTATAATGATGCATGAGCACACACTAACATAGTTTATTAGCCTAAGCCAACCAAAAGTCGTCTATATCCATTAATCTAACCAACAATTAAAACCTTCCCTAAATATATTTTGGTTTTAAATACATAAGAGTGATGTTCTAAGAAAATGATGGCAAGTATTCTGATGTGTCAGAGTATTTGATTGGGACATTCTGTAACCTCTAAATACTGTTACTATTTGCTTACCTTTAATTAGTGTGGTGCTAGTTATTTCAGTATTGTAGGCCATCCTTAACAAAAAGTTGATTTGCTAAATTATTAAATGAAATCGGTAGATAGTCACTTTATTAATTTTCTTCTAAAAATTTAAGACATGATTTTTTTTAGTGAAAACTAGCTGAAGTAATGTAATTTTTACGAGAAAATGAATCTTTATACAATATAAGGGGTAAGGAATAATTATACCCCCCGCAAACTAGGTCCGCCTGTTCACATCCCTTGTAAGCGCTTCTCCTAAACCGCTTGACAGATTTTGATGAAACTTTGCATGAAGGAAGTACATCATATGTAGATATGCATGAAGAATTTTCGTCGCTGTCGGATATTATTCATGGGAGATATTATTGGACTTAAGACTTTTTAAATATAGTATTCAGTTGGGGACCTCGTAAGCGCAACTCCTCCTAAACCGTTTGACAGATTTTGATGAAACTTTACATGAAGAAAGTACATCATATGTAGATGTGCATGAAGAATTTTCGACACTTTCTGATATTATTCAGGGGAGATAATTGGACTTGAAGCAAAGCGGGGGGTATCACAGTCCACACTTGTTTGAATTTGGCAATCTGATTAGAAGGTAGCAAACCAATATTTTATTGATCTTCTTAGGTAGACTTTTTTTCTTGGTCTTTTTCAATTTGTTGTAAATTTTAAGAAAATATTTTTGTTTCACACCACTTTAAGAAATTTTCAGATATAGCATCCAGGTTTTGTCTTGCCTGCAACAAAATGTTAATTAGTGCAGAAAATGCACATGCATGTTGGTTTCAAATACTAGTAGTGGCATTAACACCTGACATTTTGCTTTATGCTTTTGAAAGCTTAAGCCATTGGTACAGCAATTTTTGTCCAGTAGAAGCTTATGATGCATACATGTCGGAGGGCTTAATGGCAGAGTGGTTAAGGTAGTTTGTCTACTATTGATCATGTGGTCTGTCAACACTGAGGTTGCAGGTTCGATTCTCACTGCAGGCAGTTTGTACTCAACTCCAATCTTAATTGACAAGGATTGCCAGTTTTGCTACTGAAGGTCAGTTTTTTTTCCGGATACTGAGGCTTCCTCCCCCAATTAAAACTGGACACCATGATATAGCTGAAAAATTTTGAATGTGGCGTTAAACATCATACAAACAAACAAACAAACAAAAGCATACTTGTCAGTCAGTCACCTGACCCCGACCTTAATTTGTTGTCCAGTTGCAATTTTAATATTATTGGAATAGTCAGTTACTTAGTAACCAAGCATGTTAGGATGAATATGTTATATAGGTTGCTAATGAATAGTATATGACAGTCTGGTCTGACCTGACCTTCACCTCAGACCATCCATTAGGTGTCAAACTGCATCAGAATTATAACATATATGATAAGACGATAAATTATTTATGTTTCTCATAAAGTAATATTTTTCACTTTTAATGTGGAATGCAGACGACACATTTTTCGGTATCTTCATTTATTATTGCTGGAGGAAGGGGAGTTCCTGGTAAAATATCCCTTACCTTAGGCAGGAGAATTGTGGACTTCAGCACACCTTACACAAAATGAGATCGAAGCTTTCTATTAATTAACTCAACTGCTTTTGTTTGGTCAGTGAGAAAAGGCATGGTAGGTATGAGGCTGATTTAAATACCTTGCACCAAATGGGATTGAAGCTTTCTATTAAGTAATTCAACTATGTATTTGTTAGGTCAGTAAGAAAAGGTGTGTTGGGTATGAAGTTGATTTAAATTTTCATTCATTATACAAGTTTTTTCACATACATGTAGCCTTCTACATTTACATATTAATGTTTAAATGTATGATTCTCGAAATAACATCCAATCAATTACCATTTTATTTAACAAAAAACAAAAGAAAACAAATTACAATAATTGACTACTGCTTTGAATTTAAAAATAACTAAAATAAAAAATAAAATATTCATTCGCAATGTAATACAAGTGTATACATTAGTGGTGAATCTCTACCAGTGTGGTGGAATTAGTAGCATGTAAGCCTGAGTTTGATCTTGGTAATTTTACCTTAACATGTGAAATTAAGGAACTGAATCATCTGATATGTTGAAGATAGACTATTTTTAAGTTCTCTACAACCATAGCTTTAGTTCTGAAATTATATTACCCACATTTATGGTCTATTACAAAGCAGATATATAAAAGGATGTAAGAGAATTATGCACACGTCCGTGTTAAAAAAATCTCTTCAAATGCAGACAAAATAACACAACAAAAATTTCTTAACAGATTTCTGCATAAAACAAAAAAAGAACACATGCAAATTATTATTTATAAAAATGGTTAATGATTTTAATGTTGGTTTTGGCTTGCAGGGAGATAGATAATGAGAGCGAGGAAATAAACATTTATCCATTTAATGCTGTTTTGTTTCATTGTGAGGTCACTTTGTCCTTTGAAACTAATAATTAGAGATTATTTACTTTTTTTTTTAAAACAATATACATTTTCTCATCCCTATCTTGTCAAAGGATGACAGCCCTGAGATTAGATGATTAAAAAATGCAACACCTCAGTTTCATTAAACATAAATAATATGTTTATTGCTGTTTTGTAACATTGTGAAATCAGGTGTTTACTTAATGTCTTGAAAGTGAGGGAGATGAAATGATATGGCACACAAAGATAGAAGAAAAATACTGCAAAATAGCAATAATATCAATATCATGACAGTGGAGTGATATGGGATTTTCTCAGCTTGCAGGATCAAAGAAAATTGAACAAAATATAGTGATAAATACATGTATAAATCTGGAATTAACAGAAATAGCTTGTCTTTTCATTAAAAATTAAACCATGCATACCTTATCTACCTCTCTTGTAGAAATTGTAATGCTTTATACATAAATATTGTCAATGTCAAACATCAAAACACCCTTTTTAATTAAAGTTTGTACATAAAAATAATTATAATAAATTGTTCTGATTTGCAAGTAGGCTAAATTTATCAAAAACCCTTTTTTTTTTAAATTGAAAACATAAAAAACTTACTTGAAAGGGAAAAAATATATATTTATTCAAAGAATAAAGAAAAAATACCAATTAAAATTGTGCCGATAGATTTTCCTTGTTTATATTGTTTTCAACTGTTCTTGTCCTTAAAGAGATAACAATCGACAGTTCCGTTCAATTATCAGGATCGTAACCAATATGTAATGTTAAGCATTTCTTGCAAGAATTTCAATAGCTTCTACAAAATATAATAATTATCTTATGAGCATCCCAGCAGAAATTCAAAGAAATACAGGTACTATATATTAGATTGGAGAATATACCAAATGTGCTCAATTTTCTGTAACAATGTCACGATAACATATTCACGTCAGCTTAAATGTGCAGTGATTTAGCTTAGAAGTTGCTGGTTATGGCAGATAGCATGGCCTAAGATTATAAGTCTCAATGTCATATAAAGCATTTTTGTAAATTACAAAATAACAGCACCACACTTTTGTCTAGATGATAGAATGCCATATCACTGAATATAGCTGTAATCTAGTGATACATATACTGAACAACTAACTTATATAGAATGGGTCTACTATAAAAGGTTATAGCTCTAATATACTGGTAATAAATTAAAACTGTACTGCTAACCCACTATGTATGGATGTATCGTAAAATATGTATAGCTATTATAAAGTAAATAAAACTGAACTGCTTTCCAACTAAAATGGATGGCTTGAAAAAAATTATAGTTCTTGTCTAGCGAATTACACATTAGAAAAACAAACCCAATTTTTATGGTTTTCTCTGAAATAAGTATTGGAACACTGGTAACTTAACTTGTATAAATGTTCAAGTATTAACTCAAAGACAACTCTTAAACTGTTAAAACTTCTGACTTAAGAATTTTTTAGTCTTTAGTGTTGACCTTCTTAGTAATTAACTTTGATCTTTTTCTTTTTTTCTTTTCTTTTCTGTATTTTGATGTACACATGTCCAGGTATACTTTGTTTCTTCTGATTAGGGTCTCCATATATCCTATTTCTGTAAAATACAATTTGACAATACATGTTTTATAGGTGTATATTGATTCATCTTAAAGAGGATACACTAAAAACTGGTATTTCTTGGACAAGGCAAAGGGTGATTTATGGAAAATACAAAAAACTAGAGAGATCTCAAATTGATAAAATAATGCAAATATTTTTTTATATGGGAGATAACACCTTAATCAGCAACAGTCTTTACTGTAAGAATTGTCATGTGTATGTCTTTGAAATTTTAAAACTGCATTACAATCATTGATTTATTTTCATTACCATAAATTGCCAGTATAATGAGTCTCCCAGATTCTTCAAAATAACAATTGAAGTGGCAGACCAGGTAAACTGCAATTTTGAATAAAATGTGATATTAAAGGCTACATATTTTTTAATTTTGTATGATTGATTTATAGAATAAATTTTAAAAAAAATTTTTGTAAAGCATAATTATAGAAGCAAACAGTCATTAATAATCTTAAAATTTTTTCTTGCACACTGCAAATTATTGAGTTATTTCCTATTGATTACTATTTGTAGTGCAAAATATACATAAAAAATCATAATAAAATTTTTATATATTTTTGTATTAATATGAGTCTATGAGACTCTGTATTAGTGTATATTAAAAGATTAGAGACGAAATAATGTTACAATTATAATTAATAATAGATTACTTTTCTTTAGTCTGTCTAGTGCATTAGGTTCCTGCATCATAGATCTGGTCATATCTACCTTGATGTCTTTCATGACAATCATTATTCGCTTAAAAACGTTACTTTCTTCACGAATTTCTGAAATTAAAACCGATACTTTAAGACTTTACAGAATGAGAAGCATTTTGTCTGGTATATATGTATTATGCTACAACAACAATTTTATGGACATAAATTAAAATATTTATTGCCTCTACAAAATTTGTTAAGTGTTCTGAAAACATCAAATTTTATAATGTTGTAAACTTTTAGTTTTAAACCAAGACACATCTAGGTAGACTTTACATGAAGACTTAAAATTCATTGTGAACTTTTAGCAGTTAATTTCAATATATGTGGAATTACATCTGTCATCAAAGCTGCCCGTAAGTAATCTAATGTTAAGACCACATAAGTAGACCTTTACATAGTAAATTATTGGTACATTGATGGTCCAATTTGTCCTGGTACTTAATTTTGTTATTATACACCTGGTGAAGATAAAACTAATGCTTTTCTGAGACCAGTTTTACTCCTTATAGTGCCCACTTATTTATTTGTAGCCACTGAGGACAGCTAAGAATTATGCTACATTTTAAAATAATTTGTTCCCTTTCTCCCTAACTACAATCATATTTTAGGTTTTATAAATTGGTATGCATTAGTTATTCAGAAAAAAAAATGCACACTAAATTTAAAATCAAAGCATTTTTGGTGGATAGGTAGGGAGATGGGAAACAAATATTTGTATACCCCCTTCCGCAAACTTGTTTGGGGGGGTATATAGGAATCACCCTGTCTGTCTGTTCATCTTTCCACATCAGTTGTAAGTGCTTCTCCTCCTAAATTTGACAGAATTTTATGAAACTTTACATGAAGGAAGTACATCATATGTAGATGTGCATGAAGAATTTTCGTCGCTGTCGGATATTATTCAGGGGAGATAATTGGACTTGAAAGCGAAGCCGGGGGTATCCCTTTGTGAGCATGCTCACAGTCCACACTTGTTTTTTTTTAATTTTTGGTCTTATATTAGATTTCTCTACAATTCAATACTGTACATGGCTACTTACAAGCCAATTCACTAATTTATTTTAACCAAGTATTAGCAGCTTACCTGCTAGCTACAATAATGCAGCTTCTTTTCCCTGTATCTTTTTTTTTAATCTTGGCAGACCCAAGATTTATAAAAAGAAAAAGGAAGCTACATTATTGCAGTTACACACCTGCCAACTTGTATTACAACAAAAGTAGGTGACGAAAACAAACAAGTAGATCATAATGCATACAAAACATTTTGGCTACAACTGAACTGCAAAGTACAATAGAGTTTCATGAAATTCGTGTTATTTTGATACTGTAGCCTTCAAAAGCGATTGTTCTTGTTTCTATTAAACACATTTCATTCTGAATTTAATGAAATAAAAGTGCATGCCTTTCAATAACAAAAACTGAGCAATCTTTCAAAATGAATTAGAAATCTGTGATACGATTAGATTAAATGGGTTTATGGTGCTAGCATTTGTAATGTTTAACTTACATATATACCCTTATTTCAGACTAATCCATTTCAAACAAATGTTTAAAACTTACCATGAGGGAAATACCAGATGTGAGGATATGATGGGTCTGGGAGTGCATGGAACTGTAAGCTGTAAGGATTAGGTCCTTCACTGAACAAACTAGTTGTCATTCTGTCCATAACTGTCTCAAAGTCTTCCATTGGTAACCCTGTTAAAGCTCTAAGACAATTTCGATAGACTCCACAAGTTTTTAGTTCTTCTAATGCCTGTGTGTTTTCATCAGACCAATCTGCATCCAATTCCATACCGCTTTCATTGTGATTATTCTCTCTTGAATTATCATTATTATTTTCGTCAATTACAGGTACGCCACTACTTACTGGTAGTAATTCTTGATTGTCAATTTTGATGTAACTGTTATCAGCAATAAAACAATCTTCATTTTCGTCCTTATTTTCTGTGACCAAATCAGTGAGGGTTGAACTTTGTTTGACAGCTATCATCTCTTTGATGGTTTTAGTTTTCTTTGTGGCGGGCTCTAATTTTGATAGGGCTGTCTTTTTTGGTTGTGTTGTTATGCTTTGTTTCAATTGATCCTTTACAGATGATGTCTTATTGGAACATGCTGGTACATTTATAATAAAATCAGCAGGTTTTGATGACAAATCTGCCTGTGCATTTGTTGAAGTCTGGGATGTAGTTGACAAAGCAACTGAAACATTCTTAACTGCTGGCTGAATCCATGTTGAATTAGGCACTTGTAATTTGTATGTATTTTGACTGTTCCTTGCAGCATTTTGTAACAAAGTTGTAAATGGTAAGTTTAGAGAAAGCTGTGAAATGTTAACCGTTTGTGTTGTACCCATACTACCAGATGTACACACAATTCCTACTGACTGTCCATTTAATGGAACTATTGGTATTTTTGATGCTGTGGAAACATTTATTATTGGTATACTGAAAACTGTACTAGTTTTACTGATAGTACTAGTGGATGGTACATTCTTTGGTAGAGCTACTGGCTGGTTTACCAAAGGTAAAATCAACTGATACTGATTAGTTCCAGCAATATTTTTCACTAGTGAAATAGGAAATGGTCCAACAGCTATTTTATCTGGTTTGCTTGTATTTTCAGTTGAACATGCAGCTGCTGTTGATGATGATTTCCCCTTGATCTGAACCAATTTAGGTATTTTTCTGTCTTCCTCCAACTTTTTTACCAAAGATTTATCACCACATTTGACAATAGTATGAGCAAGTTCAGTTACTTCTTTCTTTCCCTCTTTCATCGAGTCAATCACTGAGCCTTCTATTTCTGCATTATCAGCCTTACCAGCTGCAACTGTAGTGTGAGGACAAGTTTTTATAGTCAAACATTTTCTTGAAAACTTCTTTACTACATCTTCATATTCTGAATTGAAATAAGCAACAATCATTCATGTATTATGTTAAGCTTTAAAATTGCAATACAAGTGTGCTACCAGAAAAAAATATGTTTGTTTGTTTGTTTGATTTTGTTTAAAGCCACTTTCAGCAATTTTTCAGCTATATCATGGCGTCCAGTTTTTATTGGGGGAGGAAGCCGGAGTACCCGGAGAAAACCCCCGACCTGCGGTAGGAAAACTGGCAATCCTTGTCAATTAAGATTGGAGTCGAGTACACCTTGCCTGCAGTGAGAATCAAACCCGCAATCTCAGTGTTGACAGACCACGTGATCAATAGTAAACGAACTACCTTTACCACTCTGCCACCGAGGCCCCGAAAAAAATATGAGAAACATGCAAAAGGTGAAGAGACATTGGTGAACTTCATCAGTTCAATTGTGTTTCATTTAAGGTTCAATTGATTGCTAATACTCGATTATGATTGACTAAAAAAGTGTAAACAGACTATTATTACCTGAAAAAATATTGTTGTTATCTTGTTAGTTAATGTAGTTAAAATAAATACCACTGGCATAAAGAGAATCAGTCAGACATCCCATACACTACTGAAAAATGTACTGTAAAAAAACATCTGTAAATTTCCGACATTCTTTATGTCACAAAAACAAACATAAGATCATAATTGGTATACCTCTTTTCCTTCTGCTTTTCTTACGTTTCCTGCAAGATCCAGTATTACAGCCCTTCACTACAGCTTCAATCAGCTTCTTACTCATACCATGTGTTCTCCTTCCAATAGTATACACCTCAGACAGCTGAAAACTACTTTGATATTAAACTATGAAACATCTATAATAAATATAAACAAAGTACATATGTTTATAAATTAGACCATTAGGCTTGATTTGTAGCTGCCCAGTGTGTCATGCGGTTTCGGATATGGGATGTCCTCTCATTTCTTTTGGGGTGGTTGCCAGATTATACATAATGCCTGGCTATATAGCATAGTTTGTGAAATTTTTAGAGAATGCTATTTGCATGCTAAAGACCAATTCTGGGGAAAAAAGAAAACGTTGGTGCATTCTAACTACTACAAACAGTTAAGTTCTATGTATAAACTACACAGACTGAAAAAAAAATTATTAAAGTGCTCATGTTGAATTGCTTTTAACCACTTAATCTTAAAATGTTTTCTACTAGTAATAAAACAATATTATAGTTTAATTCTGTGTATTCACTTTTTTGAGAAACAGTGAGGTTAGGGTCTTCTTGAAGACAATCCTTTAATAAACGAATTTGGGTATGTATAATATTAATATACATTTAACTCAGCAATGTAGATATTTACAAATAAACTCTTTTCTCCGATTCTAAGGGAATTAATTGATATAATTATAGAACGAATGAGAAAACGTGTTTAAAATAAAAATATCGGTATAATTAAGAATGCAAACAGTTATAGATAGTCAGCATCTAAATTCTAACTACAGATATATCTTTGTAACTTTGTTAACCTTTGCAAGCGTGTCCACGAAATTTAAGTGTGGTTCGCCATTCTCTCCTTTGTGTACTTTGGCTATTTCTGTTACAAATTCTTCTCTAGCGATGACCCTTTTCCCTGAAATGTGGATTAAATGGTTATCCACCAACGCCAGACGATTTCTGGCTGATTTCACCCTAGCATATACTCCCGAAGGGCCGTCTGAAAAAAGTTTGGAGTCAAGAAGATTTTCTAGAGTTGGAAGGTTTCCTGTTAATAAATATTTTCGAATTAATTCAATCTGAGAACGTGAAAAGGTCCCTCCTCTCTTTTTGACGTTCTTTGCTGACGACATTTTTGCCACAGAATAGTTATACTGAAACGGAACGGATATGAGTTTTTTGCCGGAGATCGTTTGAAACAGCTCTGAGCACTATCTGACTGTTAAACAAAAGTACGAACAACCAGAATTAAGAGTGGTGGTGAATTTCTGGTCTTATCATTCTCTGTCTGCATTCTACGCGGGACGATTGAATTACTAACAGTATCTTTAGGTTGCTCTCCAGTACCTACATGAGCCGAGGTGTGCTCGACTCCCTGCAAGGTCCACCTCAATGGCAAATGCAGAATGTACACGATTTTGTTAAAAAAAAAATTAACAATCTGCTTATAAAATAAATTCCAATTAGAAGTGGAAATAATAATTTTATGTACTTTATTTTCTGTTATATACATGATTTTTACAAAAATCTCTTTTCTAAACAAATAATTTATCCGATCATTTCTAGCAGCTCTGTCAGCTCTCCTAAATGGGCTACAGACTAGCTACACGAGAAGTTGTGTAAATCAGATTCGGAAAATTTCTTAAAATAGCATTCTTTACCATTTTTTAGCACTGTGAATTCGACACTCTGTAGCCCTACACTGGTATTCCTCATATTCAACTCAAACTTGTTTGAAGGAAGTTAAACTAAACATGGAATGTGCAGATAACAGTATTTAGTTCTCTGCTGAGCTGATCATGCAGAAAAATAACAGTCCGAAAATTAACTTTTAACAGACTTTACAAGTAAAGGCACAAGAATAAGCACGTTTTATTTCAAGTTGAATACAACAAATAAAAAATAGTAGAGCTTTTAGTCCACTATTTACAGATAAAATACATA
The DNA here is from genome assembly GCA_944474755.1 of Limnoperna fortunei. Taxonomy (NCBI): domain Eukaryota; kingdom Metazoa; phylum Mollusca; class Bivalvia; order Mytilida; family Modiolidae; genus Limnoperna; species Limnoperna fortunei. The sequence goes on along the minus strand of OX104112.1, from coordinate 58,555,695 downwards.
TACATGCAGACATTTAAACAAGCTATCAACACAATGACATTTACTTAGCCTAAAACACAAATTAAAACACATAGTTATACACAAATTACATACACTAACACATTTCCTATCGAATACTAAACGGCAGTCGGATGACGTTAACCAACATAAGAAATGAAACATTAGAGCATAAAAGTACATATATCAGTCAGCTGATTGCTTGCTGCGCGTAAAGCAACAATCATAAAAGATAAGCAGGCATTATAGTTAAAGCAGTAAAATTGGAACTAAAACACCAGCATCAATAAAATGGTCACTAATAACATATACAAAAGCTGAATTGTGAGTTGCATGAGCTTCATCTGTACGAGTCACCATTCTAGTTTCATTTAGCTTATTTAGTAATTGAGACTGGAATCTACTGTTATTTCATTTGGTAACTCAATCAAGAGTTTAAATTCTAAATTATTAACTGAGTGCAATCCAGAATCGGTGGTTGTCATCTGAGGAACTTCTAACATATTTTCTTTCCAAATTTTGTGAGAAGTATATCTTCAGATAAACAAATTCTACAAATATATTGAATTTTTTTCATCAAAAATTTGCCATATCTAAGTCTCCTTATTTTTAAGGTAGGTGAGCCAGATTGTTATAATAGATGTTCATGTGAGTAAGTATACTTGACATAAATAAAGTGAAGTGCCCAATCAAGTCTCTTAGTCGATGTATCGGGCAGCTATTACACAATTGCTTCTTCTAAGGCCAGGGTTCAGGAAGATACAACAGAACCGTTTTACGTTGAATCCACAATACTGTACAACTGTTACAACTGTTTTAAAACGTTCTCTACTCTTTATCCATACTCGTGTTCAGTTGTCTTCTGTAGATATGCAGTAACGTCTTTCGTTAGAAAAATGTTACGCCTTTGCGGATTACGCCAATTACGTCACTGCAAAGCCCATTTACTTGCCTGTAGGTGTCGTTGTGTTGAAACATGTCCTCTGGCGAGACGACGAAACTTGATGTAGCTGGGAGCTAATCGACCACTCACTACTGGTCTCAGTTGTTGTGGACTCAATAGTAGCAAAGCTGTTATGGCAAAACTGATACTGACAATCAATAAATTCTTTACGCCATTTGTATTCGTACCAAAGCACGAAAATCATAAATGTTTGATTTATAAACGTTTTTATCTCTTTCATTTTAAGGAACTTACAGGTCATGTCCATACAAAAATTAGTGAAAAGTAAAATGGAAGCAAATTGAGACTAAAAATTACTTCAATATATTCATTTGGCGAAGAAGTTTAATATCTCATAAATCAGTTGTTTTTAATACACGTCAATCAGAACAGGACTATTTTTCATAATAAACTAAGTTTAACAAATGTCTGCTTTAGATATCAGCTGCGTTTTGTATGCACGTATCACATATTAAGCAAAAAAATATTTCCAATACAGAAATTCGCAAACATATTATTTTCTAAACAACGAACTGTTTTACAGAAAGGCTGATATTTAAAGCAGACAACTCTTATAGTCAAATTTCAGGTCATCCCAACGTAAATTTTATGGTCGCCATCAAGAATTTAGTCGATCGTTAAGAAGTCACACAAATTTTGACATTCTTGTAGTACCTTACTTGTCTCTCCTATCTATAATGACGTTACACCGATTTCGATCAGAAGCAACACGACGAATGTCACTTGCGAAGCAGAATATGCCAACTCTTTCAGAACACGTTTGTTCCAATGGGTTTCTGTTCTGAATGTTGGATGCATAAGTGTTTATTTGCTTATATTCGTGACTGGGGCCTTGGTGGCTGAGTGTAGAGTAGTAGGTCTACTATTTATCAAGTTTTCCTACCAAGGTCAAAGGTCAAAGTTCCTACTCTAATACAAACTGGACGTCATGATATAGCTGAAAAATTGATGAAAATGGCATTAAACAACACTCAAACAAACAATATGTTCGTAACTTATGTAGCCAGGGTTTTTGTGTTTATTGTTACATAGATTCTGTATCATCTGATTGACTTTTTCAAACACAACAAATTGTCAATTGATAAATTGATCAGCACTTTTGTGTTCATACTTGAAACCGGTCGGCATCATATTTTTCTATTTTAACAACAATAACGGCTGTGTGTTAGCAAACCCACTCTGTGTGGTTTTATGTTAAAAGCCTCCAAAATAATGAATTGATGGAATAATATTTGCTAACTTGTAGGATTCTTGGACTAGTATATGGTATATTTGACACATTTAGTTTGGTTGGGGCATTCCTATCCCCAATTTTTTTTCTTCCTAGGGTATACAATATACCATCGGTAATCGATGATTACATACTGTTGCATTCGTGGACAAATTTATACAATATAGCCAAAGTAGAAATACTAATAATTTATAACGTGCGAATTAAAATATTGTGGCAAAAAAACTATATACGTATAATGCTTGCAGTTTAAATGAGTCTGCAGACTACAGCAGGAGTTAGCTGTACTCTGGCGCTTCAGTGGATGGTGCAAGTGAAGCAGAATGCACGGACTATTCTTTTTAAAAGATGCGCCTGCATGAGAGATTGTTTTTGTTCTTGCGTCTGCAAGTATAATTATGTCAGCTGGTATCCACTAGATTGCAAGTTATTTTGTACATCTTTACTAATCTTGTGCGAAGTCTGCGATGTGAAAGTGGTGGTAGGTTTTAATGTGTCAAGAATGTTCTTCTTGCATTGCGGGAACTGTAACGTTGTCCTTAACCTGTGTGATACTATTTGACATCAGACTGCCAAACCAGTTTATTCTCTTTTTATCTTTTGGTAACAAGATGATTTGTGCATAATAATCAAAGATTGTTTGTTTTTAACTTATCAGGACCGTATTTGTAGTCTGTGGACAAATGACAACACCGGAGTACTAAAGTTTTTTTCTGAACTGACATGGTTTGCACATAATCTAACTAAAATATTTATTGCTTTTGATATGAAGTGTTTGGATTCTGTTAAGTGTACCAGCTTATAATAGATCTAGATAAATCTTGCTCAAAAAAACATTGTTCGTTTCTGCATAACTTTATCATATAAATATAAACCATTTACGTGTCTCTGACCCGATTGACTGTCAAGCAATCTGATTAAATGTTTGTTTGAAACAGATGTCATGTTCAAAATAAAAATCATGGAAAATTATTTAACAGGCTTGCAGCTAGGTATTATTGTGTCAAAAGAGAGCGAGAGAGACATTTTTATCAAATATTGGACCTTTGGAATGAGTATCCCTATCTAACTGTTCTTTCTTTTTCAGTTGGCATCACAGTTTACGTGGCTCTGTTGTCAGCTCAAATCCTTTTAAAATTTAACAAGTATTTTAAGTGCTTAATCCTACATTCAGTAATAATGAAATCCAGTTATTTGTTTATTTTGGTAACATACATGTAGAAAACTACTAATAATTGACTATAATGTATAATCTGTAACAATTATATCTGTCTAACAATGTGACATAACAATCCAATAGTACTCCTTTACAGGTAATAAGATAAAATAAACTTAAAAATGCACACCCATAAACAAATGAAAGTACCATTAATAAACAGCATAAATAGAACTAAAGATATAAATACCATATAAATATATAGAAAAAGTGAAAACAATCCAACTATGTATATTGCACAATGTTCTGCCAACGTGACTGCTTAAATAAGTGTTCCATAAATGCCCACTGCTTGCTATTCTCCTATCCACAACTATTGTAAAACTGAAAGGAATATAACATCAAATTATAGAAGAATGAACATATATATAGTCAACTTAATCTTTTGGTTTCCTACAACACTATTTCATACTCTTGATATTATACTTCAGACTTGGCATAGGCAATAGAAAAATTAAAACTGTCGACTGTAACACAATTTGTAATAACTTTAACTGAGCATAAATATCTGAAGAATGAAATGTAACACATTTTTAACAGATGTCAAAGTTATGGTGAACTAAAGGTCACAACTGGTGAAAGTTCAAAACATCAACAAGTCAACAAAAGAATTTTTTAACAAACATGAGCACAAGAAATTATAACAAAAATTTTGAAGCATAGATCTCTAAAAAGTACAAATATTGGCAAGAATAAAAAGACAGTCTATATATCTCAGCATACTACTTAAATACTGACCTGTATTGCTGATCAAGTTAACTAGTAGGAATCTTAGTATCAGCTTAGAATATGAAATCACCAAAATAATCAAGGAGATTAGTTTAGCTTTTGAAATTTTCAGACAGCATATGTAGTGTACGACTTCAGTTTCAAAATAAAATACTAAAAAATTATGCTTGAAGCCGGAATACATTAATCTGTTATCACCAAATAAATAAATTTTGCGAGAATACTGACTTTTGATTGGCTGGAAAATATTTTCTATCAGAGAATGGAAAACAAATATGATCGTCATGGAGACACGCGCCATTTTATGTCATATATTACTCCACGGGAAACTAACAGTTTTTTTGTTGATCTCTTTTTTCAAAATGTACAGTTACAAAAATAAAATTGTTGAGTTTATTCTATTGTTTGAATTTATCTATAAGTAATAACTACAAAAAATATTTTCTCCATCGAGGGATAACAAAATTTCCGTTTTGCACATTTAATATAGTCCGCTACGCGGATTATACAATGTGCAAAACGGAAATTTTGTTATCCCTCGATGGAGAAAATATTTTTTGTAGTTAATCCTTAAATAAAAAAAAAGTTTTATTCTGTGAGCAAGTGCACCAATCAAAACAAGACCATGCGAGTTTGTTGTATAACAGTTCATGTATAATATGTCCTTTAGATCACAACCAATAGTTTGAATTGCGTTTTAATGGATTTTGAAGTTCTGCTATACAAAAGAATAATTTTTCATGAATATGGTATTGTTTCTTGCAAAATAACTTGACTCACAAGCTCATACAATATAATATTTTCTTCATTAAACAAAGTCAGAAATATTTGTGCAATAACCCTACATTCTCAACTGGAAACAAGACGTCCTGGTTATGAAATCCTAACAAAATTAATAAAGTAAAAATAAAATATAAATGTATGTATTCCTGTCCAATAAGTTCAAAAGTTGAATTCTTTGTCATGTATCATTTTTTGCATTTGCTGCTACTGTATAAATAAGTAGACATGCCAAAAAAAAACATAAATGTATAAAAACACATTTACCAATGAAAAGAACAATATAAAATGTTACAACATTTACTGGGTAATTAATTAGCATTACCTGAAACATAAAACTAAATGCAGAAATGAAATATAAATTTACATGTACATGTAATATTCATGTACTGCACTTTTTTGTTCAATTCGGAGGTATTCAAAGGTAAGAATTCATCATGTTTGTCAGCAGTTCTGCTACATAATATAACAAGACAAGGTATTAATTTCCAAGCAGATCATCACATAACATTTTCTATTTCAACCTGAGGCTCTTCTAAAGCTCTCACATTGTGCATAATGTCTATAATTTCCTATTGTTCTAAAGTCTGGGTGAACCCATTGTAAATCTCTATAAGACTAGTATCAGCTTCAAAAATATTTTAAAATCAACAGATTTTTAAACAAAATATGTTGACGAATTAAAAACCAATATGGTTTTAATTCCACTTTTGTTGATAAAAATGTGCAGTAGTGCACTAGTAAAAATTGAAATTACTTTTTTATAAAAGAATTAAAAAAACACACACATTTCAAAGATTAATGTTTTAAGTAATACATGTTCATATTATAGATTATATACATGTATATAGATTTAATTAGTATCTTATCTAAGTTTGTATACAAATAATAATTTTGTGATACAATAAACCACCAATTTCTTCCCAAGATATTAAAACTGACTATCGTTGAATTCTAGTAGCTCAAACTCAGAATGCTCATAAACCATTGATTTCTTGAACAGTTTTTATAATTTCCTTAATTTTATTCCAATTTTATGTCTTTGTGCAGTAACCTCATTTTCTTGAAAACCTGAACCCAAGTAAAGGAACAGATGATAAGAAATTGATATATATCACCATCAATAACTTGAAACTTATAACTTGGTATCAGTATGAAACAAGTGTGGACTGTGAGCATGCTTACAAAGGGATTACCCCCTCCCCCCCAGGCTTCCCTTTCAAGTCTAATTATCTCCCCAATAAAATTCATTTTATGCACATCTACATATAATGTACTTCCTTTATTCTAAGTTTCATAAATTTTCATCAAGCGGTTTAGGAGGAGTTGGGCTTACTAGGGATATGGACAGACGAACAGACAGACAGACAGGGTGATTCCTATTCCCTACCAAACAAGTTTGCAGGGGTATAACAATTTCCCTCCCAAACAAGTTTGCAGGGGGTAAAACAATTTCTTTTATCAAGAATGTGCATTATACAAGCCATACATATACATGTAGCAGTTAGTGACAGATAGGTAAATTCACCAAAATAACAGGTAATATAAATTTTATCACCAATAGTGTTTACGAGTAAAAAGACAAAATAGTAATAAACTGTCGATTTTTAAATCAAAAAGGAAAAACATTTATTTAAGAGCAACATATACTTGGAAGCAAATTTATTTGCAAGTTTAATATCAAACACTACTATGGTAGAGAACAGACTGATTTCCTGAAATTGTTCAACTCTGATGCTGCAAACTACCCATAGCTCCAACTCTTTTGATGGCTCTAAAGTTCCATTTATTGAGGTTCCACAGTGCTTAACAAGAATTGAACAAACAATTACTCATCAAGAACAGAAATTTAAACACAACCTAAAAATAATGAAAACAAACAAAAAACATGATGCCTCATGGAAACCAGTTAAAAAGATGGAAGTCAGTTTTCAGTTTCTTATATTAGTTCTTAATATATACATGTATATATGAGACAAGACAGGTAAAAGTTTTACATCAGATCCTAGGTATAAACAAGAAGCTGAACTATTCCTTATGAGTTAAAGGGCAGTATGTTTGACTGTGTCCTTTGACATCATCTGTTGGACCTTCAGTCTTTTGGCTGAGGAAGCATCCAATCTCTGAAAATACAAATAGAAATGTATTACAATTGTATATAAGAATTCAGGTTCTATAAGAGTTAAGCCCCTTTTGGGTGTTTATTTCTGCACAATGTGTATTGCAATTTCTGGCATTGTTATTGCTTACTTTAAATTCACACCAAACACCATGATTAATTATGTAATTATATTTCATAGCATATTTTTAACAAAATTCCTCAAAAACGTTGCCTGTAAAAGGAATAACTACATGAATCCCTCACCGATGTGCTTACCAAAGAAAGACAACTTTTTATCAATTTAAGTAAAGGGAGATAACTGTTCAGTAAAGCAAAGAAAATAGATATAACATAACATGCTCAGTGTATTGATAATCCTTTTTTCTCTATATGCAGCAATTCACTACTTGAATATAGTGTTTCAAATTCAAAGCAAGGGGAAGTCAATTGTTACATCGAAATTGGACAATACACTGCATTTCTCCCACTAATTATGCAAGCCCACTAGAAAAAAAATAAAACCAGGTATAATTAAATAAAAAAATCGATCAAAGACAGAAATGGCAGGATTTCGTTAAAAATTAACAAAGTCGGTTAACAGGAGGTAGGTGATAGACAGACCTGAAATCGAATCCCACAGAATACAGAAGCTAATAAATTCATCCACAATCATTTATCCTATCTTAAGGTTTCAACAAATCATTTTTGTCAAATCCAGTGGTATTATATTTAGTTTATTTCTCAGTTACATAGGGGTGGATAAATTAAAAACATATTTTAGTCACTTTCCTTGTAAATATGAACATTAACATTTTCCTGTAATGCCTCAACCCCTTCTTGATTGATTTTGACAACTTTTAAAGACAAACATCATACGAATATAACACAGCAAACAGGGTTTAAGGAACCAACACCTGTTGGCACATCATAATGAAAGCACAAACACACACATACAATAACTAAGACAGACAATCAAGATTTAAAATTACAACATTTTTTTCATCTTTCATCTCATTGGTCACCTGAGATTTCTGGTCATTTTACTAAACAAATGTTAAAGAGAGTTAATCTAAATAAACAATTTGATTACAACAATCATTCATTTTTTTTATGTTTGAATGTTGTGTAAAGCCACTTTCAGCAATTTTTCAGCGATATCATGACGTCCAGCAGATAAATCCTTGTCAATTAAGATTGGAGTCAAGCACACCCAGCCCGCACTGAGAATGAAACCCACAATCTCAGGGTTGACAGACCTAGTGATCAACAGTACACGAGCTACCTTAACCACTCAGCCACAGAGGCCTCCTACAACAAGTATTTAAATCAATATTTCAAATTAACTTTACAACAGTATACTGTCAAATGTTAGGGTAATTTACTCTGCATTCAGTCAATGTCCTAATGAAATGTACTGTCCATTTTAATTGGCTGATGCTTAAAACTGTAGAGTTAAAATGTCTTTCCTGTTTAAAAGTTATGCATAGCAATTGACATAAAATCAAAGAAAAAAATTGTTCAGACTATTGCTGTAAATATATGGCATTAGAGTTAACTGTTTTATATTTCAAAATCAGGTGATGTAATCAACATAGATAGCAGCAGAACTAGCGACAATTAAATTTACATCAACACGTAAAATTATTGTCTAAAATCTTTTTAAATGAATGTTTTAAAATTGAAGAGAAATTTTTTTAATTCTACTCAAACAAAAGAAAATAATATAAAAGTGTGCTGAAATGTGAGCCTACTTACATGAAAAAAATTCTACAGAAGAGATCAACAGAATGTTATAAAACCTCCTATACCGTAATTAAATAAACCCATCCAAACATACAAACAAAAATAAGAAGAAAAAACACAAACATCAATAAAAAAATTGAAACAAGGAATCTGATACAGAATATAAAAAGCTTTTTTTATTGTACATGAGACTCTGATACATAATGATCTTTGATTCACACATTCTAATACAATACTTGATGTAAACATCAATTCTGATAGGACAACGTTAAAAATTTTGCCAAAAGTTAATGCAAGTGCAGACATTATTTCCGTCAAATAAAAAATCCTATTTAATCAGTTAATTTAGTTTTTTTAATGGCGTACCATTAGAATTGAGATAACCATAACATATTTAAAGATTTGCCGGCATCAATTGTTGATCTGATGGTAAAAAATATCCGTAAACACAATTTCGGACCGTCAAATCACCAAAAGATGCAGGCAAATCTTCAAATACAATATAGTTATCTCCTTATTAGCAGAACCATTATGGTATAAACAAATCAAGAACAAGTCCAAAACAAGTGTGGACTATGAGCTAATGCTTACATAACTTATGTAAAGTTTCATTACAGGGGGGGGGGGGGAAGTAGGAAAGACTGGTCAGGAAAGGTAGTTGATTTGATTATAGTAAGGTATTTCTTGAAATAATAAATGATAAATAAACTGTATAGCAATAGACAGATACAGATAATGCAGGCAGTGGATACCAACATATACAGTGGATGTCAGCAGTGGATACCAACATATACAGTGGATGTCAGGGAACATGCATACAATTATATTGCACAAGACCAAATAATTTATATTCAATACTTATTTATTGGTTTGGTTGTTTACACGAGATAATTTGTGTGACATCTTGAATACATTCAATATTCGACTATTTCTTTCTTTTATTAATTTTTGCTGTTGTGTGTATAAAATACAGTAAGAAATAGAAGTAATTAGCAAAATAGCTAAAAACATGTAAAGCATTGAACAGATTTAAGAAACAAACATCTACCTCCTTTTCTCCTTGCCACATGTCTACAATGCAAAATAAAATGCCAAAAAGGACAAAATAATACAAATACTTATATAAATAATAACACTTTACAAAAATGACAAAACAAATTAGAAAGGATGAAAAACTGTTTTCCTTTGTTTGCGATGCACATTATATAATATTCTAGAGTTCTTCAAAATTTGAAGCAGAGTTATTTTTAGAAAATTATTACCATGATGGGATATTATTTAAGTTTAAAATGCTCAGGAAAACTTGCCTAAACCAAATTCGTATGGGACTGGAATATATAAGTTCAGACCAGTTTAATTTTGTCTGAAGTATAAACAACATTCTGCTTGAAGGTTTGGTTAGGCAGGTTTCAATGTAAAAGGTTCTAATCATTTGTGAACAACTGGCAAGAATTTAATTCAGTAAACTTTGACTGTATTTTGATGTTATAGGCCTAAATTAAACTGTTATCTAACCGAACCTAAATATATTTTTTAAATATTTTAATATCATTTTGTGGAATGGGGGCATAATTCAATTTCAGACTTGACTGTTAATCAAGATTTATAGACTGTTTTAATTTCCCAGTTTTTATTATTCCATGTCAAGTCTTTATGTTACAATTTTAAACAGAAAAAGAGATTGTTGACATGTTTCCATGTCAAGTTTCAAAGTTTTATATTTAAAAAATCCATACATTTTGTGACAGAAATCCTTCTAGTAAGGTTGCTAGTCATTAAAAAGATGTTTTGATCTGATCATTATGTTTTCTGGTTTTTATTTTACTTTGTCAGTGTTGATGTTAGTTGCATTAAAAAAAAATTTGATAAAGGATATATTCTGCTTGTTAAACTTGTATCAAAGTTTACACAATAATTTTCTCTAAGTTTGACGTAATATTTCAACTGCTTGACCAGTGTGGAAAATATAGTTCTAATCACTAGTGAATTTGTGGTTCTCAGCAGTTGATTGGTTAATGATAATAATGTCACAATAAGAACTCATGACGTCATATATACCGCATATTCAAGTCATGAACGTAAAATTGGGGTTAGGAGAATTTGTACTTCGTTTCTCAAATATAATACTTTTTAAAATTAGAGAAACAGAATCTGACATTGGTACTCTTGGATTATCGGATTTCTCCAATCTTGATAGTTTGGAGAAATCAGATAATCCAAAAGTACCAATGTAAGATCCTATATTTTCTTACCGACCAACCTATAGCTCTATAGGCACGTTAAAAAAACTGCAAACATATTTGTAAAGTTGACCTTAAATGGCTTTTTTATTTTGATCAAAACAAAGTATTGTAGTATTACTGTAGAGCGTGGTTTGAAGATGTTGTTAGTTTTATTACACACTGGTTATTAAAAAAAAAGTAAATAAGTAAAAGTGATAGCAGTTAAAAGAGACAAACAAAATTAAACAAGAGGTTACTAAAAGTTTGGAATTGCTCACCAGATTACATGTGAAAAAACAGTGCAGTTTCATTAAAAAAACAAAGTAAAATTTACAATAGTTCTCATAAACTATTACATTTCATTGTAGCGTTAAGTTGTCTGGTATTCTGAGGTGTTTATCCCTTTTCAGTACTCCCAGTAATCCTAATTATTTTTTTCAGTAATTTGGCACATTTATCCATAATCTGAAACTTTGCACATAAAATGCCCATGTCCGATCTTAGAACAATGTTTAAAGATTTTCTGGCCAGTCTTTTTCTATAAAACATCTATCTGATGCACATTTTATTGATCAAACATGAATAAATAACATGTTTATTCAATATTGTAATACCTTTACAATTTCACAAAATCACAAACAAACGCATTTGAAAGTTAATTGTAATACCGGCGGAAATGCGTAATTCCGGGTGCATTTCCATGATGCATATTTTTAGACCTAAATTCGGAATGATTCCGGAAAATCTGTAATGGTAAACACGTCTGGGTATTTAAAGAGTTTTTGATCTTGTCATTAGAAAAGAAATGAAGAAAATGACTGATTCATGTAATATTTTATTGTATGCTGAATTATTTATTATTATGATTGAATTTCAACTTTTAAATGATTTTGACAATAATGTAAACTGTTTCATAAACACTTATTTTATTAGTGGTAAACATATAGAATAAATTTATAGGCAACATTTTAAAACAAATAACTATTAATATTTAAAATCTACCAATTATAAGACTATAGATTGAATGATGAATGCTAAATGACAGCAAAAGCTCTCTAATGTATAATAAGGGAATAAATGAGAGGAATCTAACTATAATGGAAGCAAAAGAATACTAAAATTAAAATGAAATACTCAGATGCAGAATTAAAGAAAAATTGTTTGAAACAAGAAAATAAATGAGTGATGGTAGGAAAAATTCTAAAATTTAATTAATGATTGATCTAGTTTAAATTTAAATGACATTGTTTTTTATATGTTTCCAAGCAATATAAACAGTAGTCAGGCACCTTTACACCACAAAAACCCTCTAAAAAGAGCATAAAACACTACATTAATTCTCTTTATTTTCAGTATTGCTGGTCTTCAAAAAGATAATGGAATCAACACATTTTCCAATATCTGTTGTTAAATTACAGATTGTGTTTACCTCTTTATGTAATGCCTGCTTCGACTTGTAAGCGACTTTTGCCAATTCTATCTGGACCCAATTAGGAGTATCTGGTATAAAGTAAGCTACTGCAAACTTTATTGCCAAAATAATATGCTGAAAGATAAAAGATTTCAGTAAGCACAAAATAATTGTTCTTTTAAATATTCCTCATATAGGTATATGCTCCCTATACATTTTTATGCAATTTTTATTATTTGTATTTCCTGAATTATTTTTGATTTGTTTTCATGTATGTGAGAAGTTAATTTAATTTGGATTTTCGCATTGGTTAATCACCTCTATTTACATAATTTAAAATTAACCCAATATCAGGGCTCCCCACACTGGGTGAAGTGGGCGACAAAGTCGCCCTACTAGGACCTGAAGTCGCCCTAAGGCACCTCAAAAGCGAAGTCGAAGTCGCCCTGTCATTTCCCTCAAGTCCCCCGATGGTTCACACAAGATACTTGTAAATCAGGTCCAAATACTTGACCCAGACTACCAATTTATCAGTAAATGTGTAATTCCTATTAAAAAAACGCAAACAATATGCGTATTTAAAATATTTTCAAATGATTTACGTCTTTCAAATGATTTACGCGCCATTTGTTTATTAACCGGGTGTGACTAATTACCAGAAGTGCACAACGAAGAAAAGTAATGTACAACGGCCCATAATGAAAAACCATAATTTTTTTGATAAACAAAAACTTTTAATTGATTTCAAACTTCAGTTCTTTCAAAGAGTATTGTACTTTAATAATTTTCTTTGATAAGTATATGAGCTCTACTTGAAAGAATAAAGATGTATAGTAATTATTGACATCAGATGGGTGTCCCATGAAGCAATTTTGATCAGCACAACTTTGTCCAAGTGGAAGTGTGCTGAACAGAAGAATTATTTCTGGGTTTTATGTAATGTTATTATATCTATCTTCTTTGGAAATTTGCTCAGATAAACCTGGCATGTTCATAACAAACTGTTAGGAATATTATAATACAAGAACTCATGAATGAGTTTATGTCTACACTTATACAAATATTTTTGTTGATCTATTTTTATTTGTGAATACCTTGTATGGCTACAAGTACTGAAGTAGATAGAAAAATAGTCCCTATATCTGGTGTTTTTTTATTGATTAATAATAAATGTTATGTGCTGTTTGATATTGCATAAATGAATAATAATGAAAAAGAAAGAAAAAAAAACTGAATCTAAGTGTGTTATGGTTATAAAACACAAGAGAATTAATCCTGGAAATTAATGGAAATAATGAAAATGTATGTAACTACTGCGAAATTAATTATTTGTACGGTCCCCCTGACTTCTCCCTAGTGTCTCCTGAAGTCTCCCTATCAGGGCCTGACTTCTCCCTGTTTGGCTGCCAGGGAGGAGTCACTTCTCCCTACTTTTTTAGAGTGTGGTGACCCCTGTAATATATGTATTTCTTGTATAATTGATGTGCTTACAATTTTTAAACCAATTTTAAATACTGTTCTTTCTTTTTGTCTTTTTCAATAAAGAACAAAATCTCTCAATACATTCTAAGTGCTGGACTTAGTGAAGGCAAATGGTAGCCCTAGTGTCACAATAGTGCGAGTTGCAATCCTGCTGAGGGTAAGCAAAAATTTGACAGTATTAAGAATGTGTTGGCTTTAATTTGTAGATATCTACATATAGTTTATTATATTTTATGAATGTGGAAAAGAAAGATTTAAACATTTATTTTTTAAATTTTCTGTGCCTACTGTTCCAATAAAACATGTACCGTATAAGTGGTTTTTTTCGCGGTGATATAATTTTCGCTATATTCGCGATAAAAGTTGGGACGCGAAAATAAAAACTCGCGAAATATTAAGACAAATGATAGAGTAATTCATTATGATTACGGACCGCGAAAATTACATTACGCAAAAATAAACTCACACAGTTTTTTAACAAAAACGCTAAATTTTCCCCACGCGAAAAAAACCACTTATACGGTATGACATCTTGGGTAAAACTCTGCTCAACTGCCCTTGTGTGAGGAGGGAAGGCTTGATTTAAAAAGTTCTGATGTACAATATATCACATTAAGGGAAATGTCTTAATACAAAAGTACCAATAATAATTTGTCTCTGGGATTTTCCTACCTTTTTTTCAAATGGGGCATGGGCCTCTGTTAATTGGGAAAATTACGTTAATTCCACAAGTGGACAACAGTAAAAGTAAAAACAATGCTTTTTAGCCTCATTCATTATAAAACAGTCTTTATAGAGTTTACAAAAAAATGTACATATGTAGCCATCTTTGGTAATATTGTAATAAACATAGGAACAATTAGATTCATACTTAAAAGAGCAAAAACTGCTGGAATCTTGATGGATAGAAACTGAATTACAAAAATCACTTTTTTACATTTTATTTTCACTCTCACTCTCATATGTTTCTGCAGTCTTAATTAATGACTGGATTAGAACTTAATCAGACATACTAAATTCTAGAACAAAAAATTGCTTTGGCAAGTTAACCCTGATTCACATCTTTGTAATATTTCTGCTCTGAGTGATTTAATTTATTTTTTAGAATCAGGATTTTAAATAATTCTGAATTGGGAATTTCCTCTTACATAAATGGAAATAAAATGTGGTTTTTGCTGTTGGGAATGGGGAAGAATATCTGTGCAAAAAAAAGACCGAAAAATCTCTTTGTATATATGTAATATGAATTAAGGTTTGATATGCACCCAGTCTAATGTCATAACAACCTATTTTAGGGTGCATAGCAGAAGAACTTATTGTAGAAGAGCACTAAAATTTATTTAAAAGTAGACAAAAAATAATTCTGACATCAATAAAATTAAAGTGTTTATTTTTATATACCAACAAACTATCAGACAAATTTTCTGCAATATATTAAAGTGACATTTTTGTGCTGTCACTAACACATCAGAGAAATACGCCATGTTACCAATGGACTGTGGTGGCAATGCCAGAGTGTTCTGATAACGTCATGACCCATGAAAATGTGCAATCTCACTTTTAGTCTGCACCTTTACATTACTTCATGTGTATAATACACACAAAGGCTGATAACATGGTCTTTTTAACAAAACAGTGAGTATTGTACACAATTATTGTTAAGGTTACTGCATATGAACAAAAAGGGAGATAATCCAATAACAAGCATTAAGTTTTAATTGACATTTGCATACCTCAACACAAACAAAGATGAGTAGAGTATTGACAGGAGTGATATCTGTTGGCAGTAATTTTTTAATCTCCGGGTTCATCCCAATCAAGGCACAGTTAGTAATGACAGCCATAACACTGATTAATTCAAATGCCAGCTACAAAAAAGAATAAAATTAAAATATTAGTTTTACATTTGTAATATACTCATATATGTACACCTTTATAACACCAAAAAAATCGCAAAAGTCTGAAATGGCCGGGCTGCAAATCCAAATGCCTTAATAAATAGGTAATGGTTGACAAGATTTTAGGTTTGTGTAAAAAAAATGTAGGACTTGTTATTTACACAAAATAGGTACCTCCTGCTGCAAATGTTCTGAAAAATGACTAAGTTCCCAAGGCTGGAAAATTAGGAAAAAAATCATGGAACAATTCCATAAAAGCAAAACTTCAATACATGTGCAAATGTTCTGTGTAGTTTCAGAGATCTAGGTTGAAAACTGTTTGAGTAGTTGATTACACAAAATAGATACCCTAGTTTCCCCAGCCGCCATCCTGCCCACTTGCCCATCTGCCAGACTTCACCATCCTATAAGCGAGGTTTGCACTTCATGCAACCCAGCCTAAATATTAAGTCATCTGTCTAAATGGGTTTAACCTAGAAACAAAAATGAAATGGAAATTTTCCTTATTCCAGATTTCGATATAATTGGAATACCTAACTGAGTAAGGGCCCTTGTAGTCAAATGGTCTGTAATGTAGGTAGTTAGTCATATCTAATACTGACCACTGTAAACTGTAAACAACTGACAGATATTTCATGAAAGGAAAGAGTGTTGGAGTCAAATGTTAATTGTCAGTCAATGCTAATTTTCTGCTGTTTGACATCCTCAAAAGTATGTGTTTCTGTTTCCAGGAAACTCTGAAAATTTAAGTTATGAAATTCTCAGGCCAGAAGATTTCATATAATGTCAAAACTAAAAAATATCAACCAATCAGATTACTGGAAAGAAGTCAGTGTTTTGCAGTAGAACATACAACATTTTGGAGTGCAAGAAAGTGAGTTTTTGATTGGCTATTTCCAGGTGTAATGTAGCCATTAAAAAGAGTGATTTGCTGCCCAAGAATTTCATAAACTAAATGTGTAAAGGTTTTGTGGACAAGTGTTGAGAAAGAAGTGATGACAGCTGTTTGAGTTCTCAACAAGTACTCTGGCCTAATTTAATTCCTATCAGTCAGTCTAATGGCATTGTCATTTAAAACTGTGACTCCTGTGATGTTGACATATGAGGTACCAATGTCTGAACTACTCCAAACTCGAAAGCATAAAACTGCTTGAGTTCTTGAATTAAAATAACATATTAAATTTTAATTAAATCTTATAAAAGATAAATTATATAAATCTTTAATAAAAATAACTTTTTTAATCATAGGAACACAGGTATACTAAAATATAAATGTAAAATGAAGAAAATAAATATGTAAAGTAGCTGAAGCCTTGTGGCTAGAACAATTTAGCCTTAAGAAACAGGACGACTACTTTATAAGAAACAGGAAGAAAAAAATACCAATGTTATAAAATTTACTAACCCATTAGCATATTTCATCCAATCAACTATTCACACGCTAAATAATAAAGATTATGATGATAATCATATACTTAGATTTGTTTAAATTGTGTCAAAGTTAAACACATTTATTTAAAAAAATATTCTTTTATCAGCATAAGCCTTCATATAATAAATTGACCTAATTACCTGCCAAGCACCAATATTTGAGGCAGTCTCTGCAAATGGTCGTCTGAACACTTTACACATTTTAAATGCATCAGATCTAATTTCTGTAATATTGTTCAATAATGCCCAGACAGCAGCCAATGGGAAGGCAGAAGAAAACAGGAACACATAACCAAACTGTAGAAACATTTCCAAATAGTCATCCATAGTTCCCTACAAAAATAGATTGTTTAACTGGTAAGCAATGCAGCAAAGTATTAAATAGTGGCATTGTTAAGATAGGCTGTTCTTATTTAAAATCTGATTGCTACTTTCAAATGAATTCAAAAATAATTGTATGCATTTGGCATAACATAATGTTTTGTAATAAAAGATCAACACATTATTATGGCAATGTTCAATCAAGTCTTAAGACTGTCTATTGGTATCAGAGAAATGTTTTTGAATATACTGTATTTCCATAGTCCAATTTTAAACATCTCCAAAGGTGGCAGCCATTTTGAATGAAGGTCAGTGTAATGGAAACTGATTTTAAAAGAAAATCTAAGAGTTAAAAGGAAATTTTGCAGCACACATAATTTCCCATGTCTATTTCTTCAAGTAGCAATTTCTGGAATAATACAAAATTGAAATACCACATTAAAACAAGTCAAGTATAATATCAAGTAGCCAAGTAGAAGTTATTTAGTCAATTTTTGCAAACTCATGCTTTCAAGGGGAACTCTTGATTCCTATGTACATTGTAGTTCTTTACTCAACTTCCAACTTGAGCTGGACTGATTTCTCAAAAGAAACGTAATCCAAATCTCTGACATAAGTTAAAGTTTCTCTCAACTACCAATATAAAAATATCTAATATTTTGGTGGCCTGAAATAGGGATCTGAATTGAAACTCAGATAAGATTTGTTGAGAAATCAGAAGTCATATTTTATCTAGAATAAAATAATTCCAAAATATTTAGGTTATTGGGTGTGGAAAAAAGTGTGTGTACAGAAACCATCAGATGACACATGGACGACAAACCGAATCGATATATTAACACCTCTTTATCCGACAAGGTATATAAAAAATTGACCACAGTGCTAAATTTTCCTTGACCAGTCAAACACTTAAAAACAACTTTCTAAACACTGAATCCTTACGACCCCACTTATTGTCATCAATATAACCCAGTACTTACATCGTATTGGTCCATGGTAATCTCCAGGTTGACCTGTTTCTGCAGTGATTGGTCCACCTCTTTGTTATAGTATTCCACCTTTTCAATGTTTGCTGTCTTTTTCAATGTTTCATCAACTTGCTTCTTCCTACGGCGCATAAAAATGAACGGTACCATTGCTTCTCGTAACTGACCAATCACTTGCTGTGTTATTAATAATGCAGCTAAATGCTAAAAATATATTAAAACATACTGTTTATTATACAGTGTTTCATCGTTTAAAACAAATGCAGTTGTGGGTTCAGTTCCTGGCCTGGTCAAAGACATTTAAACTGGTACTTGTAGCTTCCCTGTACGACATGCAGCATTAAGACCAGGTGCTTGAAATAATCAAAATGGCAACCTCGAGTGTCTTGGTCTAGTACCAAACAGACACAAAAAGCATGAAACATTATATGTTCTCAAAAACTATGGTATCAAACTAATTCAAAAACACTGACCATTTAATTTTTTATAAAATATACTCAACAATTGCACTACTTGCAAGTCAGTCCATATCAGAGTTAATGTCAGAAAGGAAGTCATGATTTCAAAATAGAATCTGAATAGACAACCTGCAGATCTAAAAGTCAGAAACTATTGTGACCACCTCCAGAGTTGATGGATGCTGTATTAGGACAGTGCATGGCTAAGATAATAGATGGAATGACTGCCTGGGGCATATTGTTACATTCCTCTGGGTATGTGTCTGGTAGTTCAGCTAGTGTCAGAGGTGCATGGGCCCAGTTGATACAATAAGTGCTCCAAGTCTAGGCCAGCAGCAACGAAATAAGTGGCTAAAAATGGCGGTCATATGCCCACAATTGTCGAGTGTTGACAATTTAAGTGATCTGCATCTTGTCTAGTGGACAGAATGATTTTACAGTCATGCATTTTTTGTGTTGTTGAGTACATGATACCTTGTTGCTTATCATCACTCAATGAAATTGCATTTCCTATGATTGATTACTCAGCATTATGCAAGAAATATAATCTATCTCCATGCTTATCAACATGCACCAAATTTAATTTAGATCCTGGATTGTTCTGAATGTATCTCTGTTATTTTATTAGTTTGACTGATGTTTAACGCCACTTTCAGCAATTTTTCAGCTATATAATGGTGTCCAGTTTTTATTAGGGGAGGAAGCCGGAGTACCTGGCGAGAACCCCCACCCTTTGGTAGAAATACTGGCAATCCTTGTCAATTAAGATTGGAGTTGAGTACAACCTGCCTGCATTGTGACTCGAACCCACAAACACAGTGTTGACAGACCACGTGATCAATAGAAGACGAACTACCTTAAACACTCGGCCACCAAGGCCCCTTCTCTGTTATTTTGTATAACTCCAAATGGAGCATACCATTACAAACATGAGTTATGTTTAATATGAAATCTGAATTCCTAAAAAAAACAGAATTGTTGAAGATTCATGTACTATTTGTATAGAAAAACAACATATTATTTAATTCAGGAGAAGTGAAAACTTATAACCTATTTCACAATATACTTAGCCAAGTAATTAAATGACTAAAACTTACACTTCTGAGAAGAGCCATGTTTTGGAGGTAAAATGCCACGTAGAACAATGATATAAAGCAGTTCACAAAATCAAACTGAAAGAAAAATTACTGCAGTTACTATATATTAAATGTAGGTGAATGTCAAAGAAAAAACAATTAGAAGTATTTATAATATATGCTAATGAATAAAACTACTAAAAATATTATATGTAATTGGCTGTTCCTACAAAAAGATGCATCGCACATAAGAAAGCACTTTGAATCACTTACTTAGTTGGGTGTCTTAACATTCTTAACTGAATGAATTTATGTAGGCAAAGTCAAAACATTACTATACTACTACTGGTCAGAGAGTAGTTCTCGCCATAAAAATGACAGAAGCAATTTTTCACCCTTTTTGGTGAATGTTCTGTTATTTTTCCATTAAAATAGATGGCAAAGGCTTCATTTGATAGATCTCACTACTTTCCATCCAAAACAAATTAGGTATATCACTTTTAAAATGCCAATTTTTCACAAAAACTGTCAAAAGATCGGGTGGCAAGAATTACTTGCCGGCAAAAACTACTCTGTGACCAGAATGTTTGTTCAAAATTATTTACTTAAATGTAATTTAAGTATGTTTAAATGGAACAGAACTTATATTCTTTTGAAAAAGACTTTTTGAATTTATAATCTTTACTAACATTTTGGGATGAACCTTCCTCTGACCAAAAATAATATCTGCCATTGACTATTAGCAGTAATCAATTCATACCAAAGAATACAACAATTAATAAAAACCACGCACAACAATCCACTCAATACTGTTTAAATTTTAAATTTCCTGTCTTATTTATTCCTCTTTACATTTTTAAAACTTACCAGAATCAGTTTGATAATGAAGTGGTTTTCATAAGAAGACTGTAATCTATGATTCTCTGAAATATATCAATGTGTTTACATTAATAATGGTGTAAACAACCAAGGTAACAGTATAGAGGTATGACATAAAAAAATCGATAAAAGACAGAAATGGCTGGTTTTCGTTAAACAGGAAGGAGGTGAGCGACAGACCTGAAATCAAATCCCACATTATGGGAGGCCATGCTGATGCTGCACACCAAATTTCAAGAGGCTGTGATTAGTTGTAGCTGAGATAACTGTTACGAAAATATTTTCCACACCTGCACGTCGCCCGCCCGTCTGCTCGACATTCATCATTTTAATACCTGGATTTTCAATCCCTGAAATCCGGCCAAATATATATAAAATATCAATTTCAACATGCTGCTGTTCAACGTTTTTTGACTTGTGGACAGAACAGTTTGGTGAAAGAAGTATTGTTGAACATAGAAAGTGGAAAGAAAATTAACCTTTTGTAGTGGCTCCAAGGCACCTATTCAAAATTACCGAAGGGATCAGGCTTTCCATTTTATAACCACAGTTCTAACCGAAACAAAAAGGCCTTCTTATAATTTTCAACTAAATCAATGCTTTCTTTGACTATCTTCATACAATCACTAGTACTCATGTTGATAATTGAACACGTTCTATGATTATCTTCATAAGTTTATAATATAATGTGTTCTTTAAATACATTCATACTTTTTTTTTCATTTTACCTACCCCAATCATTCAGTTTCTTAGCAACACTTCTATACATTGTATTGACAATTCCTATGACGACAGCATATATAGCAGTTGGTAAATACAGAACGCCCATGTTCAACCAAGATTTATCTTTTTCATATATTTTATCAGCTATTTCCTGCAGGTAGAAATATCCCAACATCACATAAAAAGCAACAACCAACCAAAATGCTACGACAGGAACTGTTACTCCATAAAACCGTGCAGCTCTTTTCCATTTAGGATAAACTGGTTCCGGCTTTCCAGTTACCAAATTTTTACCCAGTATTCCATAAAAATTGGCTCTAGGTTCTTCAAATTTTGTTGAGACAATATCAGTTGTTCCCCATCTGAATGAAAGTTCAGCATTGTAACGTTTCCAAGCTTCCAAAAACAGTGTTGCCCAAATCAGATTGAACACTGCAAATATGGCTTCCCTGTACATGCTCTGCCATGAGGTAACAAAGTAGATGATTCCAATTAAAGCAGGTGGCAGAAGTGCTATAGTGTAAAATCCCAGAAAGGCAAAATAGAGCGCCATCTTCTCTCCAAAATAATACTGGATTTTATCTGAAAATACAATTCATTTTTTTACTTTTCATTTCTAAAACTAAAATTGAGTGAAAATGTTTTTAAGCAATTACATGTATCAATGTGTTAAATCCAGCGACTCACTCACAAACTAAATAAAGTCTGAATGACTTCATGTCTAGTTTGTGAGGGATTTACCTGAATTTACACATTGATATTTTCCTAAAACACAGTGTTTGATCATTATAATTCTTATAAATAGTAATTACGATTTTTTAAGCTTTAAAGACAGTAAAAGAAACCAATCTAGACTTCAAATGTAGCTTGGCAGCACAGCCTGTTTCTAGGAATATACAAAACATAGTACCGAAGGAATCTTGGTTGTAGATATTAATAGAAAAGCACCAAAATAAAACACATTTGTTTACTTGCATTATATTTTATTATATAGCAATAATTTTCCACAAATTGATTTCATATAGAAATAAAGTGCAATATATTTTCATATTTTACACTGCATCTTGGTCTTTTTTATGTAATTTATAGATAAAAGTACAGATGTGCCCTGAAATTTATATTTTTACTGTCATTTGGTAAACAAACATGGCCGAAAAATTACATACATGATCTGCTCTCGAGGGGAGAATCAGCAGAACCCCTTGAAACTGAACAAATGAAAGTGAATAATAAGTAGGATAACCAATTGACATTCTATAATTACATACCAATTGGCTGAGGTTTAAATGCCAGCTTCATTTGGTACCATTCTGCTCCAAGTCTTTTTAAATATTCTTCATCATGTATTGGAAATGCAGCCAATACAATCTTTTGGCTCAAGTACTTCCTTACTAAACAAATTAATAAAATAAGTTTGTTAAGTATAAAAGATGTTCTGTTAAAATATGCCAAATATTACTAGTATTTTGTATTGTAGTTTTTAACAGACTTAAATAATCACAGATGAAATCATCAACGGATTTTAACACATCAAATATGTATATGCAGTAATACTGAACATCAGTATTGAAATATGTATTTAAATTTAATTATATGTAACTTTGTTTGTTTGAATGGTGTTTAATACCACTTTCAGAAATTTTTCAGCTATATCAAGGCATCCCATTTTTATTGAGAAAACCCCCAACCTTCAATAGGAAAACTGGCAATCCTTGTCAATTAAGACTGGATTCTAGTACACTCTGCTAGAGAGAGACTTGAACCCGCAACATCAGTGTTCACAAACCACATCATCAATATTAGACAAACTACCTTAGCCACTCGGCCCCCAAGGCCCCCTAAAATATGTATATGCTGTAATACTAAATATCACAATTGAAATCGCTATTTTAAAATATGAAGGATATGTATGTAAAATCATCATGCAGAAGATAATGAAAAAAAAGTGTGCAGTCATGCAACAATTTACAATTCATTCTAACTCAATACTTGGCATTTTATTTTATTTAGAGTTAAATTTTTTTATCAGTAAGGTCAGTGATACAAACCTCTTGGGAGACTGAATTTTGTCTGGTATATGTCTGGTTTGAAAACAGGTATTCAGTTTTGGCAGGTTAAATATGTATTAGATTTTAAATAGTCAGACAACGATTCTGATTTATTTAGATACATCAACATCTGCTCAACAGAAGGCCTTGCAGCAGATCATAGCAGATACATTAAATCTATTTGAGAATTCCAGTAAGCACACTGTAGCCCCATTTGTCCATCCCACATCTAAAATATTTCTCTCTTAACTTGTTCTCATCTTGAATATCGCTGAACTACTGCCTGCTGGCTGCTAAGCAACAATTTATTCAATCAAATAACTGTGTAAAGTTTCTAAATGAATCGGATGCAGAACTGGTGCGAATTTTACTGCCGTTATAATTAGATTTTAATTGTGTGATTTGTCAGATTTCCAAAAAAAAAGCAGGGGTAAGGTTATTTTTTCTAATGCAGCACACACCTATGTTGTCCCCTGTCCCATATAAAATATACTACTTAAAGATGATAATTCCATGCAAACTTCCATTCAAACCTAGCAGCAAGAAAAATGAAAGTTAGTTACAAAGCATATGAAACATTCCACATAAAATACTTACAGATACTTTTTCCAGGATAAAGTTTGATATTTTCATAACCAGGAATATGAGGATCTTCATCTGTAGCTCTCACAGCCTCTATCTCATGCAGAATTATCTTTTGCTTCTCAGCCATAGTAAGGAAGGAGTCTAGATCCTCTGCAAAATACAAACATTGTGGATATTAAGCAAAGGGGAATTTATATAATACTGTAATCAGAGGTAATGTCTAAATACCATGCAAGTGTCCCATCAAGGTCATTCAGGACAAAACTAACAGTATTTGATTTCATCTGATGTCCACTCACTTGATACCTTTCAAAACAAACAAAAAATGTTGGAAGACCACATAAAGGAAGATTAAACCACACTAATATGTTCTACAGGAAAGCTTTATTTTCAAAACGAAACAGTAAATTCATTGGCAGAAAGATATATTAACAGTATGAAGTTCAACATAAAAGCTTACTAGTAGAAACTATTGAAGGAGATGACTGAACCAAATATACTAAAAGCCAATTTAAAAAAGTGCAATTCAGCCTAAAAAAACCAGATTGGTTCCAACTAACCAGCTCCCATAAAATTTTTAGCATCAGCAATAGAAAATTCCCTGTAATATCCATCTCCGTATTTCTTCTCCAGATCCATCATGTCCGCCCCTAGTAATAAACGCTCTGTGCTGCCACCTACATACAGAATTGTTTCCTGCAAAAATATTTTTACATTATCCATTAGTACTGCCCTCTGATTTGTAAGTTTTTATTGCTTGTCAATATACTGCTTCAAAGTTCAAAACTTTACAAAATGTATAGAATTCAGAAAAGTAATTTTGTGCATTCATATTGTTGCAATGTTACTATAAATATGAACATGATCACAGCCACAATCTTTGAAAAAGACCATATTTTCATTAAACAAGTGTGGACAAACGTCTCGCCTGAATTCTGAGGTCATGGTCACTTGAAACCTACCAGACACTCATGTACTAATCATTAGAACCTAAATACCAAATACTATCATCCTACCATGCATGGTTACAGAAGACCTGCCCAAATCCAAAAACTTAAACATAGTCGCTGGATCGTGAAATTGAGGTCAAGGTCAGGTGACATCTGCCAAACAGTTGTGTACTCTTCAGCAGCAACCTGTATAGCAAATATTGTCATCCTACCATGCATAGTTACTTAGGAACTGCCCAAATAAAAAAACTTAAACATAATCGCTGGGCCGTGAAATTGAGGTCAAGGTCAGGTGACATCTGCCAGAAAGTCATGTACTCTTTAGCAGAAACCTGTATACCAAATATTGTAATCCTACCATGCATAGTTACAGAGGAACTGCACCAATACAAAAACTTGAACATAGTCTCTGGAACATGAAATTGAGGTCAAGGTCAGGTGACACCTGCCAGACAGTCATGTACACTTCAACAGCAACCTGTAAAACAAAAACTGTCACCCTACCATGCATAGGTTCAGAGGAACTGCCCAAATACAAAAACTGTAATGTAGTTGCTGGACCGTGAAATTGAGGTCGAGGTCAGGTGAAACCTGCAAAACAGTCATGTACTCTTCATCAGCAACCTATATACCAAATATTGTTATCCTACCATGCATTGTTACAGAGGAACTGCCCTAATACAATAACTTTAACGCATTCGCTGGACTGTGAAATTGAGGTCAAGATCAGGTGGCAGGTGACTGACTGACAAGTACTCATCAAAGGCTACAACTGGACCAAATTTGATGAACCTAGGGCTTAGGC
Source organism: Limnoperna fortunei (assembly GCA_944474755.1). Classification (NCBI taxonomy): domain Eukaryota; kingdom Metazoa; phylum Mollusca; class Bivalvia; order Mytilida; family Modiolidae; genus Limnoperna; species Limnoperna fortunei. The sequence goes on along the minus strand of OX104112.1, from coordinate 58,529,659 downwards.
TTACAAATATATGAAGCAAGATGAATAAGTGTTTACGCCGCCACCGGATTCCCATACATATGTCTCGCCTTCAGCGACTATTGTTGCAGGTGAGACAAAAATGTGTATTGTGGATGTGTACGACAAACAAATTAAAAAAATATTTCATTTCTGAACAGGATTTTATTATATAAAAAGTAATAATAACTGAATTATTTCTTTAAGTGTGACTTTTCTTCACACTTAACTTGAAAAAATGATCCGATTACAAATATATAAAATCTAAAATTTTAAAAAGAAATTTGTTTAGTGGCTAAACATGTTAGTAGGATTCACATGGTTCTAAAACAATGCAAAACTTGAAATACTAAAACAGGAATTCAGTGCAAATGTCTAAAAGTTTGTGATGGATGTCCTTGTTTAGATTCTGTAGAGCTTTGGTTCACAGTTGCAATAACACACCAAACAGTATGGGAAGAATTATTAGTAAAAAAATGTCATATTGGTTCAGGTTTTTTTTAACAACTCTGTAGTATAATTTGTGCTTGACTGCTCTGACCATTGGGACTTTTTTTATACTTGTACTTGGCATAAAAAATTATTTTGAAGGCAAAGGTCACATCAAATATCTTATTTAAAAGTCTTTAAATAAAAGGGGCATCTTATAATTTAATTTAACATTTAAAATGAAAGAAGGAAAATTAGGTAAATTTTATTAACTGGTAGTAATCAAGAATATAATCCACTGAATAAATATATATATATTTATGTTAAATCCATATGAAAACAAGTGTGTATTCCATTCTTGTTTACAATTACACAAATGAAAACAAAAATGAGTCTTATGTACATTTTACTGTTTCAATTAAAAAACGCCTGTCATTTGAACATTAATATGGCATTATTAAATCCAAGTTAATACAAAATTTTTTCTATAATTTGAAACTTGTATACTGCGAATTAATGTTTTACCATTATAAGCCTATGTATAAAATACCCATGAGACCTACTAGAACAGTCTACACAAACTTATAGCTCAGGAAATATGGTATTTAGCTTCCATTTATTTAATAGACTCATAAAATCTAGCTTTATATCTAAATTATTAAAAATAGGTTTTTTTCTGAGTTTGTTGTTATGTTTTTATGTTAGATGAATACATTTCTGAATAGTTACTTGGTGCAATCAAACATTTACTAAACAAAGTATTACAAGTCCTACTGAACACCAAATGTAACATTGACTGTGATTGGACAATGTGAATTAATTAACAGAATCCATGCTGTAAGACGTTAATGCAAGCACAGATGTCAATAAAAATATTTTCATTTTAATCAGTTAAATCAGATAAATGTTATATTTACACCTCGCTATAAGTTAAGCAACACCTACAATTTTTTTTATAATTTCAAAAATCTGAATGAATATTAACCTCGTGTAATTTATGTACTAAAGCTATCATTCCAGCATGGGAAAGTTACCTTAATTAACTTCTCAGGTAAATCTTTACATAGCAAAACCAGTTTGTCATACGGTAGTGGAGCACGCCTGAAAGCATCCTCACAAGTCAGGGTTTCTGTGTCCACATGTGTCCACAAAACCCTGACAAAACTTTGCTAGGAATATCCCGGGCTGGAAGATTTTCGTATGACGTCAATCCTTCAAAATATCAACCAATGAAATGCTTGAAAGAAGCAAGTGTTTGGCAGAAGTCATTCTTACTCATTCATAAGTGTGAAGAAAACGTAATGCAGCTAATAAATAACGCTGTAATAACAAACTATTAACACTAATGTGCAAAATACACTGATTTTCACATGATCAATGCAACACATCCGTTTGATTAATTTACAATCAACATCAGGATATCCCCTAACCAAGTCGAGAATGAAAGTGAGCTTTTGATTGGCCACAATAAGGTATGATGTAGCCAATCAAAATAGTGACTTCTAGCCCGGGAATTTCCTAGCTACATTTGTCAGGGTTATGTGGACATAGAAACCCTGACTTGTGAGGATGGCCTAAAGGCCTTGCTTTTCTTAACGCTTTAGTGTTCATCTCCTAGTCTTTTTCAACTTGATCTTGTAAGGATGGCCTAAAAGCCTTGCTTTTCTTAACGATTTAGTGTTCATCTCCTGGTCTTTTTCGACTTGATCTTTACATTTTTACAATATCTAGACAGAAATGAAGTGAAGCTGAGAAGTGGCAGATCGTTGGAATGCGTAATAGAGGACAGAGATTGCATCAGATAGCACAACACTTTGGCAGTCACTTTAGTATTGTATCCTTGCTACTGAAACATCATCGAGATGATGGAACTATCCAGGAACATCCTATGTCAGGTTCACCACCAAAAACATGTTAAAGGGAGGATAGAGCACTCATTCATGTAGCCAACTGCAAGGTATCCTCGTGACGACTGAAATATTGGAACCAGAGTTGCCGTTTGAACAGTAAACAGGCGCCTAAACAATGCAAGATTGAGAGCTCGTTGCCCCTTGAAACATCCACTTTTGACACAGAGACATCAACAAGCATGTTTAGAGTGGGCACGATATCACCAAAATTGGAATATTTGAAGCTGGCAACGAGTACACTGGATGGACGAAAGCAGATTCCTTCATTGTCATATTGATTGGCGCATGCGTGTTTAGAGACGAGGCACTGCTTACAACCAGAACAACATCCTAGGCACTACAGCGTTTGGCAGTGATGGTGTTACAGTGTGGGGAGGCTTTTCATACGACTGTAAACTGAATCTGTATGTGGTTGATGGGACAACGACAGGGCAGAAATATATAAATGACGTCACTTATGTCATTATTGTGCCACATTTTGACAATCATGCACTTGGTTACAGACCCATCTTTATGGATGACAACGCAAGACCTCACCAAGCTGCAATTGTATGTGATGTTATCGAAAGGGAAGCTATTGAGCATCTTCCATGGCCATCTATATCACCCGATATGAATCCAATTGAACATTTGTGGGATATCATTGGCCGTAAAATCAATAACAGAGCATCTGCTTTTCAAGATGTCCAAGAACTACATGCTACACTTCGTCCTTTACTCAACAGCATGAGGAGGAGAGTTAATAAACCGTACCGGAAGTGTGGTGGTTACACGACTTACTGAGTATTTTTGCGTTAACTGGTAACACATTTCAAAGTGACTTTTCTTTCCAACGTTGACCTGTGATGATGTGTTTAAGTTCATGAAATTGAAGTATGCATTCAAACTAATTTTTTGACCAATTCAAGTTATATTTGCACTGTTTTTTTATATCCTTGCTTTGAACATTTCTCCATCAAACAATAAATAAAGCGACTGTAAACATGTTGTTTCAGAGCTGCCAACCCAATAAGATGAAAAATAGTAAGGCAGGGGTTTTTGGGCCGCATGCTCCCATCCGCTGGAGATGTTTTGCGAATGGATCGTTTTTCTGACATTTTGGCTCCTTACTAGAGCGTCAAAACGATCGCGATCGATAACCACGTGGTTCACATTTAATAGTATTTACCTTTTATTCAAACGTTACAATGAGTATGATTAGATTTTTCTCATAATATTCCAACCAATGACGGTGACGACTATGGAAAATCCGGACTTTTATTTTTCTTACCGCAGAAAACTGAAAATCGTAGGTTTTTCTTCTTAATTCGTAAGGCGTATTTTTTAAGCAAAAATCGGAAGCCTTACGCTAAAATAGTAAGGGTTGGCAGCTCTGTTGTTTGTATGTTTCATTTGTCATTAATGTTCAATTAATTGTCATTTCTTTAAAAAAATATTAAAATATATAAAATCTTAAATGAATCCCTGGAAAATAATAGGGTGTTGCTTAATTTATGGCGAGGTGTATATATCTGAAGATTTGTTGGCATTATAATAGGTGATTTGATGGCTGCAAACATACAGTGAATCTTTTTTTCATGTTTGAAGTAACTTAACCTGCAAACATTAAATCACCAGTTAATGCCAGCACATTTTTTTAAAACAGTTTTCTCTTGATTGTATAATCCTTTTATTTACTTTTTACTTAAAGCAGAGGCCCCAGATTTGTTTGGTATCATAAAAGTACAGAGAACTGAACAAGTAAATTTAGCAAAACCTCGAAAATTCTTTTAAAATGTATTTCACCTTATAATAAAGAAAATACATATTAAATGGACTACCTATTGTTACAAAATATAATCCTAGTATTCTAACTATTGGATTGTATTAATTACATGTATATGAGATGATTTTGTTAATGCACACACTCATATACAGTAGGTACATGTGTATATCACATGCTATTTACACTCTATTCAAACACTGTCATCAGTCAAACTATGACACCATATTTTACAGGCCTAATGAATGATTTTGCTTGCTATTATTATATTATACTAGTATGTTAAAAAAATGAATGCTTAAATGAACTTTATCCCATATAATACACAAAATTGGTTGAAAATTTATACTACGGAAAACTTTAAGAAGCCAACTATACAAAGTCTCGTAAATCTTTTTCTATTAATCTGTGTTTTCTGTCATTTTCTATATATAATAATTTCATGGTGTTTTACTAAATAATTTCCATTGAACGAACTGTAGCCTGTAATATATAGTAATACATGCTTGTACTTTTACTTACTGTTGGATCCTGTAATTGTAGTGAAAATTAATTTTCTGTTAAATAGTCACTCTAAGTGTGGCATTATATTCTATTGTTTAGTTGACAAATTGATACATATAAAATATAATTAACTGTTCATGTTTGACATTTATAAAGTAATACATTTGATGGTTACTGAAACATTTTTTAACAGGGCTACTGCTTATCTTAGAACCATCAGTGCTGCAAGCTACCATTTGGAATATAAAAGTAAAAATAAACCTTGCATTGTTTGTTTGTTTGTTTGAATGATGTTTAATGCCACTCTCAGCAATTTTTCAGCTATATCAGCTTTTGTTGGGGAGGAAGCCTGAGTACCCACTACCCAGAAAAAACCCAGACTTTCAGTAGGAAAACTTGCAATCTTTGTCAAGTAAGATTGGAGTCAAGTACACCCTGCCTGCAGTGAGACTCAAACCTGCAACCTCAATGTTGACAGACCATGTGATCAATTGTAGACAAACTCCCTTAACCACTCGACCACCTAGGCTCTTAAAACTTGCATTAAAAATACAATGCATTTAGAATCCGTAAAATTTGCTGTTTATGCAATTTCTTAATTGGTCCTTTGTACATACAGCAATCCAGAAATTTGTAGTCACTGCATTTCTTTGGCAAAATGCTTCCACCGTTTAGTCTGTATACAATGTATTTACCATTGGTGTGTAGGTTCGGCGAAACAGAGAATTTATTGATTAAACTGAAATCATCTAGATGGGTACATGAACTTATTAATGTGTACACCCAAACAATATAGAACAAAAAGAGGTGTACCATAGAATGGCAAAGAAACATTGTTATCACTAAGGATGATCCTTTACAGCCATCGATTTAACAACTCTGAATATACTGCTATCCTGGCTTATTGCCGTAATTTTGCCTTCCCCAATAGTGGTGGAATAAAATTGGTGCACTAACTGCATACCGATAATATTTTTTAATTGTCTATGCAAAAAATGTTTTTCACACAAGACACCTAAGACAAACTAAAAAAACTGTGAGCATGCTCAATCATTGATATCCTGGTTTTCCTTTGCCCTTTCATATGAGAAACTCCAAATATCATTCCTGTTAGTGGTGTAGGTAGAGTATATCATGGATATCATATAGGTACCCCCAAAAGCAATATTTTGCAATGGGAAATGTGAAATATCATGTGCTCAATGGCACTTATGAGACAAAGATTCCGTGAAAGTTTCATTATATTCCATTTAGTGGTGTATTTGGAGTTGCTGATAAGAGATGGGTAGCCACAAGTGTAAAGGATGGACAGACCTTCTCCATCACTATATACCCCAACTTTTTTTTCAAGCAGGAAGTATACATGTAATAACAAGTATATCTGTGGAACAGATGAGGACAGCAGAACACAATGAACATGTAAAACTAACAATAAAACAAAACATACAAATTAAAATTCTAAAAACAACCACAAAACTTAAAATCACTGCTCCGAATAGGACAGTTTCCTTCATATGATATTGAATGATACCCTGTACCCACTGTGCTTTCATCATATGTCTACTTTGAAGTTTGTATTTTAGCACTACCTTATTATGATGCATGACCACTGCTGATACTTCTAACTCAGCTCCACCAGAGGCCCTTGATGCCTGGAGTTTGGCAACTAACCATTCTATGGCTGCCTGTTTGGCTGTTGAAGAGAACTGAATGATCACCAATGGATGGAAGTTACCCTGGTCTTGGTTTATTGAAACCTTCTGTATTCTTTCAGTAGCCATCTTCCTGAGATTCTCCTCTGCAATTTAGAAAAATACAGTTCAAAATGTGGGACTATATATGATTCTAAACTCTGCATAAAACATTTGTATTGTTTCAGTTTGTTTAACAATACACAAAACAAAAAATACAGGAATCAGTATTGTTTTAAATAATAATTTTATTCAAACAATTTCCCAATGGAATAATTTTTTTTGGTAATTTATTTCAATACTTTTGTGTTTTTTAATTACGAATTCTGAAAAAAAAAGAACTTCTACATATTGTTTCTTTATCTCATTTTATTTCAGTAAAATTTAGCACTTTATGCATAACCTATAGGGACAATGTGGCAGAGTGGTTGAGGTAGTTATATAGTAGATAACTAGTATGATATACTTTTGTCTACAAGTTTGAGTGTGGTTTTGTGCTGGGTGTGCTTGACTCCAGCCTTAAAAAATGACAAGGATTACCCAATGTCTTCTTGAAGGTCAGAGGTACTTTGGCTTTCTCACCCAATAAAAAGTTGATGCAATAATACAGCTAAAAAAACTGGTAAAAACGGCATTAAGCACATTCTAACAAACTCAACCTTTTCAAACTTGAATAAACTGTCCTAGAACAGTCAAATCTATAAGCAACTAGTTGTAACTGTTTTAGTGCGCTATAACGGATGTCTCCCCTTCCATAGTATCAACAAGGTGGATGTTTTTATCTTTGGGGGCAATAAGTACTAGGAATATCTTTCTACATGGGAGCAAATAAATATACACATTGGAGCTGAACAATGCAAATGTGTAGTGTATCAATTCAGTACCATCAGAAAGGATAATTTATACTAAAAATCGAAAAAACTTTATCTTGATTAAATGCGGGTGATATTGCAATAAAATTACCAGTAATTTGACCTTGAGGTCAAAGTTTAAGGTCATATGAAGGTCATTCTGGCACGCGACACATCTACATGCCAAATATCAAAGCTGAATATCAAAGGATAAAAAAGTTATGGTGGGACACGCTTTGCATGTAAAATTAGTATTAATTTGACCTTGAGGTCAATGATCAAGGTCATATGAAGGTCATTCTGGTACGCAACACATCATCTCATGGTGATACATCTACATGCCAAATATCAAAGCTGAATATCAAAGGATAAAAAATTTATGGCCCGGACACGCTTTGCATGTAAAATTAGCATTAATTTGACATGGAGGTCAAAGGTCAAGGTCATATGAAGGTCTTTTTGGTATGCGACACATCGTCTCATGGTGATACATCTACATGCCAAATATCAAAGGATAAAAAAGTTATGGTCAGGACACGCTTTGTATGAGAAGAAGAAGAAGCTGAAGAACTGACACAAAAACAATATGTTGCCCCCTTCTGGGAAGGGGAGACATAAAAAGATTGTTTAACAGGCCTATGCAGGGGCGGATACTGGATTTTCGAAAGGGGGGCATTAAAGGGGATATCGGAAATATCCCGCACCTCATAAGGCGCATTTACAGCAGGGGGTCTGGGGGTCTGCTGAAGGCCCCCATAAGCTCTCGAAAAATGGTGCAAAATCCTGCATTCTCACAATTTCCAAGCATCAAAATGAATTTATTTAGTACCATTAATGCATTAATTTATGGCGAGGACAAGCGGGGATTACATTTTTGCCTTTGGCACTGGTTGTTACCCTCCATGTTCTCTTTTTTTTCCTTTCCTTTTTCTTTTTTAAGGGGGTACCCCCTGACGCCCCCCCCCCTGGATCCACCACTGCTATGTAAAATGTGTAGAATTAATTTATCTCTTAATGATATATAATTGTTTTCATGTACGATTGGCCATACTACTTATTAGATCAGGACAAAAAATGTATTTTAAAGCTTGAAGGATTTAACAAAAACAAAAAACTGAAAATGAAATATTTTCTTTAATATTTAATTAGCCATTTTATCACTTACAACATGAACTATATTGTAGAGTATGGTTTTTACCTGGAAAGCAATATATGGTCAATCGTACCTGAAAACAATTATATATCATTAAGAGATAAAAAGAATAACTCTTAAACGGTTAATCAGACAATCTTGACTCTAAACTATTTTTGTAGCTCTCATAGAGCAGAACAATTAAGCAATGCTAACTTTTTCTCTAGTTTTAAGAGTTTTCAAGATTTTGAGGCAAAAATGGCAAAAATCATCAATTTCAACAATTAAAGGGCAATAACTCCTACAAGGAGTCGTCATACAACTTTGACCCTAAGAGGTGTTTTGTAGAGCTTTTGATGCTGAAGAAGGAAGGTGTCTTCGGTTTTCATGTACATGTATCTGTTATACTTTTTGAACTATAAGGCGGCCATGTTGGTTGGTCTGAGGCCATGATTTGTGCAAACTTGGTAGAGGACATTTTACTGATGATGTGTGCAAAGTTTCAAAGCAATCCCTTCAGTGGTTTTGGAGGAGAAGATTTTTAAAGAAAAGTGATGGCAACAGCTCACCTGATCCAGGGTCAAGTGAGCTAAAACTTGATGTCTGAATCAGTGAAAAATGTCGTAGAAATTACATGTAGTAGGGTAAGAAATTTCTTAATAATAAAAAATGCACAAAAGATATAGATTTTTTTTTAATTGAAGATTTAAAAATTGTGTTGTTAAGCTATTATAACGAAGCTAGTTATATATATAATTATACAGAAGAAAAAAATTCAGTTACATTTTAATAAAGGTCATCAACAGTTTATATTGTTTAAAACAATTGTAGAAGTTAATATGCTAATAAATTGTTTTTTTATTATTTAAATTCTGAAAATTTTATAAAGTTCTTAGCAATGTTAATGCACATGAATGCTAGTTTTCCAAACGCATCAATCGGGTCCCAATTTCGATATCTAAGTACCACAAATAATGGGTATGAAGAAACGAAAATATTTCAAACCACTGCAGTCCTGGAACTGATGTTAACAGGTGAGCAATTTGTGTCCGTTTAAGATGTAACAACCATAGGATGTAAATATTCGGATTTTTTCATTTATGTAAGGCTTAATTGTAGTAATTTTATTATTATGCGTGTATGGTGTTTGAAATACTTTTAATTGCAAATCTTTTGAAACAATTTTAATTACAGTAAAATTAAATCAATAGAAATTGTAACCTGTCGGTATGTTTTCTTTGATTTTCCGAGGACGCATTTGCACCTGAAATTAAGAATATCATGAATGGTAAACCATGACCTTATCCAGGGATTTTTAATGGTGTTCTGTGACACATAACTTTTTGAAATGGTTAGTCTCAATCTAGCTTAGCAAGTCCATTGATGAGTCTGAACTTGGATTTATAGTCAAGTCCATCCCCCCCCCCCCCCTTTATCTTGCCGATGGGTTGGGTTAAATGATATATTAAACTTGCGCATGCAACTGTGATGCTACAATGACTCATCTGTTATAACATTATTTTTTACTAATCTTGATGTACGTCTAAATTGGCAAAAATATATGACACAAGCAAGTCCGAGAGAGCAATGCAATTAAAATAGTCTATTTTTAGTCTACCTGTATCCACCTTCTGCAGCTTACTTGTTTGTTTACCTTATATTGCAAATGGCACTGTCTAAAACATCATTCGGTACCTGTTAGTCGCCACACGGAAAGTTAATTTTGCTTGCAAGATAATTAAATAGATCAACATGATCAAACGTCACATTCCTGATGACAAGTGTATAGGTGTTGTACAGTGAAACCGGAAACGTCACAGGTGAACGATTCGTCACTCAAGTGTGACATTAATTTCATTAATCTGGGACGGAAAAAGTATGGCCGACTAAAACAGGATAAAATGCATACTTCAATGTTCCAAACGCATCAACCGGGTCCCAATTTCGATATCTAAGTACCACAAATAATGGGTATGAAGAAACGAAAATATTTCAAACCACTGCAGTCCTGGAACTGATGTTAACAGGTGAGCAATTTGTGTCCGTTTAAGATATAACACCCACAGGATGTAAATATTCGGATTTTTTCATTTATGTAAGGCTTAATGGTAGTAATTTTATTATTATGCATGTATGGTGTTTGATTCTTCGTTTGTGACTCGGACTTTACTGCCATACAAAGGGGCTTGTAAAAATCAATTTACTTGCGCTTTCGAATGATACTGGGTCGATTTTACACTTCTACTAGTATCATAAAATTGACCAAGTATCATTCGAAAGCGCAAATAAATCTATTTTTTTACAAGCCCCTGTGGCCCTGTATGCAAAGAACTCTGAAATCAAAGTCAACTGTCCTGCTCACGAATGCCTGCCTTACTGATACATTATTACAATTTACAAACTTTGTATGATTTGTTGAGGCAAACTTGCTAACTATAAAAGATGTGAAAAAGATGAGCATTGTTTGTGGATACATACTTTGCACCAAATGTCTTCGACATTAAATGCCATATTTAGTGACCAACAATACACGGATATTAAGCAACAAAAAAGAATTTATTAGCATTAATCTTGTCAAATCAACCTGGAGCAAACAGATATCAGGGCAACTCCTGCGGCAAACTGACTTGATACCATTTAGCAGGTGCTGCTGAAATGTTGCCATACAAAAAAGGCAAAGCACCTGGTGAAAACATCTGACCTATGACAGAAAAACTGTCAATACTTGTTAATTAAGGTTGGAGTCGAACACACCCTGCTAGCAGTAGGACTTCAAAGCTTGTGGGGTGACAGTCACATGATCAATTTTACATGGTGAACGATATGTACCTTAACCCCTCTGCCACTGAAGCATGTCATAGTGAGAATAAGACTGCATTAAGCATAGTTTTTATGACTGCTTCTTACCAGACCACACATTTAACGCGATATTATATGTGCTAATACAATAAATTACCTTGTTCAGCAGTTAGACATATTACCCTACTTGGAAATAATATTCTATCATTCTTGTTGTGCCTTCTGAACGGCATACATAGAAGAGGAGCAAAAACCACCAATTTTAATGGCAGTTGTTTAGCACACTTTTGAATAGAAAACATGATCTCTTGCACACTTAGCCATGCTGCTAACTACTCCACAAACGTGGTTAACATAATTAACTTGGTATGACACACAATGATGTATTACAGTACATTCACACAATCCAATGTGTTTAGTGATTATTTAAGCCTGTCTGACTTCTTGTGTATAATACTGGTCAGGGCCAGTCAGATGACCTTATGAGCAAACAAGTAAATATTTACACATCTGATTACTACAGTATATTGATTTTTTTTAAATGCAGATTACTTACTAGTATCTTCTAGTAAAAATTTTAATTGAGTGAAACAACCAAAAGAAATATATATGTTAGAAAGGCCAGACTAGAAATGCAATTAAAAAGTTTTAATACTATTAATTTTGATAATTGTGTTTGTTTCATTAAAAGTAGATTTAAACATTTAAACTTAATATGTTTTCTTTGTTTTGTCATAGGTTGAAAATGAACAAAAATTTCATCTATGTATACATCATACTGACAGGAATATGGCACTTTCTGGTTCTTGGATGTCCCACAACATGTACATGTAACCAACAAAATGAGGTCACTTGTAGTGGAGGGAGCATAACAACAATTGTCACAACATTGGAATCTACAACAACTCAGCTTGAAATCGTCTCTACAACTGTCAAATTTCTATCGCCAACTGACTTCAGGGGCATTACAGCAACAAACCTACAAATTCTCATACTGCGCAATTCATACATTGAAACCATAAATGACAATACCTTTGAAGGACTAACCAATCTTATACAGTTAAATTTAACACAAAACAGTATTGGTGTTCTACAACCTAATGCCTTTGTAGGCCTTTCAAAGTTACAGACATTGGATTTGTCCACAAATAGCATTTCCTCACTTGCCGACCAGTTTCTTCCACTTATCCAACTGCAAACTCTTGATCTTAGTGAAAATTCATTGACAGACATCAGTTCAGGAGTTTTCCGAATGTTGACTCATTTAAGGACATTGACTTTGAATGGTAATAAACTTCGAAATGTACAAGGTGACATGTTAAAGGGTCTTGGATCTTTAAAACGATTAGATTTGCGATATTGTGATTTAACTACGATTCCAAGTGACCTTTTTGCTAATTCTAGAATTTTACAAACATTTGATGTAGGATATAACCGACTGTTTTCACTTCCTCCCTCATCAGAGTTCATCCATAGTGCACCTTATCTCAATACACTGAATCTAGAAGGGAACCAGATAGAAATACTAACCCCAGATCAGTTCTCTGGAATGCATTTGTCATATCTTAATTTAGCTAAAAATAGAATAAGAGAATTACAATATGGCATTTTTAATCATTTAGATGTCATAGAACTTGACTTGTCTGAAAATGTCCTTAATGGAAACAGCATTCACACCCAAGTCTTTGCACCAATAGCTTTACAATTAGTCAGACTGAACCTTGCCGGGAATTCCTTAGGAATGCTTCCTCCTGGTAGTTTAGATCATCTTTACAGACTTCAGATATTAAATTTATCCATGTGTGCACTAACACAGTTAAACACTGACGAATTTGGAAGACTACAAAATCTGATGATATTAGACCTATCCAACAATCGAATATCATACATTCCTCAACCAGTTTTGGACTCGTTTAACAGATTATCTCAAGTGAATATTGAACAAAATGCATGGCATTGCGATTGTCAAATTGTACCATTCAGAAGATGGTTGTTTACATCTAAAATTGGGAATATTCGTTGCAGTTCAACAAACTCCCTTGAGTGTAGAAATCCAAAGTGTTCCTCTCCTCCATTATTAGCTGGACAAATCATACAACTGACTGATGATAGTCAGTTAGTGTGCATTGAAGCACAACATAGTCCTCCAATGAAAACTTCACTAGTCATTGGAATAGCAGTAGGGTGCGTTGCCAGTATAACAATTTTAATAGCTGCCATTATTATATGTATTCGTTACTCACAAGGAAAAATTACTTTTGCATGTAATGATTCTCATATCAATAGTAATGAAATGGAAGATAAAGAAAAACCAACAAAGCCTTTCCATGACATTGATGTAGGTTCACTAGATGAATCAGACAAGAGTTTTGTTGTACGAAACTTTTTCCAAACGATGGTTCCTGATCCTTGTGATGTTTCACGTGGATCTCCAGAACTGTCCAACAAGGAAATGAATTTTTCATGTTCATCACTGAATAGTGGAGAATATAATCCAATGGGTCGAGAATCTGCAGTATGATAAGCAATAATTCCATCATCATTTATGTGCATTGTAGGTTTACAATATTGTGTTGTTTTATATTCATGTGAATGAACACTGTTATGCGAGAAGAAAAGGTGTTGGTTTTCCAAGATTACATGTAAAAAATCTTTTTAAATTGAATTAAACAAAAATAAAGAACTGCAAGGCATTGGGTTACTTGTCTTGAGAAAGATTTTAAAACTATTTCTGTTATGTGTGATATATAGCCATTTAAAATAATATATTCCATCTGCTATGCACCAAAGATTTTATATACCTCATGTACAGTACACAACAGGTAAAATGTGATTAATTATATACTACAGTGTAGTACCTGCACATGAACATGTATATACATTTACATGTATAGAAAACCACAAACATTATTGTGCTTAAAAGTTAAAAAAATTAAGTATGTACAGTCATCAACACTGCAAATATGACCAAATTTAAGTCTTTACTTTTATTCTTCAACGAGAAAAACAACTGGTACAGCGGACTTTCTCAAATGCAATGTAACTCTATACAAGGCAACATTGAATTTGAATTTCATGGTATCTGGTATCATACTCATTAATGACTGTCTTTCTCAAAAGTGTAAATAATGCCTTGTGTTGAATAATTCATCAAGATTCTAAATGCCCATATATACTTCATATATGTTAAAAGTTTATAATAATAAAAATCTAAACTTAAGTCACGCTACAGGTTGTACTCAGTGATATAATGTCTCTAAACATTTCTGTAAATGCAAAATTGTGGGATTAAATTCTTTAAAAATGAGGGTGATTTCCAATAATTAATATTTACTAAGAATATCGGTTTTTCATGTATATACTTGACAAGTTCATAATGTTAGAAGGGATGATCTCTGTCAAGAAGGCTCTGAGTAACTCTGTTTCACCTGTAGCTATATTTAGACATGCGAATTAGAAAATGTTCAGACCTTATATTTGTCAATATTTGATACCAAGCTATAGCCAGGGATAAAATGAAAACAAATATAAGGTCTGACCATGTTCTTATGTGAATAGAGCCCAACTGCAATAATCTATTTTAATTAAAATATGTCTAACAAATGTTTTGATATTTTGAAGCACCTCTAAAAGGATGCTTTCAATGGTAATAAACTGTACTGGTTTTTAAAACAAATAAGATACATCCCAAAAACAGAATGTTCAAAGAAAATAAAATTGACATCAAAATATATACTTGTCATTGTATTGAATATATGTCAAACGAATATGAAGTCCGAATTCTATTTGTGACATCACTGATCACTCTATGCTTATTAAACCTAATGTGTTCTCAAAACTATGAAAAATGCCATATTAGAATCAGCGATATTGCATTTCACTTTATTGGTATGTTGATGACAGTTGATGCTTTTAAGTACAGTTAATTCTATCACACAAATGTTTATTACATGTTGTTATCTGTACTTAATCCTAATTGTATAATTACATGTATAGGTCATGTAGGTTATTAGTTATTTGAGAAGTATTTTAGTTTTGTAAATAGATTGTAGCAATGTGTCTACTGATTATGCAAGGATATCATGTATGCAAATACGTGTGAGAAAATTTCTAGTGCTGTATTGACTATTTTATAGCAAAGTATGCAAGTGACTATTCTTTTGAACTTTCATGTCAATTATATACTACCATGCCAGGTGTTTACTCGATTTAAAACAATTAGACAGTTAGATGCTCTATAGGCAAGTTCAGTCATTAAATTATAACAAACATTTGTTATAGATAATAGTAAACTGAAGTCCTTTTGGCTTGTTTAAAGTACCAAGGTGTTTACCAGCCACTCCTAGTCAGTGGTGTAACAATAATGGTAGCACAAAATCCTGCACATTATTTTCAGCTCTGTCCTGGACCTGCTAGAGACCTAAAGCAGTCCCCAGTCCCCTTGCTGATAAGGGCTCACACATTAAACTATTTATTGTTATGAATTTGCTTGTCGTCAAATGCTTATCATTATGATATACATCAAAGAAAATATGTTGATGGAGTTTTCTAGAATAGTTACACTTTGTGTAAGTAGTCTATTTAAAAAGTTGTATCTGTATGTATGTTATGTAAATAAATACATATGTAACTCTACAAATACTAAAAATATAACATTATTCCTTTCAATTTCAACAAAGTATGTTTGACCTTTTTGGTGGTGCTAACTTTTTTATTTATCAAATGAAGTACATTGTACATTTTTTAACTTGAAGTCAGTCAATTTTAGAATCAATTGTAATTTAAAAAAATGAATAAAAGATGATATTTTATTACTAACATGTAGTGGACTGTATAAACATGTACTCAACAAGTCTAACTTTAAAAAAGTCTTCCTTTTTGCTGTTTTCCAAACATCAATTTGAGATGTGAGCAGGTACCACCATGTTTTTCTTGAATTGACCAAAAAGGTTAAAAAAGTAATAATTTATGATAGTTAGCCTTGTTTAGACTAATTGAGACCATTTGTTTTTATCAATCACAGTGGCCATGTTCATGACATTGATATTTATCACTTTATGTAATGCATGTCATAGTATATTACATATTTATGCAGCAGTTTATATATTTATATGTATGAAGTTTTGATTAAATGTTTAATAAAGATTAAAACATGACAAAAGTCAATTTTTGTTTAAAAGGTTTTAATACTAAATATTTTAAATGGCAGGTTTTTTTAAGTAGCAATAACTCAATCATTAGCCTAAATTTAGTAAATGTATAGTCTGTCGCACAATGCTTTAAGCCACTCATTTTCAAAACTCCCGATAGTAGGACATATGTATATCACTATATGTTGGTAACACTATAGTTTAATGAATGTTTTTGTCTTCAGTCATAAAGTATTATTTTTATGATAGTGCACGTGTTCATAAACAAATAGAAAATCAAAATAGTCATTTTTTAAAAGCAATAATTGCTTGAGAGTGGTTGTCTCTTGATTTTTCCTAATTTATCAAGCAATGTGTTGATTCCCTCTTTTGTATAGAAAAAACAGCATTATATCACCTTTTTTTTATTTTCAACCCAAGAAAACAGAATCTACTATTTTGAACCAAAAAGTTTAAAAACTTGATAATAGAAAAAAAATGATAATGGAAAAATTTTCAGCATTTTTTCACTTGTATAGCTTACTTCCAGATCAGGTAGCGGCACATTTTGAGTTTGACTTACAAGGTCACAGGTACCGAGGAGAAATTTTATTCAGATGGTAATGCTTCCATACAGATAAAGTCATTTTGCTGTTAAAACATTATATTGTTTTCTTCCTTAAAGTGTTGCAATTTGCAACGACCTGCTGAGGCTGTTCGGACTTCGGAAGTTCGGTGTTCTTGCAGTCCTGGTTAACGTTACATTAACAAATGTATTTGTGAAAATACTGTGACATTTCAGAGAAAAGACCTTAAATATGCAATACAAATGTGGCTACTATAAATTTATAAGGCGTAATAAAACATTAAAATACTTGCGAACTAGGTAGGGATATGTTCATTAGCTACGTGCTCTCCTGGTTCCAACGTACGTGGGAAATTTATGTAAACCAGTTGATCATTAAGGAAGAACCTATTCGAAGGAATATTGTGAAAACAAATCTAGTGTTAGAATTATGTTTTGTCAATAACATTCGAACTCTTCTATACATCTGTATTTAAAACAAATTTGTAAAATATGTTAAGGATCTAAACACTTTTTAACAGTAAATATTTACGTTTGTAATTAGTATGAACAGAATAATATAGCAAATATAGCGCATGCTCGGACAACACAGCTGATCTTCCGACGGTCCTGAAAATTACTAGAAATTCATCATTTACGACCATTCAAGAAACATATCTATATATATATACAGGGTGTAAAATACAACAATTCACACATGTAAAACTAATTTCCATAAAAAAATTCATCCAATTGTGATTTTCACAACTTTGACAACCGGCAGGAACATATAGTCTGGGAACCTGACTAAATATTCTCAATACCGTAAGCGGACTTCCGGTTCGAATATACAGTCAGGTCACCAGCAATGAATCCGGTCAAAATTTTGACCGGTTTGCAACATTCGGAATGCCTCAAAATTTACGTCAGTAATAACAGTAACTGACGTCATTCCGATACAAAGCATTATGACGTAACGTCCGGCGTCCGGTAATCAAATTTAAATAAAAATGCAGTTTATCAAAAGAATGCTTTTATAGATTTATGTCTGGTTTGTGGAAATAACTCTACGGGGAATGATCAGTCTAATTCGGAAGCCGGAAAACAAGAAATAGGTAGCTACTTTATTGAAATAGTATTCTGACAGAAATTTCATACGGAACAAAACGCGCGAAAAGTTAGCTAAAACATGGCGTTTTAAACAACCAATCAAACTGGGTAGTAAACTGGTGGTGACCTGGGGTTATATTTGAAAGTGAAGCTTGCGTAAAAGAAAAATATTACACCAGGGGACCAGGTTACAGGAACATATCTCTTTGTGACAGTCCAACTTCCGGTAAATCTCCAATGTAAACAACTAACGATAGAGTGGATTCATGAGTAGAAAACTAGAAAAATACATCGAAAAACAGCCTCAATATCCAGATGGGTTCCCATACAAAACCCCTATCATAGTTTCTGATAGTAAAGGCTTCACACTAAGAAACGCCTGCAAAGAAAAGGAATTCCCACTTGAATCCTGGTGTATATCCGGGGCCACAACCGAAGTACTAGTAGACCTTATCAAAAGTAGAATTGAAAAAGCCATCAAAAGACACCAACACGTCATAATTTACCTCTGGTCTGGTACATGCGACCTCACCAAAAAAGAAGGGAGATTTATAAAACTCAAATCTCACAACAAAAAGTCAATCCGAACTATAGAAGAACAATACAATAGAGCAATCAATATTGTAAGCAAGTACCGAAACGCAGAAATAAAATTCATCGACTGCCCATTAATTTCGATATCCAACTGGAACAAGTACAAAGGTCACAAAAATCCAGAGACATACAAAGTTGAAGACTTCCTAGTTACCAAACAAATACAGGAATTGAACTACAAAATCTACCAACTCAACAGCAAACTCAATAAAACATCAGTCAAAGTCAGTAAGTACTTCTTTAGAGGACGAAAGAGAAGGAAAGGACAAATACGCAAATCAGTTAACCTTTCAATAAACAACAAGGACGGTATACATCCAGGACGCCTTCTCAGTCTAGCTATCACCAAATCCATCCTACTAGACACATACATTGAATGTTTCAACATTAATCAGAAATCTGAATTATTACAAATCAGAGTGGAACAAGAAGAACTGAACACCCTATTCTAGAATCAACGCTTTCATCCGCTTTAGGGAACAGAGTTGCCAGTGAACAGCCGAGACGAGTAGTAAAATTCTAGGTGAGTTTATCTTATCAGGTTTTACTACTTACCTTTCGTATTGGATCACTACCAAGTAACAACACCCAAACACATACTCTCTATTCCAGAAGTGGATAACAGCTGATTGGTTTGGAATACGAAGACCCAGTCTGGAGCTTCCTTCATCCAGTAAGTACCAGTAGTATAACACCTCTTAACAACAAAATGTTCTACTATGCTTTCTTTACACTTACACTTATCATCTGGACTAGACAGGCTTTCATGGTACATCATATAAAATTAAATCCTAGCCATAAATACCAACATTCTCACCAGGACTCTATTTACCCGCAAAACACCATTGAAGGAGTGAATATATACTTAACCGAATGCCTTAGTAATCCAATCACAGCAACAACACAAACTAACTATTGGATAAAGAACGTTAAAAACAGATTCAATTGACACAGCCAAAATACTCAATCCCCAGAGATAGGAGTTCACAAAGATTCTTGCTACTCTTACTTAGTGGCATAGAAACAAACCCAGGCCCCAGAAGAATAAGATTTCCATGCACAATCTGTCAAAAAGCATGCACATTAGAATCCATAGCCTGTGACGACTGTGACAAATGGACACACAGAAATTGCATTGGAATGTCTACAACAGAATTCAGCAATCTAGGCAAGAGCGAAGACACATGGACATGTCCATCATGCTCAAAACCCAACAACTCTTCGACAAAAGTATACTTTATACCAAGTGGAGACGACAGCAAACATACCTCCCTAAATATATCCACTAATCCATTATTGCTAGACAGTATATCAGATTCATCCATACCATCAACATCAGGATCAAGTATTAACTCACCATCTTTCAACACAACATCATTCAGTACAGATATACCGTTCATGACATCATCTCCTAAACCAGCTAAAACGAAACCAACACCTAAGAAACAACTAAGACTGCTGAACATCAACTTCCAGAGTCTAAGAAAAAAGGGTAAACTCCTGGAGGCAATCATAGAGTCAACTGATCCAGACATAATAATAGGCACAGAAACATGGCTAGATCCAAACATTAAATCAAGTGAAATATTTCCTGACTACTTTCAATATGATATCGAACGAAGGGATCGTCCCAAAGACCCACATGGGGGAGTATTGATAGCAGCTAAACAATCACTACAACTAGGGAACATAACAAAAAGTGGTGAGATAGAACTATTAACTGGTACAATCGCCTTAGAAGGAAAAAAGAAGATGCTTATTGGTGCATTTTATCGCCCACCAGATAAAACAGATGACACCTACCTTAATACAGTTAAAAAGGAAATAAGTACCATCAAATCAAAACATCAAAAAACATCTTCTTGATTGGAGGCGACTTCAACCTACCAGATATAAATTGGCAAGAACAGACCATCACACATAGACAGTACCCCACAAGAACCAGTCAAGCTTTTTTAGACACCGTAGCTGATAATGGTTTAGAACAAATCGTAGATTTCCCAACACGCAAAGAAAACACATTGGATTTAATACTTACCTCTCATCCATCATTCAAACTAAGATGTAAACCTTTACCATCAATAGGAAACAGCGACCATGACATCGTCTTACTTGATATAGCATGTAAACCTTTAAAACCAAAACCAGTTAAAAGAAAGATATACCTGTGGAAAAAAGCAGATATATATAAGATAAAGGAAGATCTGGAAAAGTTCAAGACATCTTTTAAAAATACCTGCAACAGAACTGTAGAATCCATGTGGCAAAGCTTCAAATCAGAAATTCAAAAAACCATTGAGAAGCGAGTACCAACAAAAATGACTCAAGGTAGACACACACACCCATGGATGAACACAGCAATAAGACGCAAGATCAACCAAAAACAAAAAGCGCACAAGAAAGCTAGGAAAACCAAAAAGAAAAGAGACCAAGACAGATACAAGAGACTAAGACAAGAAGTACAATGGGAAGTACGACAAGCCAATAAGAAATACATGGAAGAAGTCAGCTCCAACTACAAAGACAACTCCAAGAAATTCTGGTCCTATATTAAAAGCAAAGGTCAGGAATGGACGGGAGTAGCACCATTAAAGAACAAAATGGGATTCCTACAAAGCGACAACAAAAGCAAAGCTAACATCCTTAACGACCAATTCCAGTCCGTATTTACAAAAGAGAACCTGAACAACTTCCCAAATAAAGGGAAAAGTCCATATACCACCATGGCTGACATACAAATCAATGTAAAAGGAGTCCACAAATTACTGAAGAACCTGAAACCACATAAAGCAACCGGACCAGATGCCATACCATCCTGCATACTAAAGTCAGCAGCAGACCAACTTGCTCCAATTCTTACAGAACTGTACCAAGCATCCCTCAACACTGGAGAAGTCCCACAAGATTGGAAAGATGCAAATGTAGTCCCACTTTTCAAAAAGGATGAAAGACATTTAGCATCAAACTACAGACCTGTTTCACTTACCTCCATTACATGCAAAGTCCTAGAACACATTTTACACAGCAGCATAATGGACCATTTCGACAAAAACAAAATTCTCACAAATGCACAGCATGGATTCCGCAAACGACGATCTTGTGAATCCCAACTAATCATCACCATTCATGACATTGCATCAAAATTAAAAAGTAACAGCTAGGTAGACATCATCCTACTAGATTTTGCTAAAGCGTTTGACAAAGTGCCACACCATCGCCTACTACATAAACTTGAGTACTACGGAGTAAATCCTAAAGCAAACAGGTGGATAAGATAATTCCTACAAAACAGAATGCAAAGTGTTATTCTAGAAGAAGCTGTGTCTGAACAAGTACCAGTACTCTCTGGGGTTCCTCAAGGAACAGTCCTTGGACCCCTACTGTTTCTGGCCTACATAAACGACATGCCAGAAACAGCAACATCATCAGAGACCAAACTGTTTGCGGACGACAGCCTCCTGTATCGAACTATCAGTAACCAAGCAGATAGTGACCTACTACAGAAAGATCTCACATCATTAGAGGACTGGGAAGATAAGTGGCAAATGAGTTTCAATGCCAAAAAATGCATTGTAATTAGAATACATCCCAAGAACCAACCTGTAATACCAACTAATTACAAATTACATGGACACACACTGGACACCGTTGAAGCTAGTAAATACCTGGGAGTTACTATCAGCAATAATCTAAACTGGGACAGACACATCGACAATATAGTGGGAAAAGGAAATAAAACACTAGGCTTCATACGACGTAACCTAAAAGATTGCACTAAACCGGTTAAAGCAGCAGCATATTCAGCAATAGTAAGACCTTCAGTTGAGTATGCTTGCACAGTATGGGACCCTACGAAACAGGCTAAAATAAAAGCAATCGAACAAGTACAGAAAAGAGCAGCTAGATTTGCAACAACAACTACACAGACCGCACATCTGGCTGTGTAACAAATATGTTAACATCTTTAAAATGGGAAAGCCTTGAGGACCGCAGGAAACAAAATAGGCTGTGTATGCTGTTCAAAATCCAACATGATCTAATAGACATTAATAGGCACCAATATCTGACGCCAAACGATAGCCGAACCAGAGGAAAAAACCGCTTCTTCCAAGAAAGGACCACAACAGACGCCTTCGGACAATCATTTTTTCCAAGGACCATTAGAGAATGGAACAAACTGCCAACATCAGCAACATCAGCTGACACAGTTGATGGATTCAGAGCTGCCCTGAAGGCATGCTCTACTAAAATTTAGACAGTAACATCCTGTACATAGTTTTAATTGTATATATAGAGAGAACGTTTTATCCTGTAAATAGCCAAGAGAAAACTTTCTGTGTTATCCGACATTGCGTTAGTTTTCGCGGAACCTCATACATTCAATTTGAATTCGGTTCCTTAACTGGAAGAAGAAGAAGAAGAACTAGAATTGCCATTGCGAGCAATAGCAGATGTCGCCCCGAAATTTTTTTTTCCGTCATGTGAATTCCAAAATCGATGATTCCATGTTGCTCCCCACATCAAAATATCTCTAGAAGTTGATTTTCATTGAATTCCGACAATGTTGTAATTTTTAACGTAACTCGGCAGCCATCTTAAAAATGGCCGCCATTTGAAATTTTTCGTAATATGAATTTCAAAGATGTAATGGTGACGGTGCTTTGTGTAAAGTTTGATTGGAATCCATCAATGCATAGCAGAGAAATGGAGGCGACAAAAAACCTCCATTTCCCCATAGGCTTCTATGCAAATGTAACGTTGCGGCCATCTTGTAAAAGGTGGCCATTTTAGAATTTTTTGATATGTGAATTCCAAGATGTAATGATGACGGTGCTTTGTGTAAAGTTTGATTGGAATCCATCAATGCATAGCAGAGAAATGGAGGTGACAAAAAACCTCCATTTCCCAATAGGCTTCTATGCAAACGTAACGGTTGTGGCTGCGGCCACACGGTGTGAAAGTTTTTTTTCAAACTTTCCTGTCTTCTCGAGGTTGATGAGGTCCAACTTCCTATAAAAAATCTTTGGAATATCTCAAACCATGGTGAAGCTATTGTAGAAAAATCATTTTCCCATAGGCCCCATGTTAAATCTATTTTTAGCCATGGCGGCCATCTTGTTTTTCCGTTCCGCCCCTAAATCATCTCAAACCTGTATCTCATTATGGTCTTCCATCATACCAAGTTTGGTCCCTCTGTGCTTCTAGGTTTCCGAAAAATTAAGGAAAATGCCCAAAATCAGTCATGCATAACTTTCTGGTTTCCATGGAGATGGTTCCACATATCACCATTTTTAAAGTTGATGGCACAACTTCAGACAGTGGTTCTACTTTATGCCATGTGATGTTCTAATCCAATCAGCTATCTCTGAGTTATCAGCCGGACAAAAAGTGAGGAATAATAATAATAATAATAATAATAATAATTAAAATTTACGTTTCCCGAAACGTTGAAGTCGCCTCCCGTTGATCCCATGGATAGTATTTCATTCAAATCAGTACATTAAAATATGCCTAGAAATCAAATTTTGTTGAAATCGGACAAAGTTGACTTTTTCCTGCAGTAAAATGGCCGCCATTTTGAAACCGGAAGTCGGACAAAACATTTTTAAATAGTGGCACACTTAGGGTATCATAAGCTACCTGTATACCAAATTTCGTCTAAATCGGATGACGTTTAAATTTTTACATTTTTAGGGGGGTGGTGTTCGGATGGCGGCCATTTTGAAATGTCGGCCGCGTCAAATTTTTTTTTTGCAAAAATGCTCGGGATAGTTAGCTGTACCAGTATACCAATTTTCATTGAAATTGCTTTGGCAATTACTGAGATCTGACAACGGCCGTCATTTTTTTCAACGGCGGCCATTTTGAAAATGGCGGCCATTTTGAAAATTTCAAAAGTGGATTGCACAACTTCAGGTCACCCTTAACATGTTCCCAAAGTTTCATTTCGATCGGTTAAAAGATGAGCGAGAAAACGAGCGGACAACATTGCGAGGGGAAAACATAAGAAATATGAAAATAATAATAATAATAATAATAATAATAATAAGAAACGGAGTAAAAACAATAAGTCGCCCGACACTTCGTGGTCGGCGACTTAATAATTAAAATTTACGTTTCCCGAAACGTTGAAGTCGCCTCCCGTTCCGCACTTTTGACCGAGTAGAGGGAACTAAAAGTCAAGAGCACAACTTCATAACATGAGCTTTCAGTTGGCCAAGTTTCATTTCGATCGGTTAAAAGATGAGCGAGAAAACGAGCAAACTTTAAAACGGCCGCCATTTTGAAACCGGAAGTCGGACAAAAAATTTTTTTTGCAAAAATGCTCAGGATAGTTAGCTGTATCAGTATACCAATTTTCATTGAAATTGCTCTGGCCATAACTGAGATCTGACAACGGCCGCCATTTTGTAAAACTTTAAAACGGCCGCCATTTTGAAACCGGAAGTCGGACAAAACATTTTTAAATGGTGGCACACTTAGGGTATCATAAGCTACCTGTATACCAAATTTCGTCTAAATCGGATGACGTTTAAATTTTTACATTTTTAGGGGGGTGGTGTTCGGATGGCGGCCATTTTGAAATGTCGGCCGCGTCAAATTTTTTTTTGCAAAAATGCTCGGGATAGTTAGCTGTACCAGTATACCAATTTTCATTGAAATTGCTTTGGCAATTACTGAGATCTGACAACGGCCGTCATTTTTTTCAACGGCGGCCATTTTGAAAATGGCGGCCATTTTGAAAATTTCAAAAGTGGATTGCACAACTTCAGGTCACCCTTAACATGTTCCCAAAGTTTCATTTTGATCGGTTAAAAGATGAGCGAGAAAACGAGCGGACAACATTGCGAGGGGAAAACATAAGAAATATGAAAATAATAATAATAAGAAACGGAGTAAAAACAATAAGTCGCCCGACACTTCGTGGTCGGCGACTTAATAATAAGAAACGGAGTAAAAACAATAAGTCGCCCGACACTTCGTGGTCGGCGACTTAATAATAAAATTTACGTTTCCCGAAACGTTGAAGTCGCCTCCCGTTCCGCACTTTTGACCGAGTAGAGGGAACTAAAAGTCAAGAGCACAACTTCATAACATGAGCTTTCAGTTGGCCAAGTTTCATTTCGATCGGTTAAAAGATGAGCGAGAAAACGAGCAAACTTTAAAACGGCCGCCATTTTGAAACCGGAAGTCGGACAAAAATTTTTTGTTGCAAAAATGCTCAGGATAGTTAGCTGTATCAGTATACCAATTTTCATTGAAATTGCTCTGGCCATAACTGAGATCTGACAACGGCCGCCATTTTGTAAAACTTTAAAACGGCCGCCATTTTGAAACCGGAAGTCGGACAAAACATTTTTAAATAGTGGCACACTTAGGGTATCATAAGCTACCTGTATACCAAATTTCGTCTAAATCGGATGACGTTTAAATTTTTACATTTTTAGGGGGGTGGTGTTCGGATGGCGGCCATTTTGAAATGTCGGCCGCGTCAAATTTTTTTTTGCAAAAATGCTCGGGATAGTTAGCTGTACCAGTATACCAATTTTCATTGAAATTGCTTTGGCAATTACTGAGATCTGGCAACGGCCGTCATTTTTTTCAACGGCGGCCATTTTGAAAATGGCGGCCATTTTGAAAATTTCAAAAGTGGATTGCACAACTTCAGGTCACATTTAACATGTTCCCAAAGTTTCATTTCGATCGGTTAAAAGATGAGCGAGAAAACGAGCGGACAACATTGCGAGGGGAAAACATAAGAAATATGAAAATAATAATTAAAATTTACGTTTCCCGAAACGTTGAAGTCGCCTCCCGTTCCGCACTTTTGACCGAGTAGAGGGAACTAAAAGTCAAGAGCACAACTTCATAACATGAGCTTTCAGTTGGCCAAGTTTCATTTCGATCGGTTAAAAGATGAGCGAGAAAACGAGCAAACTTTAAAACGGCCGCCATTTTGAAACAGGAAGTCGGACAAAAAAATTTTTTTGCAAAAATGCTCAGGATAGTTAGCTGTATCAGTATACCAATTTTCATTGAAATTGCTCTGGCCATAACTGAGATCTGACAACGGCCGCCATTTTGTAAAACTTTAAAACGGCCGCCATTTTGAAACCGGAAGTCGGACAAACATTTTTAAATAGTGGCACACTTAGGGTATCATAAGCTACCTGTATACCAAATTTCGTCTAAATCGGATGACGTTTAAATTTTTACATTTTTAGGGGGGTGGTGTTCGGATGGCGGCCATTTTGAAATGTCGGCCGCGTCAAAATTTTTTTTGCAAAAATGCTCGGGATAGTTAGCTGTACCAGTATACCAATTTTCATTGAAATTGCTTTGGCAATTACTGAGATCTGACAACGGCCGTCATTTTTTTCAACGGCGGCCATTTTGAAAATTTCAAAAGTGGATGGCACAACTTCAGGTCACCCTTAACATGTTCCCAAAGTTTCATTTCGATCGGTTAAAAGATGAGCGAGAAAACGAGCGGACAACATTGCGAGGGGAAAACATAAGAAATATGAAAATAATAATAATAATAATAATAATAATAATAAGAAACGGAGTAAAAACAATAAGTCGCCCGACACTTCGTGGTCGGCGACTTAATAATAATTAAAATTTACGTTTCCCGAAACGTTGAAGTCGCCTCCCGTTCCGCACTTTTGACCGAGTAGAGGGAACTAAAAGTCAAGAGCACAACTTCATAACATGAGCTTTCAGTTGGCCAAGTTTCATTTCGATCGGTTAAAAGATGAGCGAGAAAACGAGCAAACTTTAAAACGGCCGCCATTTTGAAAGCGGAAGTCGGACAAAAAATTTTTTTTGCAAAAATGCTCAGGATAGTTAGCTGTATCAGTATACCAATTTTCATTGAAATTGCTCTGGCCATAACTGAGATCTGACAACGGCCGCCATTTTGTAAAACTTTAAAACGGCCGCCATTTTGAAACCGGAAGTCGGACAAAAATTTTTAAAAAAGTGGCACACTCAGGGTATCATAAGCTACCTGTATACCAAATTTCGTTTAAATCGGATGACGTTTAAATTTTTACAGTTTTAGGGGGGTGGTGTTCGGATGGCGGCCATTTTGAAATGTCGGCCGCGTCAAATTTTTTTTTGCAAAAATGCTCGGGATAGGGAGCTGTATCAGTATACCAATTTTCATTGAAATTGCTTCGGCAATTACTGAGATCTGACAACGGCCGTCATTTTTTTTCAACGGCGGCCATTTTGAAAATTTCAAAAGTGGATTGCACAACTTCAGGTCACCCTTAACATGTTCCCAAAGTTTCATTTCGATCGGTTAAAAGATGAGCGAGAAAACGAGCGGACAACATTGCGAGGGGAAAAAGGAAAACATAATAATAATAATAATTAAAATTTACGTTTCCCGAAACGTTGAAGTCGCCTCCCGTTGATCCCATGGATAGTATTTCATTCAAATCAGTACATTAAAATATGCCTAGAAATCAAATTTTGTTGAAATCGGACAAAGTTGACTTTTTCCTGCAGTAAAATGGCCGCCATTTTGAAACCGGAAGTCGGACAAAACATTTTTAAATAGTGGCACACTTAGGGTATCATAAGCTACCTGTATACCAAATTTCGTCTAAATCGGATGACGTTTAAATTTTTACATTTTAAGGGGGGTGGTGTTCGGATGGCGGCCATTTTGAAATGTCGGCCGCGTCAAATTTTTTTTTGCAAAAATGCTTGGGATAGTTAGCTGTACCAGTATACCAATTTTCATTGAAATTGCTTTGGCAATTACTGAGATCTGACAACGGCCGTCATTTTTTTCAACGGCGGCCATTTTGAAAATGGCGGCCATTTTGAAAATTTCAAAAGTGGATTGCACAACTTCAGGTCACCCTTAACATGTTCCCAAAGTTTCATTTCGATCGGTTAAAAGATGAGCGAGAAAACGAGCGGACAACATTGAGAGGGGAAAACATAAGAAATATGAAAATAATAATAATAAGAAACGGAGTAAAAACAATAAGTCGCCCGACACTTCGTGGTCGGCGACTTAATAAGAAACGGAGTAAAAACAATAAGTCGCCCGACACTTCGTGGTCGGCGACTTAATAATAATTAAAATTTACGTTTCGCGAAACGTGAAGTCTCCCAAACGAAGTTACTGATAGTCCTGTGCAGCCTGTGAATCACCTTATATATATATCGCCATAACAAATTTACTTTAAGAACCCAATTTCATTGAATTCCAACGTTGTTGATTTTTTGCCGATTTGGCAACTTCGGCGGCCATTTTACAAAAAATAGCGCGTCATATAAAAATTCTGAGTTGACCATTGAACTCGACATACTAAATTTACTTTAGGAACCAATTTTCATTGAGTTCCGACAATGTTGAATTTTTGCCGATTTGGCGACTTTGGTGGCCATTTTTAAAAAAATGGCGGGTCGTATAAAAAATCTGAGTGTACCGTTGAACTCGGCATACCAAATTTACTTTTAGAACCTATTTTCGTTGAATTATGACAATGTTGAATTTTTGCCCATTTGGCAACTTTGGCGGCCATTTTACAAAAAATGGCGCGTCGTATAAAAATTCTGAGTTGACCATTGGACTCGGCATACCAAATTTACTGTTAAAACCCATTTTCGTTGAAATCCGACAAACTTGAATTTTTGGCGATTCGGCGGCCATTTTGAAAATGGCGGCCGGTTCGCGCGCGATTTTTTGCCAAAAATAAATCAAGACCACTATGCTGAACCTACATACCAAGTTTCATCGAAATCCATCTGGCGGTTCTCCGGGAACTGCATTTTGGCGGGAAAACTTAAATGGCGGCCATTTTGAAAGTGGCGGCCATCTTGGAAATTCCGAAAGATGATTGCACATCTAGCCAATAGGGTCTAACATCCTACCAAGTTTCAAATTGATCCCATTTACGGTTTCTGAGAAAAGTGTCGGAAATCTCTACGGGGAAACCAGAAGAAGAATAATAATAATAACTAGAATTGCCATTGCGAGCAATAGCAGATGTCGCCCTGACATTTTTTTATGATTTCATGTCAAAATACCACAGGTTCACAGTAACTCTCAGCCATATTTAAATTTTTCGCAGTGTGAATTCCAAGATTGATAATTTCATGTTGTTCGCCATGTCAAAATACCCGAAGTCAAAATGCATCAAATTGTGACATTTTCATTTAAACCGTAACGTGGCGGCCATCTTGAACAAAGTGGCCATTTTGCAATTTTTCGTCATGTGAATTCCAAAATCGATGATTCCATGTTGTTCCCCACATCAAATTATCTCTAGAAGTTGATTTTCATTGAATTCCGACAATGTTGTATTTTTTAACGTAACTCGGTAGCCATCTTAAAAATGGCCACCATTTTGAAATTTTTCGTAATATGAATTCCAAGATGTAATGGTGACGGTGCTTTGTGTAAAGTTTGATTGGAATCCATCAATGCATAGCAGAGAAATGGAGGCGACAAAAAACCTCCATTTCCCCATAGGCTTCTATGCAAATGTAACGTGGCGGCCATCTTGGAAAAGGTGGCCATTTTGGAATTTTTTGATATGTGAATTCCAAGATGTAATGATGATGGTGCTTTGTGTAAAGTTTGATTGGAATCCATCAATGCATAGCAGAGAAATGGAGGTGACAAAAAACCTCCATTTCCCCATAGGCTTCTATGCAAACGTAACGGTTGTGGCTGCGGCCACACGGTGTGAAATTTTTTTTTCAAACTTTCCTGTCTTCTTAAGGTTGATGAGGTCCAACTTCCTATAAAAAAACTTTGGAATATCTCAAACCATGGTGAAGCTATTGTAGAAAAATCATTTTCCCATAGGCCCCATGTTAAATCTATTTTTAGCCATGGCGGCCATCTTGTTTTTCCGTTCCGCCCCAAAATCATCTCAAACCTGTATCTCATTATGGTCTTCCATCATACCAAGTTTGGTCCCTCTGTGCTTCTAGGTTTCCGAAAAATTAAGGAAAATGCCCAAAATCACTCATGCATAACTTTCTGGTTTCCATGGAGATGGTTCCACATATCACCATTTTTAAAGTTGATTGCACAACTTCAGATAGTGGTTCTACTTTATGCCATGTGATGTTCTAATCCAATCAGCCATCTCTGAGTTATCAGCCGGACAAAAAGTGAGGAAGAATAATAATAATAATAATAATAGTGAAAAAGAAACAGTAGAATAACATTAAAATTTACGTTTCCCGAAACGTTGAAGTCGCCTCCCGTTCCGCACTTTTGACCGAGTAGAGGGAACTAAAAGTCAAGAGCACAACTTCATAACATGAGCTTTCAGTTGGCCAAGTTTCATTTCGATCGGTTAAAAGATGAGCGAGAAAAC
Source organism: Limnoperna fortunei (assembly GCA_944474755.1). NCBI lineage: Eukaryota > Metazoa > Mollusca > Bivalvia > Mytilida > Modiolidae > Limnoperna > Limnoperna fortunei. Next base: position 58,498,827 of record OX104112.1, on the reverse strand, counting down.
GAGCAAACTTTAAAACGGCCGCCATTTTGAAACCGGAAGTCGGACAAAAATTTTTTTTTGCAAAAATGCTCAGGATAGTTAGCTGTATCAGTATACCAATTTTCATTGAAATTGCTCTGGCCATAACTGAGATCTGACAACGGCCGCCATTTTGTAAAACTTTAAAACGGCCGCCATTTTGAAACCGGAAGTCGGACAAAAATTTTGAAAATAGTGGCACACTCAGGGTATCATAAGCTACCTGTATACCAAATTTCGTTTAAATCGGATGACGTTTAAATTTTTACAGTTTTAGGGGGGTGGTGTTCGGATGGCGGCCATTTTGAAATGTCGGCCGCGTCAAATTTTTTTTTGCAAAAATGCTCGGGATAGGGAGCTGTATCAGTATACCAATTTTCATTGAAATTGCTTTGGCAGTTACTGAGATCTGACAACGGCCGTCATTTTTTTTCAACGGCGGCCATTTTGAAAATGGCGGCCATTTTGAAAATTTCAAAAGTGGATTGCACAACTTCAGGTCACCCTTATTATGTTCCCTAAGTTTCATTTCGATCGGTTAAAAGATGAGCGAGAAAACGAGCGGACAACATTGCGAGGGGAAAAAGGAAAACATAAGAAATATGAAAATAATAATAATAATAAGAAACGGAGTAAAAACAATAAGTCGCCCGACACTTCGTGGTCGGCGACTTAATTAAAATTTACGTTTCCCGAAACGTTGAAGTCGCCTCCCGTTCCGCACTTTTGACCGAGTAGAGGGAACTAAAAGTCAAGAGCACAACTTCATAACATGAGCTTTCAGTTGGCCAAGTTTCATTTCGATCGGTTAAAAGATGAGCGAGAAAACGAGCGGACAACATTGCGAGGGGAAAACATAAGAAATATGAAAATAATAATAATAATAATAAGAAACGGAGTAAAAACAATAAGTCGCCCGACACTTCGTGGTCGGCGACTTAATTAAAATTTACGTTTCGCGAAACGTGAAGTCTCCCAAACGAAGTTACTGATAGTCCTGTGCAGCCTGTGAATCACCTTATATTTGACTTTACAGGTTGCTATTCACCTAGATTTCAAATTCTAATAAAATTGAAAAAAATGGTAAATTTTCAAATTTTACTGGTATTCTGTTGACACAGACATGTTTCACCTGTCCCACATGAACGTTTGCCTAAAAGAGAATAACAA